>JAJHIY020000456.1:112500-210000 GCA_022114975.2 Lampris megalopsis
GCCCGCGGGCCACGTCCGGCCCGTGACGGGCTGATTTATGGTCCGCGATAATTTTTTGGAGAAATGCCAGAAGGAAGATTTTTTTTTAATTTCCCTACCAAAAAAAACTTTTTTAATTAATTTCTTAGTAAAAGTAAGACTAGTAATAAATCGAAAAATAGATGGAAAACCCTCTGTTTAAATTATAATACCTGCAACGTATCGACACCGACACAAACTAACGAACAACGTGCTGCTGGAGGTTGAGTGGCCCGTGGTTTTAAAAGTGGCCCCGCTATGAAAAGTAATTGGGGACCCCTGATATAGATGTTTACAAAGACCAAACCTTTCTTTTCTCTCTTTCTTTCTTTCTTGATGAAATAAAATAAAACTTGACCGAGAAATGTTGTGGACTGTGTCTGCTTCTTTTTTTAAAAAAAATAATCAACCTTTATTCAAGTCGATAAAAGTGTTAAAATATTGCTCGAAATCCAGCCAATGGGAAGAGCACACTGAGTCATTAGCAAGCAAAGCATTGTGGGTGTATTCATTGTTATTAGTAGCATCGTCTGATTCAGGTCCACTGGGGTCACAGCCCAAGACAGCAGGAGTCAGGAGGTGGTTGCTAATGTATTGCAGGGGACACACACACACACACACACACACACACACACACACACAGACACACGTGGGAGGAAGCAGGAGCACCAAAGTCGAACATATATGAACACGGAGAGAACATGAAACCTCCATGAGGAGCCCCCGGGACTGAACCACACACCTCTCCTCATGTGAAGCAACAGTCGTCGTCGTCTTTTCTCTCTTCTTCTTCTTCTTCTTCTTCGTCTTTGTCTTCTTCCTCCTCCTTCTTCATCTTCCTCCTCCTCCTCCCTCATCTTCATCTTCCTCCTCCTTTTTTCTTCTTCTTCTTCATCTTCCTCCACCTCCTCCTCCTTCATCTTCATCTCTCTCCTATTCCTTTTTCTTCCTCTTCCTCTTCATCTTCCTCCTCCTCCTCCTCCTTCTCCTTCTTCTTCTTCTTCTCCTCCTTCTTCTTCAGGCTTGTTCCCTGTTTCTCAGGAGTCGCCACAGCAGATTCTGTAGTTTCCATCGGTACCCTGTGAGGGCACAGCACCAGCGGCGGTCGTTGTTAACCCGGGCCTTGACCCATCCGGTAGTGAGCCTCAGCCGATGACCCGGTACGGTCTTGTCAAGCCGCATACTGGTTTGGCAATATTTGTACGTCGGATGCCCTTCCTGACACAACCACCAACCCTATGGGCGGGGGCACAGGTGAAGCGCTGGATGGTGTCCCGGTACTCGTGGACTCGCTGCCACGCCTGTCGCCAAGTTCTGAGGCAGCAGTGCCGACCGTTGAAGCTGTCACACCTCGATGTCTACCGCCTCACTCATCCCGACCACACTGGTCTGACCACGGCCGCGAGATCTTCCGTGTTGTGTGACGGGTCACACAGGAGGTTGTGTACGTAAAGTAGGTCAGCTCTGCTAGGAGACTGGATAAATGGTCAATTGTCCTTTGAGCCCTCAACAAAGGAAAGTGGGACAAAGTTGAAATATTTTCTTCATAATTAGATTATACACTGTGGCAAGACTAGGCCCCTGCAGCACTGATGGAGCCTCCCCTGTTTCTCCCTGCGTCCTCTGTGTTCGCTCAGGTAGTCGAGTCAGTGTGTCAGCCCAGGACTCGGCTTCGCTGCAGACCCTGAAGGGGCAGCTTGTTAGATTTACACACCTGAGGCTGATCACTCGTCAGCCCCGCTGTCACATCTGCTCTCCGGCGACCCACGCCGCCTCTCTCTCTGCTCGTAGCCGAGGCTCAACCACACCCCCTACCACATATATACATATACATATACATATACATATATGTGTGGATATAGCAAACCATCCATTAGCCAAACTGTTTATCCTGCGCTCAGGGTCGCAGGGATGCTGAAGCCTATCCCAGCAGTCATTGGGCGGCAGGCAGCGAGACACCCTGGACAGGCCGCCAGGCCATCACAGGGCGCCCACACACACACACACACACACACACACACACACACACACACACACACACATTCATACCTAGGGACAATTTAGGCCGAGTCACCTGACCTGCATGTCTTTGGACTGTGGGAGGAAACTGGAGCCCCCGGAGGAAACCCACACAGACACGGGGAGAACATGCAAACTCCACACAGATGACGACCCAGGACAACCCACCAAGGTTGGACTACCCCGGGGCTCGAACCCAGGACAAGATATATATGAAACAGGCTTATACTGTCTCATAAAGAATTTACTTGACTCACTGGATTTTATATATACATACATATATATATACATATACATATACACAAACACACACACACACACACACCGATCAGCCAAAACATTAAAACCACTGAGAGGTAAGTGAATAACATTGATTAGGTCGTTACAATGGCACCTGTCAAGGGGTGGGACAAATTAGGCAGCAAGTGAACAGTCCGTTCTTGAAGTTGATGTGTTGGAAACAGGAAAAATGGGCAATCGTAAGGATCTGAGTGACTTTGACAAAGGCCGAATTGTGATTGGCTAGACGACCGGGTCAGAGCATCTCCAAAGCGGCAGGTCTTGTGGGGTGTTCCCGGTATGTAGTGGTCAATACCTACCAAAAGCGGTCCAAGGAAGGACAACCGGTGAACCGGCGACAGGGTCATGAGAGCCCAAGGCTCACTGAGGTGTGTGGGGAGCGAAGGCTAGCCCGTCTGGTACCCATGATGACCCCTGTCCCCCAACGAAAGCACCTACAACGTGCACGTGAGCATCAGAACATGACCATGGAGCAGTGGAAGAAGGTGGCCTGGTCTGATGAATCACGTTTTCTTTTACACCATGTGGACGGCCGGGAGCGTGTGCATCATTTACCTGCAGAAGAGATGGCAACAAGATGCATTATGGGAAGAAGGCAAGCCGGTGGAGGCAGTGTGATGCTCTGGGCAGCGTTCTGCTGGGACACCTGGGTCCTGGCATTCAAGTGGATGTTACTTTGACACGTACCACCTACCTAAATGTATTACTATAGGGGTGCAGCATCCTGCCATACTCACTGCAGGAAGCATTTTTTTCTTCTTCTTGACCTTTAATTAAAACTGTTTTGGTTGTTTCAGTAATCCAAATGAGACATACACCGAATGTTTCTTTTCAAATAGTCTGCGGCTGTTTCATTGCCAAAGTGCATTTTAAAAGAGTGAATCTTTTCAAATCACTAGCTGTTCCCTTTCAGCATGCGGGGGCCAATTTTCTTTCATTATGCATGCATGCATTTATTAATAAATCAGCAAAAGAGCAAAAATGAGAACATACATTGGTGTTTTGCTGTGTCTGCTTCAGCCGTGTACCATTGGAAGTTATAAAATTCACTTTGCCTAATGAGTTCCCACTTTTTACTATTCCAAGGGCTGCTAATGAGGGAAATCAGAGTCTCCGGTGTCGGGCTGGCACGCAAACCTGCATACAAATAGTCCTCATGTGTATACAGTTCAAGACTTCCACTCTCAATGATCACTTTGTGTTGGCAGTGCACAAGGGCGAGGATTTAACCACTGGCCCCCGCTGCACAGCACACGTTTTTACACTTAACAACAAAGATCCATGCTGAAAGAAATGTCAATACTCTTGTAAACGAGACAACACATTCATGGTAGGTGGTTGGAACAAAGGTCCTGGGTTCAGCCCTGACTCCTCTGTGTGGAGCTTGCACGGTCCTCTCCATGTTCATTTTCTCTATTAGTTTCCATATTTTGAGGGAAGTGGAGACTAAAATGTCTGATCGGTAGTGTGACTGTGAGTATACGTATATGATGGCCCTGCGATGACCTGGTGAACTGTCTCCATACCTCCGGCCCAGGCTGTCCCACCGGGATAGACTCCATGACCATGACCCTGAAATGGATTAAGCTGGTATAGAGAATCAAGGATGTAAGACTGGTGGGTTGTTTTTTTTTCTTTTTTGCAAGGCATCGAATGGTGGAATTGTTACCCGTATGACAGTGGTTCTCAACCTTTTTGGGGTCCTGGACCCCCTGCGTATTTTTGATCTACCCTGAGGACCCCTCCACCTGATCTTGGGGGAGGGGGGTTGCAATTTGATAGAAACAGTAGAAACTGCATTTTAAATTGCATTATAGCATTTATTCACTCTTTGGGGCAAAAATAAGAGCTTTCAGTTGTAACTTAGATATAGTTAACAAAACAGAATTCTTATGCAGTAACTTTCAGATATATGTAACAACAGAATTTTTATGCAGTAACTTTTAACAATGCAAACGGGAGCGAGATCTCTTATTAAAATACAATAAATTACACTTGTGAAACAGATGTAATTAGAGAAAAAAGTCCCGTTACCTTTATAGTTTAGGTAGATAAAGGTCTCAGTCACATTTGAGTAAAATAATCCTATTTCTATAAATGTCATAGGATCTTTTTTTTAAAGATATTTTATTTTCACGGACCCCTTGCAATTACACCACGGACCACTAGGGGTCCGCGGACCCCCGGTTGAGAAACACTGCATATGAAATATAGGGCTACTAAAACCCATTGTCATTTAAAGATGTAGTTACATGTTGTTCCCAGCAGAGGGACGCGGGCAGCGAATTTTATAAGGGTATTTGTGCGACGCGCAGGCTCCACTTCCTTTCTGCTGGAGATCTCTTCCTGTGTTGCCGCGGATTGAACCTGTTCTGGTATGAAACGCCACAAAACTACTAAAATCGTGAATATTTCCATATGTAGACGCTAATAAGCTGTTCTTTTACCAGAATCCCAGCTTTGGACGTGAGGGAGGCAGTTTCTGTCAAGATATGAGTGGTTGAAACTCCGGTGAGTGAAGCACATGCAGTTTGCTAGCAGTTACGCAGTTACGCTAACGGCTAACGTTGACGCTGGCTACCGTGAATAAATACTGCACTATACTCGGTGTTCATGTTCAGATACTTTTCATAAAAACCAGTCGGGGTTATGAGAATGTTGTCCAATGTTTTCAATGTACTTTGATGCCTAATGTGCTATTGTATTTATGTGCTAAAAAGATCGCTAATCGCTAAAGTAGTGCTAATTGCTAAAGTAGTGCTAATCGCTAAACTAGCTGTTAACTGATTAGTGGACGGCAGATAGCGGGATGAGGGTTAAAGGCGCATTTCGATTATTTTGTTGACATTAAAGACATCCGGTTTGAATATTTTAATGGTTTGTAGTACAACTACAATGTGATTTGACTGATTTTGTTATTAAAAGCTACATGTTAGCAGTGATAACTCATATTCATGTTAAAGTGAAACATTAAAATGTCGTTTAAAAGAATTAAAATGGATGTGTTACAGGTAAAGTGGTTAAAAGAGATAAAAATCAATGCTAAAAATAACAATTGTTGTGATAGTCATCTCACTGTAATCAGTGTATATCCTTTATTCATTGGTTATACGTTGTAAGATGTTTTAAATGAAGAAAAAAAGCTAATGAGGTCTCGTGTTAGAAAAAGAACAGAGAACAGAATAACTTATTAGAACTCTGCATTATGTGTGTAGGTTGGTCTGGATGATTCTGTCATGGCGAGCCCAGCCCAGCCCAGCCCAGTGAGACTGCACGGTCGTGGAAGCGGTGTGGCCTACCGTGGGATCTGTCCACAGAAGTCGGACCAGCTCGATTCGCTCATTCAAGACACCAGATAAGAACACGTACACACTATTAGCTTTACCTGGGTAGAAGTAATCATAGTAGTAGTACTTCCAACACAAGGACAAAGAAACTGAATTCTTTGGATCAACATACGCATAGGGACAAGGAACTGAACTCGTTGCTCTCAGACCCTTTAACATTAAGGAGCATAAGTTGGAACTTTCAGCTTGGAAGAGACTTTTTTTTAAAAAATTTTTTTTTAGTTTCTCTCTTTTAATTGTTATCTTAAAGAGCTCTGTTTTGTTTTATTTTATGGTTTTATATACAAATGACAGCACTGTTTATGTATTCTTGTTGTGGGGCAATAAAACTGCCAAATGTTCAACTCCACAACAACTCCTCTCGAGAGTTAATCAAGGCATACCACTCCTCGAACCTAAGTAGATGTTAGTGTCCCTTTTCTTCCAATATACTATTTGCAAAAGTCCTGCCCCCCTTAGTTACTATTCCTAAGACTAATAAACTTTCAAGATGACTTCAGTGTCACGTTTACATGGTAAACACACTCGGGATAATTTTGGCTTCACAGACAACCACTTTTCCAATTTTTCCTCTCTTTTAGCGGTGTCTTTTTAGTAATCTAGCATTATCTGTATGTTACATCAGAACTGCTCTCAGTGGGGTATTGAAACAGTGTGGAACAATTGCTGAGCTCTGATTGGTCAATTACTGTGTCAGTCATTAATTTGCAAACAGTTAATCCCATTAAGAATGACATAATGATACAATAAATGAGATCATGAAAAGGAACCTGGGAAATACTCATGTGCCACAGTAAAACTCATTTGATAAATATAGAAAAACTAAAATGTTATTTATCAAATTATTTCCCCCCTTTTTCTCCCCAATTGTATCCAGCCAATTACCCCACTCTTCCAAGCTGTCCCGGTTGCTGCTCCACCCCCTCTGGTGATCCGGGGACGGCTGCAGACTACTACGTGCCACCTCCAATACATGTGGAGTCGCCAGCCGTTTCTTTTCACCTGACAGTGAAGAGTTTCACCAGGGGGATGTAGCGCGTGAGAGGGTTACGCTAGTCCTCCCAGTCCCCCCCCCCAAACAGGCGCCCTGACCAACCAGAGGAGGCGCTAGTGTAGCGATGTAGCGACCAGGACACATACATCTGGCTTCCCACCCACAGACACAGCCAGTTGTGTCTGTAGGGACGCCTGACCAAGCCAGAGGTAACACGGGGATGCGAACCAGTGATCCCCGTGTTGGTAGGCAACAGAATAGACTGCCACGCCACCTGGACACCCCCTAAAATGTTATTCATATTCCTATCTTGCTGTGTATGTACTGCGTTTCTGTCACACACATCATCATTATACACATTCCCACATAAGTTTGAGGCGCACAGTTACATTTGGATTACTTTGTTTTTGTTCAATGGAAGTAGCCTATGCTGACCAAAAACATGCTTACTAGAGTTGCAACTTAGTGTAGAGTTGCTTTCAAATTATGCAACTGCACATAATGTGAATTTCAGCTCATATATGAACTGATTACAAAACCACCCGCTTTTGAGGTTGCCCTCGAAAAAATAATTTGGCAGTCATGTTCAGTTCAGGGTCAGAGGTAGTCTTCATAAAAAGATGTAGTGTGGTTAAACAGTGGCTTCCCACCTCTGTGCTTCTGTGACAGACTTACCACTGAGTAAGGCTGTGAACATATCTGTCATCTTCCTCCATCTTAAACGTCCACCGCTGCTTCTCACAGACCGCTGCTTCTCCTCTGACACTGTACTCCGTGCAAAGTGCCGTGGGCCTCTTCTAAACCAGAATAGCATCTTACACTCAACATTTCCCACTTCTCTCAGATGTGCACACGTCAAGCGCCGGTGTCAGGCTGGGAGTGCGTCCAGGGCTAAGTCACGGTGTGTAGAGATCATGGCTGATGTTGATCTCTGCCTACACACGTTGCAGGAAGGACTCATTTGAATGTGGGATCATACTACGAGTGAGTGAGCCCCCTGGGCGCCAGGGGAGATCCGGTTTTAGCTGCACGCTGAATACTGTTGGCTGTTATGTATTTTAATCATGCAGCTTAGCCAGCGATCCTTGGCAAAGGGGTCCAAGGTTTATAAATAGAAATGTCGGCATGGTTTTTTTTCCCAAACGCGATCAATACTCAATTATATCAATTCTGTAAATAAGCGAACGGTCATTTCGGTTTGGATCCCATGTGGTTGCAGACACCTACCTCACCGGCTGCATTAGCAAAAATCCCATTTTAATAAAGAAGACAGTAAGAATTGAGAGGGTGTATGTCTCTGTATAAGGATTAGGTTGTAAATTTGTGCATACATTATTTTTACATTAATGTCTCCCTTAAGGCAAATTGCATGCAGCTTTGTGCACCATTCAGTTGATCTGAATGACATCACCGTCTGGTTGTCTATTATGTACCCCCGTATTTCATCTTGCATGGGCGATTGCCAGATGAAGACCTCGTTGGTTGAAACGTCGCGTTATATCTTCCTGGGAGCTTGAAATTTTGTGCAGATTTTCTTTTTTTCAACAATGAGGCCAAAGTGGTTATTGTCTTTATTAAATCATTCCTGCTGGGGGCTTTGTTGCTGCCTGACTGAAGATCTCAATATTTTCATCAGGCCCACATCTGTAGCTAAACCTTCCAGGATGTCCCCTAATTTGTACCTTTTATCTCCTCCTCACCATTGCCTAATACTCCATTTGAAGACACGTGTTTGGAGGGGAACAGGGAGTCTGACCTTTGACCCTTAAGAGGTTAACCAGTGGTAACCCCCACTGAACTTCTCTCCACCCGAGGACTGAGAAACCACAGGATTTGGATATGAGCTGTCGTTGTACATTTCATCCTGGCAGTAGATTTAAACGATATTTAAACGCTGAAGACGGTGTTCTGCAGAGGGGTCTCGTAACACTGGTGTGGACTGGATCATTAAACCCTGTCAACCCTCTTTGTGTCTTCCCCCATGCTGCTGCTGCTCTTTTGTATTCGCCGTTCATCCACTGCAGCAATTGGATTCCCCCAAGAGAATCGATCAGGGTGCATGTAGCTAACCATTTCACGGCTGTCTGAGCAGACCACATCCAGTTTCCAAACTTTCCCAGTGTTGGAGGTCCCTGTTTGAAACGGGAGTGGAAAGACTTCCGGTGCATCGCGAAGTGCTCGAGTCTGTTTATCTGAGCCTGTCCAAAGTCAAGTCTTAGTGGGTGATCGGCAACCAAGTTTGACTTGCTGTGACGCTCATTGCAAAAAGAAAGAAAAAAAGTGTGTGTGTGTGGGGGGGGGGGCATAATGCAACATTTGAATACAGCGTATAAGAATCTAATGGTTGCTGCATATTTAGTAATATGAAGTGGATGAGATAGTGAAGGAACAACACTGCTTGTTGAAGGGATGAGATTGTATTTCCAATACCTTGCATTTTCACATTGAGCTGGTTCAGATGGCCAGTTATGTCCACGAGATAGTGAAACTGCAGGAGCCAGTCAGTGTTGTCTAGCTCAGGATGCTTGACGCCTTTCATTTCAAGAAAAGTCCGGATTTCACTCAGGCAAGCTGCAAAACGGCTGAGCACCTTCCCCCTTGACAACCAACGCACGTTGCTGTGTAAAAGCAGACCAGGATAATGATTCCCAACTTCTTCTAACAGAGCTTTAAACTGGCGATCATTTAAAGCTCGGGCAACAATAAAGTTGACCACTCGAATGACCAGCGACATCACCTCACCAAGCTCCTGGCCACACGTCTGAGCGCAAAGCTCCTCCTGGTGCAGGATGCAATGAAAACTTAGGATGGCTCTCTTTTCATGTTCACGGAGAAGCGCTACAAATCCTTTGTTCTTCCCCAACATACAGGGTGCACCATCAGTACAGACAGAAATAAGTTTATCCATCGGTAGTTTTTTTCTTTAGCAAACTCCATGAAAGACGTGAATAAATCCTCTCCTCTTGTTGTCCCTTTCATTGGCAAAACAGCCAAGCTTTCCTCACGCAGTGTGTCACCTGCAGCATACCTGGCAATTATACTGCACTGAGATAGATGGCTAACGTCTGTTGACTCATCTAACGCGAGAGAAAAGTATGTCCCGGCGTTTATGTCCTTCATTTGTGTTTCCTCGACTTGATTTGCCATCATGATGCTACGATCGTGCACAGTTCTTGCTGACAGGGGCATGTCTTTTATTCATTTGATTATCTTGTATTTATTTGGGAAGTCATCAAACAGTTCATTGGCCACATCAAGCATGAATGTTTTGGCATACTCGCCATCTGTGAATGACTTTCCATTCCTTACTATTGTCAAAGCACCCGCAAAGCTAGCGGAATTCCCGTCACCTTGCTTGGTCCACACACGTAGTTGCTGCTGACTCGTCTGCACTCTCCGCTGTAGCTCCTCGCGCGCCCTTTTCCTGCCGTCCCCCGCTGGAGATTTCCATGCAAATGAAGCATGGTGCGTATCGAAGTGCCGCTTTATATTTGACCGTTTCATCGATGCAATTTTATCATTGCATATTAGACATACCGCAGATCCTGCTCTCTCCACAAATGCAGATTCCTCTGTGCACGCAGCCTGGAATGCACGGTAATCATCGTCTTTTTTTCTTTTCGCCATCTTTTCCGTTACAAGGGTTGAAGCGGATAAACTAGTTGGCTATCTGATAAAATTGATTTCTTCACCTTTACAATGACCCGGACATGCTCGCGAGCCATTGGTTCCCGACCCAACCCACGGGTGACCCGTGACCCGTGAAATTTATCTTCAAAACTAATTTCTGTTTACTTTAAAATGACACAGTATTATTAAGAAATATCACAAGCATTTTAAAATCAGTTCCAAACTGATTTTTTTTTTTTTTTAATTTTCAACTCAAAATTGTCTGGGAGCCATATGCCGTCACCGGAAGAGCCATATATGGCTCGCGAGCCATAGGTTCCCGACCGCTGCAATAAGTGCTAAGAGCAAGTAACAGGGTAGTAGTTCTTGGAGAGGTGAGGCTAGCACCAGAGTCTCAAACTGGATGCGAGCAGCTATGGGGAGCCAGTGTAGAGACATGAGAAGGGGAGTTGTGTGGGAGAACTTAGGGTGTTGAACACCAGATGAGCTGCAGCTTTCTGAACAAGCTCCAGAGGTCTGATGGCCGACGCCGGGGCACCAGCCGTAGTTGGGGAGTTGCCGTAGTCCAGCCAGGAGAACACTTGCGTGTGACAGCTTGTTACGTAGAGTGGCTGATGCACCTGCAGCCACCACACGGTCCTTGGCAGGGGGGTGGCCAGAGTCCAATGGCATGGAGAACCAAGACGACTGGGGACCACCCTCTGCTGCATCCTTCATCCTCCTTCACTGCCGTTGTGACCTGGAGACATCCCCCGCCAGTTCCACCGTTGAGGTCTTTGTTGGATCGCGCTTTGCCTGGAACCTCCCCCTTGACCTAGCCACCTTGGGTGACCCTACCAGGAGCGAAGCTCTGGACGGCATAGCTCTGGGGATCACTGGTAGATGCAAGCTTCTCTGTGAGAAGATCTGTACATACTTAACACTGAACACTGCCACCTGTATGTAGTATATACACTCGTATTTCAGTGAAGCTAATACAAAATTCGGTGTTTTTTAAGTCTTACTCAACCAGGTAGACTGACTAGGAGCCCGTTCTCGCTTTCAGCGCCAGCCAAGGGAAGCGTGTGTGTGTGTGTGTGTGTGTGTGTGTGTGTGTCTGTGTGTGCATGCGCGCACGCCCATTCAGCCATGCGTGCCCACAGTAGACATCAGAAGCCAGACTCAGGGGTGCAACAGAGTTTATGTTTTATAGATTCTTGTTTTCTTCGGCAGAGCTTCATCCCTTTGGTTTTTCTTCTCTGACAGTTTGCGCGTGGAGGAATGGCAGCTGTTATTCCCAAGGCAAGCTCGCTATAACCACGCCGGCATGACACGTCTAGCTCCTCTGCCGGAGTGGAACGAAGGGAGAAGCGAAAGAGTAAACAAAACAGCCCGGGGGGGGAAGACAGAACAGGAGAGAGGGAGGAGAGGAAAACCATTAGACAATGGAGAGAGAGAGAGAGAGAGAGAGAGAGAGAGAGAGAGAGAGAGAGACGATGGAGGAAGAGAGACAGGATGCAGAGTGAAAAACAAGTTTTGGGGGAAGTGTTTGTGAGGTAAACAGCGAGTAAAAACAGAAAGAAATGATGTGAATGAGAGCACACCCAGAGAGAGAGAGAGAGAGACAGAGAGAGAGAGAGGAAAACTGAACAATGGGAAGGAAGAGTCGGATTCAGATCTTGAAACAGCTACATCATCTGGGATTAGAGAAGAAGAGGTGACACGCTGCAATGCTTTGTCACACCTCCGCCAGCAACAGGTGTTTAGCTGCACACACACAGAGAGAAAGAACAAAGTGGAAACAGTAGGGAAGTTTGGGAATTGACGAGAAAGAAAGAGGATGGAGGGGGTGAGCAACAGAAAGACAGAGAGATGATAGGATGAATGGGAGAAGGAAATCACAGGGAGCAAAAGAGGATGTAGAGATCACCGCGAAAGGATGAAGCGTAGCAGCACAGTCAGCGAGAACAGAGAGAGAGAGAGAGAGAGAGAGAGAGCATGGAAAGCAGTGCATGAGATGATTTAGCGGATGGAGAGATTTAAAGAGGGAGCTGGACGGAGTGGAGGAGAAAGCAGACATGGGTGGAGACACAGAGGATAGAACAGGCTTTGAGCATCTGTGAAGGGATAAAGACGTTTCAGAGAAAGACGAGGGAGAGAGAGGGAGGAAGACACAGGGAGGGAGGAGGAAGACACGGAGAGGGAGGAAGACAGAGAGAGGGAGAGGGAGGAAGACAGAGGGAGAGAGGGAGGAAGACAGAGAGAGAGAGGGAGGAAGACAGAGAGGGAGAGAGGGAGGAAGACACGGAGAGAGAGGGAAGACACGGAGAGGGAGGAAGACAGAGAGAGAGGGAGAAGGAGGAAGACAGAGAGAGGGGGAGGGAGGAAGACAGAGGGAGGGGGAGGGAGAAGGAAAACAAGGCGAGAGCAGGCTCTTGGGTGAAATCTAGAGGATAATGTTGACCGCCTGGTTTTCATTGTGGGATCAGAGACTATTGTGTGTGTGTGTGTGTGTGTGTGTGTGTGTGTGTGTGTGTGTGTGTGTGTGTGTGTGTGTGTGAGCGAGAGAAGCTAAAACACCACAGTTAAAAACCAAAAGAACACATTTAGCAGAGAGAAAAGAAACGAGAAAATGCCGGGGGGGGGGGCTCAAAGAGGAAGAGCGAGGAAAACGGCGGGATAGTGGAAAATAAGTAGGACACATGACCGGTTTGTGTAGTTTCCAGTTAGTTTTCTCAGTGCTGACAGGAGTAATTGTATTTTAATTGAATGTTATCATTTCTGCCGACTTTCGCCGTCACATCTGTATGTTTTCTATGTAAAACGTCCACATTTCCCACAATACCACTTTCCTCGACACCGGCGTTGCTCACCAGCGGTGATGTGTGTGTGTTTAGGAAACTGGCGTTGCTCACCGGCGGTGATGTGTGTGTGTGTGTGTGTGTGTGTGTGTGTGTGTGTGTGTGTTTAGGAAACTGGCGTTGTTCATCGGCGGTGATGAATGTGTGTTTAGGAAACTGGCGTTGCTCATCGGCGGTGATGTGTATGTGTGTGTGTGTGTGTGTGTGTTTAGGAAACTGGCGTGCGGAGGGAACGGTGTCGAGGGTTTGTTCAGTCTGGACTTGTGGAGCAGTACCAGCAGACAGCTGCTGTGGGAAATGAAGGGATGCTGCTGACTTGTTAGCTAATGTAGAGAGAATAATGCAGGTGCAAGCTAGGCTGAGGTAAGGACCGTGACTGTGTGTGTGTGTGTGTGTGTGTGTGTGTGTGGTGTGTGTGTGTGTGTGTGTGTGTGTGTGTGTGTGTGTGTGTGTGTGTGTGTGTGTGTGTGTGTTAGTAAACAGAATTAATTTCATGAAGCTCAGAGCAATAAATATGTTTATTTGTTTTTTTTTACTTTATTTTTGTACCCCCTTTTTCTCCCCAGTTGTATCCGGCCAGTTACCCCACTCTTCCGAGCCCCCCCGCCAATCCAGGGAGGGCTGCAGACTACCACATGCCTCCTCCAATACATGTGGAGTTGCCAGCTGCTTCTTTTCACCTGACAGTGAGGAGTTTCGCCGGGGGGATGTAGCACGTGGGAGGATCACGTTATCCCCTCAGTCCCCCCCCCAGTCCCAACAGGCACCCCGACTGACCAGAGGAGGCGCTAGTGCAGTGACCGGGACACACCCACATCCGGCTTCCCACCCACAGACATGGCCAGTTGTTTCTGTAGGGACGCCCACCCAAGCCGGCGGTAACACGGGGATTCAAACCGGCGATCCCCGTGTTGGTAAGCAACAGAATAGACCGCCACGCCACCCGGACACCTATAATTACATTTAAAAGCAGTAAATGACCTTTGTTAGTGAAGTAAACGTAACACGGTGTCAGACATGTCAAGACCTTCGCTGAAGTCGTGTTCTTATGGGCGACTTTCACATTTGCCAAACGGATTTTCTAGTGAAGCGTCTTTCCGTTCGCTCCAGTGTGGTTTATGGCTTCTCTCTCTACCTCGGGAGAGGCTGGGGATGACAGACGGAGAAGGATGTGTGATGTGGATTGGACGGAAGAGACTGAAAAAAGATGGGGGGAGTGGAGTGAGACAGAGAGAGGGATAAAGCTGTCGTTACTGTCGTTAGGGCCATAAGCTGCTCAGCCATGTCATAAATGTGAGATCATTGGGTACTTAGTGTGTGCGTTTGTGTGCGTGCCCGCATGTGTGTGTGTGTGTGTGTGGACGCGAGCGCGATTGAGAGATGCATTTTTCTAAATACAGCTGTAGTTAACCTTGCAGGGTTTTATGGCATCACTGCCCGTCCTTGACAACTGTGTCTGTGTGTGTCTGTATGTGTCTGTGGTACCTAGACGTCCCCACTGGTTCACAGTCACTTCTGCTTATGAAGCTCGTGCTGTATCACATGCATCATGATCCAGGTGCAGCGTGTGGTCCCAGCATGGCACCGCAGTCCGTCCATTGTGCAGCTGGAGGCCAGACCAAAACAGTCTTTCCTACCGCGCGCGCGCGTGTGTGTGTGTGTGTGTGTGTGTGTGTGTGTGTGTGTGTGTGTGTGAGAGAGAGACTGAGTGAGCTGTCATCCTATCGATCGATGACACAAGGCTGCCCATGGGTTACAGATTGATGGGAGGGACACACACGCACTCATATACACACACACACACACACACACACACAAGCTTTGTGCGCCTCTGTGGCACAGCTGCATTATATAGTCTACAACAGCTTTGATGTATGTGCGCTCGCACATAAAACAGACGGTGCAGACGGAGATGCCTGGAAGACAGGCGCGTTATGAAGCGTTGAACCGAGATGTGACACAGCCAAATGTATTATCACCGCCTTTTGAGCTGATTACCTGTGATTCTCCCGTTTTAGCGGGTCGTTAATCAAAAGATAGATGGCCAGGCGGTGTATACAGCGGTATCATCGGGCTCTGAACTGCCGGATTACAGCAGGACTATATTATGCGGCCCTCTGCCCAGGGCCGGCCCTAGCCTTTCTGGGGCCCTTAAGCAGATTGATTTGCCCCACCACCACCACCACCCCCCCGCTGTCCACGCGCCACTTTGTTTCTCATGTGACTTCGTGTGGCGGCGGGCTCCTAAGCGGCCACTTAAGTTTGTTGATGCCTCGGGCCGGCCCTGCCTCAGTCCATCAATCTTTCACACAGCATTCACACAAACACACCACTGCTTCATCGACCAGTACGACTGGTTAATGCAGTACCAGTACGCTGCATGTGGGAGAGGCATAACCTCCTACTGATTTACAAACAGCATTATACTGTTAGGCATCATTTGAGGTCGTAAAGACGGACAATAGCTTCATTTCCGCCCAGTTTAACAGCAACACGTCTCCGTTTTCTGTCTAGTAATTCTGTTTCTCCTCCTAATCAGAAATGACCGAGAGAAGAAAGAAAGATCGATACTGAGTGGTATTTCCACAGAGCTCTAAACACTGTTTTATAAAGAGTATTATTAAGAAGTATTTTTGATGGAGTATAGTTTGTTTTTCCTTATGACGACAGACACAAGACAAATCACACAAAAATATTGTTTAAGATGAGCACAACACAAACGGCCACAAAGTACTTTGTATTGATTAATTTGAGAAAATACGCTCAGTTTAATATCATGTATTTATCACAGAAATGCATGCCTGTATCTATTATGGATGGTCCATCAGCCGACATTTATCTGTCTCAATTTATTTAGTTTTTTTACTTATTTTGATTTTTAACCCCTTTTCTCCCCCAATTACCCCACTCTTCCGAGCCGTCCCAGTCGCTGCTCCACCTCCTCTACCGATCCGGGGAGGGCTGCAGACTACCACATGCCTCCTCCGATACACGTGGAGTCACCAGCCGTTTCTTTTCACCTGACAGTGAGTTTCACCAGGGGGACGTAGCGCATGGGGGGATCATGGTATTCCCCCCTGAACAGGCGCCTCGGCTGACCAGAGGAGGCGCTAGTGCAGCGACCAGGGCACATACCCACATCTGGCTTCCCACCCGCAGACACAGCCAATTGTGTCTGTAGGGACGCCCGAGCAAGCCGGAGGTAACCCATGTTGGTAGGCAATGGAATAGACCACCAAGCTACCCGGACAACCCATCTGTCCTGTTTTAATTGTGTGACAGCAATGATGTAATTAACGGCAGAGATATTGTTCAATAATCCAGGTAAGAAAATCAAAGAAGGTTGAATCAGTTCGTCTTGATGCAACGTTTATTGACATACATTTCATCACTAAACTAAGTGACATCTTCAGTCTAAACTGACTGCAGGCATCCCCACCCCTTATAAACAATACAGTACAATACAGCTGCATAACGACAGAAACCAACGACCAGTTTCATATACAAATATGGGTGTAACCATTTCGATGGCCGTGTGTACTATTTAGAGAGGATTAGGAAACAGTTGCAATTACAGCATTGTAAGATGGTGACAGATGTACTCTCAGCCCCCCCCCCGCCTCTGTTCAGGGATGGTCGTTCCCTCTTCACATAGATGGCCTCTTTGACTCCCCGTTCAAACCATGATTCCTCTCTGTCAAGGATGTGCACATCCTCATCCTTGAAAGAGTGGCCACTGGCCTGTAGATGGGTGTAGACTACAGAGTCCTGGCCTGACAGGAGAGCCAACACATCAGGCCAGGACTCCGCAGTCTACACCCATCTACAGGCCAGTGAGGATGTACACATCCTTGAGGGAGGAACGCTGGTTTGAACAAGGAGTCAAAGAGGCCATTGATATTAAGAGGGAACGACCATCCCTGAACCGAGGGGGGGCCTAAGAGTACATCTGTCGCCATCTTACAATGCTGTGATTGCAACTATTCCCCAACCCTCTGAATAGTACACATGGCCATCGAAAGTCTAGTTAATGGTCACACCCATATTTGCACATGAAACTGGTCGTAGCGTGTGCGCTAATCCAGCAGACGTGCTGTTGCTAGTTTTGGCAGGAACAGCCTCACCACAGGGAATACATGGCTGAGTGTTTGGTGCTGATCATGTGGAAGGTCCTATAGGGATTTTTTGTCTTTAACTGAGGTCTGGCTGAGTGCTACACAAACTCCAAGGGTAAACAAATGTGAATGTGAGTCATGGAGACGAGCAGCAGAGATCTGTATCTGTAACCTGACAAAGTGTTATTGATTTTAGTTGATGTTAACATCGCCTTTGTGACTCCTCTCTCGTTAATCGTTAATCTAATAGTTTAAATTAAGGTTATGTTTGTGGGATGTTTGCCCCAGGTTTTAGCTTCAGCTGGTTCAGAAGGCCTCATGCAGACCTGAGCCTTATACTTCACCCTTTCTGATGGATGGGGGATGATTCAAGAGTTCAGGTGTTTGGTTTTTTCCCCCCCATTCTGTCTTTATTTATCCGTTGGATAGAAAGGTTCCAGTTTAACGACTAAGCCCTAAATACTCTACCAACTTTGTTGAGTCTTGAAATCACATCATTGGACCTGCTGTATCGGATCAGGCAGAAGTCAGTTGTAGATTCAGCATCCACTAATCCTTCCTGTCACAGCTTTCTTCCTGACTTCACTTAGATGAGTGATGAAACGTACCGCTCAATAAACGTTGTGTCCAGGTGAACTGATTCAACCTTCTTTGATTCCTTGCCTGGATTATTGAGCATGCATCAAGACCTCTTCCTTCTTTAATCCGGTCCTAGTGTAGCCTCCGCTGTTCCTTTCAAGGAGACGGGGTTTTGTTATGATGTACTTCAACGACTATGCCTGATCAATTCATTTATCCCTAACGTTGTGGTTTACCTTAAGGCCATCCTCGCCAAAATGAGTGTCTTTATGCATGCTCAATAATCCCGGTAAGGAAATCACAGGAAGTTGAATCAGTTCATGTGGATGCAAAGTTTACTGAGAGAGAAACATTTCAGGGGCGTCTGGGTAGTGTAGCGGTCTATTCTGTTGCTTACCAACACGGGGATCGCCGGTTCGAATCCTCGTGTTACCTCTGGCTTGGATGGGCATCCCTACAGACACATTTGGCCGTGTCTGCGGGTGGGAAGCGGGGTGTGGGTATGTGTCCTGGTCGCTGCACTAGTGCCTGTTTGGGGGGGATGGGGAACTTGGGGGAATAGCGTGATCCTCCCACATGCTACGCCCCCTGGCAAAACTCTTCACTCAAAGAAGTGGCTGGCGACTCCACATGTATCGGAGGAGGCATGTGGTAGTCTGCAGCCCTCCCTGGATCAGCAGAGGGGGTGGAGCCATGACCTTGGAAAATATAGTAATTTGCAGGATGCAATGTGGGATTAAAAAGGGGGGGGGGACGTTTCATTACTCATCTAAGTGACCTCTTCAGTCTCAGTTGACTGCAGATATCCCCACCCTTATAAACAATACAGGGGCATAACGACCCAAAACAATGATCCGTTTCATATGCAAACTGCCGTGATCATTAACTAGAGTGTCAATGGCCATCAAGGATGAGGATGTGCATATCGTTGAAAGGGAGGAACGCTGGTTTGAACGGGGAGTCAAAGAGGCCATCTGTGTGAAGAGGGAACGACGGGGGGGGCTAAGAGTACATCTGTCACCATCTTACAGTGCTGTGATGCAACCATTCTCCAACCCTCTGTGAATAGTACACATGGCCATCGTAACTCTAGTTAACGGTCACTGCAATTTGCATATGAAACCATTCGTTGGTTTCGGTCGGTATGCCACTGTATTGTTTATAGGGGTGGGGATACCTGCAGTCAGTTTAGACTGAAGAGGTCATTTAGTTGAGTAATGAAACATATCTGTCAACATGTCCAGATGAACTGATTCAACCTTCTTTGATGAGCTCGGTAGTGTTTTTTTTTCCCTCATTTTGCAGATGAGCTCTCTATAAAGTCCTCTACATGGTGAGTAGTGAATGAGGGAATGATTTCAGACACGGCGCTGGTTTGCCACTGTAGATTTTTAAAAACAATGGTTGAAATAAAATGCTGCGAGAACTCGACCAATCAGAAATGTTCACCGCTGCAAGCCCCACCCCAAAAGTTCCTGTGTTTTTGGAAAGTAAACCCCCCCCCCCCCGGTTGTCCCGGGAACTTCATTTAGATCCTGGTCCCTGCAGAGGAAACGTGGCTAATGACTATGAGTAAAAAAAAACAAGCGAGAATATTTCAGGATGTTTTTGTCGCTTTGAGCCTGGAGGATTTTCAGCGTTCAGGATAAACGCGATCTTTCTTTGTCTGTTACGACAAACAGTTGTTTGAGTCTAATGACGAGCCCAGCATCTCTCCCAAATTCGAAATGTCCATTAGAAACTGAACAGCAGGGGATTAGGACCGGCTATCTTAAAGCTTGTCTGACCATCTGATCTGTACAAGATGTCTGCTCTGCAGCTGGATGCTGTGTAAGAAACAAGACAAGGTCAAATTCAGTACATTCAAACCAGAGTAGAGTAGCAAACAAGAGGTCCATTACAAACTGTGAAGTATTATAAGACCCCCAAAAGTATTATAATCCTGATTAAAAAATACTGTCTTCAAAAATCACAACCCCCACACACACACACACACAATTACTGCGATGAACCCAAATATTCCCTCCGAGCTGCAGTTGTGTGTAACATATCATTAAGTGACTAAATAAGTGATTAAATAGATGAATAGATAAATAAAAGAAACAAACATTCAGTATTTCTAAATAGATCCTCTCACTCAGAAACCAAGATGTAACCCCAGGTTCATCTCTGCACCACAGAGTATTTTATTGTTATTACTGAACATTAGATTAGATTAGATTGTTTTATTAGCCACACGACCAAGGCCGGTGGAATTTGGTTTTGGTACACATTAAACTCTGCAGCACAATACATACATGGACAACAACAGACACTCCACATATTGTCACGAACAATACAGTTACACAATAACAGAAATTAACATATCACGCATAACAATTAGGTGAATGGTGGTATTTGTGCCAGTGGTGTGTGAGGAGGGGACTATAGGGAGGAATTCAGAGTCCTGATGGCTAGGGGGGAAAAAATTGTTTGTGAAGCGTTTAGTCTTAGTAGACAGTGACCTGTAGTGCCTCCCTGAGGGAAGGAGCTGGAAGAGATGATGAGCAGGATGTGAGGGGTCGGAGATGATCTTTGTTCGCTTTACAGTCCGGTTCGTATGTAGAGATTCAGCTGAGGGGAGTGGGTTGCCTGTGATTGTACATTCAGCTGTACATTCGTGCATGCTCAACAATCCAGGTAAGACAATCACAGAAAGGTGAATCAGTTCTTCTGGACAGTGTTTATTGACAGATATGTTTCATGACTCATCTAAGTGACCTCTTCAGTCTGAACTGGCTGCAGGTATCCCCCACCCTTATAAACAATACAGTGGTATAATGACCGAAACCAATGAATGGTTTCATATGCAAATATGGGTGTGACCATTAACTAGAGTTACAATGGCCATGTGTACTATTCACAGAGTATTTGGGAATGTTTGTAATCACAGTGTTGTAAAATGGTGACAGATGTACTCTTAGCCCCCCCCCCCCCGGTTCAGGGATGGTCGTTCCCCTCTTCACATAGATGGCCTCTTTGACTACCCGTTCAAACCAGCGTTCCTCCCTGTCAAGGATGTGCACATCCTCATCCCTGAAAGAGTGGTCATTGGTCTGTAGATGGGTGTAGACTTCGGAGTCCTGGCCTGACATGTTAGCTCTTTTGTGTTGTGTCATCCTCTTGGCCAGCATCTGTTTAGTTTCCACAATGTGCAAGTCACGGTAATCCTCCTGGCACTTAATAGGGTACACTATATTGTTCCGTTTGTGCCGGGGGACCCCAAATCCCCTGTGAATAGTACACATGGCCATTGTAACTCTAGTTAATGGTCACGTCTATTTGCATATGAAACCGATCCATGGGTTGGATCGTTATGCCACTGTATTGTTTATAAGGGTGGGGATACTTGCAGTCAGTTAAGACTGAAGAGGTCACTTATGCCCCTTTTCCACTACATGGCACCGGCTCAACTCGACCAGCAAGAGTTTCGTTTTCCATTACCGTAACAGTACCCCCTCAGTGTAGCTGGTCTGCATTGTTTTTGGTACCCACTCCAGTTTTTGGCATCTCGACAAAGGTGGTACCAGAAAAGTGGTAACAGTTACTGAAATGCCGGTACTTTCCAGTAATGGAAAACGAAAAAGTCGAGTGATGAAACGTTTCTCTCTATAAGTGTTGTGTCCAGATGAACTGATTCAGCTTTCTGTGATTCAGTTGTAAACTTTATATTAACTACGAAGGAGCACAAAATATTACATCTGGATCTTTGTATCGTTTTCCCTTAACTCGGTCAGTCAATATACACTACACGTACACAGTTGACAAGAAATAACTATCGGTTTCATTCGTCACTCTTTCCTTCGCCATCTTCCATGTCTTCCCTTCTGACTCTGGTCCGAACCACTGTCACGTCTCCGGTCAAGACAAGGATACAAAGATTTGGCCCTTCACGATGGAAGCCAAGAAGAGTGAAAGGGTGCCGTTGGGTGAAAGAGTAGAAGTATGTGTGTGTGTGTGTGTGTGTGTGTGTGTGTGTGTGTGTGTGTTGGGGGGGGTGGGCTTTAGGTTGAGCCTAGGGCAGACAGCTCTGACCACACGTCATATACAGTGAAGAGGTACCGGGGTGTGTATAATTCAGGAAGTGAGCATCATGTGTCTGATGGTACAGAGCTGTGTTTGTGTCTTGACAGCATGTGTGTGTTCACAACATAAGCACAACGGAGGCAAAAACTTGACAGCAGCAAGAATTTGGCCCCTGGGCCAGAGCGTGGGGTGGGAAATATCCTAACAGTTTCAGTATACTGGCTGAACTGTCTTTCTTTATCTCTCTAAATACATTACAGACAGACGTGTATTTGGTGAACAGAAGCTTGCCTTGGGTCGACATGTTGTCATGTGCAGGCCAATAAAGACCCAAAGACAAAAGCTGATGTCCGTATTTGCCTACAAACAAGGAACCCACAGTACGACAGGTAGATCAACCGCAAAACTGAATAACTTAATCAACATGAGTTAAATTCACTGGTTCCACGTGTTAACTAGCTTGTGATTTTTGTTTTCGGGTTTTTACATCTCGGCTCCTGTCTTTAAAATTAAAGCTGTCGTCTGCTATTTTAAACCAGTAGATGTCCTTCAACCCACTGAGTTTTCTGATGGGTTTTTTTTTGTTTGTGTTTTTAATTCATCGATTTACATAACAAAAGTATGATTTACAACTATTTGTTCTTAGTTTTTGTTTTTATTTCATTCCTAAACTACTTACTATATGCGCAATTATTCCTTTCAGGTGTCATTGGGCATCTTGCTTTTAAAAGCGTAATTTGATTTCAGTTCTATTTGGTGGGTTATTCATTCATCGAAACAAAATGGTCTTTACGCATGGCTGGAGGTAGGTGTTGAAATAATTCAAGAGCTTGTAGTGTTTGTGGGAACAAACATCAACTACAGTTTTGTAGTGCCCACCTAAACAAGCCGAAGCTTCTTCACTTTTTTTCTGCCCAGTCAACAACAACATAACAGGCATCGTGTTACAGAATATGTCACCAACTAGCGACATTACTTCTGCGCTCTTAAAGAGAACGAACATAATAGAATACAACAGTGTTGGCTTGCGAATTATGTTATACATTCCTGTGTCTACCCACTACGGACGTCCCCCCAGAAATGACAAGAACCGGCATTGTCAGTCTCACAGGAGCCTGGCTGACTCTCCCAGCCTGCAACGTGAACACCCTGGCAGGCACTGGAACAGGCACTAGATCCACCCCCGTGGGCCTCAGGTGGCGTCGGGGGCTTGTCAGCTAGAGAACGGCCTCAGCATGGAGGCATAGCTAGTCTGACATGCTGGTCCAGATCCAAGTGGATAGATTTGAGGCAATCCATGGCGATGTGGTCAGGCTTGCCCCCCACATCGACCACCAAGGTCTTATCATCCACCTCAAGGACTTGGGAGCGGGCTGTCATAGGGCGGTTTGTGGGGGTTCTGGTGAGCGTCATGCCGAATAAAAACATACTTCGCTGTGCATAGGCTGGTCAGATCCTGGGACCAGGGTAGGCCATGCTGGGAAGTAGGCACGGGCTCAAACACGCCTGTGTTATTCAGATGAATGCAACACCAGGCAGATGGGGACCAGGGGAACGTGGCACCCGGGACGGGCACCTGGAGCAGGTGTCCGTACACCAGCTGTGCAGACGAGGACTGCAGGTCCTCTTTTGGGGCAGTTCTGAGTTCCAATAGCATCCACGGAAGCTAATCGTACCAGCCCCATTTCCTTGAGGCTGGCTCTCAGGGCAGCCTTCATCGAACAGTGGAAACACTCACAGGGACTATTTGCCTGTGGGTGGAATACCGTGGAGCAATGATGCCTCGTTCCCAGGTTCCAAGATCTGAGGTGAACTGGGGTCCACAGTCGGCGGAAATATCAGATGGCACACCAAACCGAGCGACCCAGGTCCCGGGCTATGTCAGCGGTTGTCATTGACACCAGAGGGACGGCCTCTGGCCATCTGGTGGTTCTGTCCTCCATTTTAAAAAGGTACATAAACCCATGGGAGGTCAGGAGAGGCTCTGTCAGGTCCACGTTCACATGCTCTAACCACTCGGGCACCTCGAACTGAGCCAACGGCGCTTTGATGTGATGGTGTACCTTAGCATGCTGGCACTCCACACAGGGCACAGCCCAGCCCCGTACATCTTTCATCAGCCCATGCAACTCGAACTTCACTGCCACTAGCCTGGTGAGGGCTTTAAGCCCAGGTGTGAAAGGCCATGGACTGAGGAAAAAAATGTTCCTTCTCCAGCGTGCAGGTACGACAGGATGCAGCTGCTGAGTGGACATGTCACGTAGAGGAGAAACACCAGCATCATCGAAACACACATCTTCTAATTGTAGGCTTGTCATGACCGTCCTGTAAACTTGGACCTCTGGTCCGGATACCTGATCAGCAGCCATACGGACATAAATGCCCAGGTGAACTTTGTCAGCAACGTTGCATTTCCCTGCCACATGCTGAATGTCCGTGGTGAACTCTTAATATGTAGGCTCCCTGCTGAGCTGTGGACATGAGGCGGGCAGCAGCCCTGCTGATGGGATTGATGGAAGGGGCAAAAGGCCCAGACACAGGAGCCTCTTGCATGGTGGAATGAAACTTTTTAGCCTCCTTAGCCAGCCCACAAGAGTCTTTCACAGGCGTGTTTGCCAGGACTGTACGAACATGTTGGGGCAACTGCTGCAGGAACAGTTCTCTGAAAATGAAAAAGGACTCATGGATGCCCAACAATGCTAACATGAGGTCCATCAACTTCAAAGGCTTGAACTCACCGAGACCTGGCAGGGAAAGCGGCTGTCTTGCATGCTTGAATTCCGTGAATCCAAATGTCTCCAGGAGATAATAATTCTTTAATGTGATATATTTATCAATGCCCCAGAGGGTCCTTGATCAAACTCACCACTCAAGCCACGGTGGAACTTCTGAATGCCGTGACGACGTAGTAATACTTTGTGTCGTCCATGCTGATACCTCTTAGCACAAACTGGGCTTCGACTTGAGCAAACCATGTTGCGGCTTGTTGCTCCCAAAAGTCCGGTTATGTCAGCAAGACCGCATTAGTCGACATACTGGAAAATAACTCCAGAATCGTCCAAGAGCATCGGGGTCACCAATGCAGTATTTATGGGAACAAACGTCAACTACAACTTTGTAGTGCCAACCAAAACAAGCCGAAGCTACTTTACTTTTTTTTCTCCCCAGTCAACAACAACATAACAGGCGTCACATTACAGAATACATTACCAACTAGCGACATTATTACTTCTGCTCTCTTAAAGAGAACGAACACAACAGAACACAACAATGGTGGCTTGTGAATTATGTTATACATTCTTGTGTCTACCCACTACAAGCTAATAAAATCAAGAGAGGAAAATGACTTGACTTTCTCTATGAAAGCTGCTCCATATCACTAAGCTTAACACAGAAGGAACCGTTTCATTCCCGTCTCACCAGATATGATGAAAGCCTTCCACAGTCTTTTCTCCTTTTTGGGTATTTTACGAAGGTCTTTTACCTCTGAGCCTATGGCCTATGTGCCTACGGCCTGAAATCAAATCATAATTAGAAAATGGCGCCCTGTGTTCCTACTTTCATAATGAATAACAACAATAATAAAAAATACTAATCTGAGCAGACTGTAAACGCTCCTGGTTTTTTCCCCAAAGAAGTCAGCTGTTCTGACCCAGGCCAGCACCTAGTTAATATAAACAACTAACTTAGGACAAAGTTAAAAATCGGCTGTATTGGTGCCCATGGACAAAGGAAAAAGGGTTTTCTATACAAACAGTAAAAAACACAGAGCAGAATGATAAAAGTGCATTAGCATGAAATCAATATGTTCGCTTTACATTAAGCACATGTAGCAAGTGTTAATTAACAAGGAATAAGATCCTTGTAAATGCTTATTATCATTATTATGTGTTAATAAGACTATATAAGTGGTACTAGCATCGTAAACGTTTTCGGCCACTAGATGGCGCTTGCAAAATATGCAAAACCTACTTTTTCCACACTAGTCTAAACTTATAAATCCAATCTGCATAAAACTTTGCACGCAGCATCAAAGGACCCTAATGATTTAAAGATATTAAAAGAATTGATAGTCCACAAAATGTAAAATGTATTACTTATAATGGCCTTATTACCTATTAACGAACACTTTTTATAGTCTTATTAACACAGTAATGTTAATAAGCATCTTATAAGGACTAATAATGGCCTTATTACCAATTATTTAACACTTATTACACGCACTTAATGTAAAGCGTTATCATATGTTCTTTGCTTCAAAAAGGTGTGTGTGTGTGTGTGTGTGTGTGTATACTTCCAAAATACAGATGAAATAATCCTTAGTCCTTAGTTGTACAACACATAACTGAGATCCAGTATCAAAATATGCTGGTCTACTAGCAGTGGGCTTGACTTTGGCTAACATGACATATTTGACAGAGCCGAAGCCCAGATGGGCCGGTCTGCCTTGCCTCCACATTAAAGGGACAGTTCACCCCAAAATCAAAAATACATGTCTTTCCTCTTACCTGTAGTGCTATGTTTTTGGGGGGAGTGAACTGTCCCATTAAGGTCTTTGGAAAATAAGATGTACGATCGACGTGACAGGTGCACATGGTCAAGGCTGACAGCAGCTCCCCCGATCTTCAGTAGTCACTTTGCTCAGTGGACGTCGAGGCCTCGGGGCACCGTACGCTAGTTTAGCTCTTCCTCAATAAGCTGGGATGGGATGTGCCTCATGGCTCACTAAATACTGAGAGTTCAGTATTTAGTCTACTCATGCCCAACGGTAAGATTTATCAGAGATCAGCTTATCTCGAGGCTGCTGTCGTTCTGATGTCCTGCTTGCGTATGTGTCCTTCAAAAAGAGAGAAAACGGGACGACTACGACGAAGAGTGTTTCTCAGAGGACGGTTATGTCGGGACAGATTTTGAGGCCTTGAAACCAGGCAAGTGGCATTCCTGTTGCTCTGTCAGGTTTTTCTTTTTTTTTTGGTACAAGTACAATTTTCCCCCAAATTGTACTTGGCCAATTACCTTATTTTCCGAGCTGTCCCAGTCGCTGCTCCACCCCCCTCTGCCGATCCGGGGAGGGCTGCAGACTACCACATGTCCCCTCCGATACATGTGGAGTCACCAGCCGCCTCTTTTCACCTGACAGTGAGGAGTTTCGCCAGGGGGATGTAGTGGTGCATGGGAGGATCACGCTGTTCCCCCTCCCCCCCGAACAGGTGCCCCAACCGACCAGAGGAGGCGCTAGTACATCGACCAGGACACATACCCACATCCGGCTTCCCCCCCGCAGACATGGCCAATTGTGTCTGTAGGAACGCCCGACCAAGCTGGAGGTAACACGGGGATTCGAACCGGCGATCCCCGTGTTGGTAGGCAATGGAATGCACCGCTTCTTCGTCCTAGCTATTTTTGATTGGATCAGCTTATCTGACTCCTAGTCGTATTTGCTAAATAAGCACGAGCCGAATGAATGATAGTCGGAAGTGACGTCACAGCCAAAGTTTACAGACCGCCGGTCACACCGGCAACCTGAACACCTTCTGAGGAACACCGGCAAAAAGATAAACCAACCATTCAGCACTAAAGAAGAACAAAAAGTGAAATTTGTTAAAATATCATTTAAATAGACGATGATAAAGGTATTTTACAAGGGGTACGATGAGGGGACATAATCAGACAGACAGGCAGTTGGTGCTTGTTGACGGAGGGAGTCGGGGAGGTGAGGAGAGGACGAGAGAGGGAACTTCTTTCAAGGTCTTTGCTTCAAAAATGGCGGAGTCTCTGCTTTATGAGACAGCCTTAATGATAAATATCCAACCTCCACATCATATCTGGTAAAAAAAAAAAAAGAAGCAGCCGCTATCACGCCTTTTTCTTTGCCCTTCCTTCCTGCAGAACCTCTGATTTTACCTCCACCTCTCGTCCTCCCTCCCTCTCTCTCTCTCTCTCTCCGGCACGTACACTCAGTAGTAAAACTCATTTGAATCCAAATCAACGAGGCGTGGACAAAGAATAGCAGAGAGCTACACGTTGGCTTCTCAAACGAGGAATTAAAAAAAAAAAAGTCAGCATAGTGGCATAAAAGTTTCACTGTCAGCTTATGACAAAATATGCAGCAATGGATTAAAACAAAGCGCAGAACAGATTAAATGAAAAAAAAGAAAAGCGAAACATCTTAAAGGTGAAGTACCGTTTGGTTTCTGTACCACAAACTGACACTGAACACTTCTGCCTGCAGGCAACATTCTGGAGAGCTCACTGTGCAGAGAGGGAGGTACAGTATATCTTTAAAGGACATTTTTGCAAAAAGGAAATTATGCACTCCCCCCAAAAAAATCTATACGGCCTATTTCTGTGACCTTTGATAGTTAAATCTAAAATTGTGAACACAGGCACATCTGCGCTAAATCTGGAAACGAGGGAGCGAGGATAATGTTTTGATGTCGTCACACACTGAAGGAACTGTCAGGGATGTGAGAAATGTGCTGGAGACTGGCTTTGTCCTGCGACTGTACCACGGACCAACACATAGTAGGGATACAGCCAGACGTGTGCTGGCATCCACTTTCCATCTATGACGCATTACAGTCCCAAAAAAAGCGTGTCTTTTTACGGGATTAACCCCACACATGAACGCCACCCCCACCCCTGTGCAGAGTACAGTAATCCCTGATATTTGGGAAATTATCGCTCCGCAACTTATTCCCATGTGTGTATATGTGGCTATTTTACAGCCTTTAAACCAATAAATTGGCATGGATGTGTGTTGACAGCAGCAGTGTACTGTTCCCATATATAGACATTACTCCTATATGCCATGCTGTGTGTGTGTTTGAGAGAGAAAGCTTATAGAAAATGCAAAATTGCATCACTTTCTTACACAGTCCGTCCCTCATCTCTCTCACACACACTCACATTAAGACTTTGTAGGCAGATGGGTGACTCTTGATCCTTTCCAACACAAACATGGCTGGATTTTGATTGGAGGTGAAGGGCCAGAGTTATCCTGACCAGTGATACTGCAAAGCTGTGTGTGTGTGACATGCTATCAGTTTAGACAAGTTTAAACCAGCACTACCACCTGCTGGGCAGCTGCTGCTATTACAACTAGGTCTACGCAGAGATTTTAGAACCTTAAAAATTAGGATTAAAAAAAAAACAAACCTCCTACCCCTTATCCCTAGTTTGCCTGTTTGCTTCTGTTTTTTTCTAAATGTGAAAATCTGAGAACTTCCTTTGGGACCTCAGTGACTTTTTCGGTTGTAAGAGTAAAATTCTCAAACTGTGGCCTGGCTGAGATCCTGTACAAACTTCTCACTGGAATACTAATAATGATACAGCAGAGACGGCATGTGGTTTTCCCCTATGTGCAGAGTTCATCTGACCAGCCATTTGCAATGCACAGATACCAGTATAGGCCTTATTCTACCGGATAGATCACACATCGATCAACAGGTTCAAATGATTACGGCAATGTGTAAATGCATATATAAAAATTTTATCTAAAACTAGGAAGCATTAACAGTAAAGTTAATGCTCAGACTGACTCACATGTAAGGATCCCTGTGGGCCAAAATTTGGTTGAAATGTAGCGTTAAAAGTAATTGATATACCTGTGTAAGAGGAATTGAACCAGCGACAACCAGGAAAAATACTGTACCTCTCCCTGCACGTGTTGCTTTGAATAAAAAAAGGTGGAACGGTGCTTCTGAGCACTGGGAGTTAGTGTGTGCGCCTCCTCTCGGGAGTGGCTTTGCAGTGAACAGTATGCAACAACAGACGCAAAGCAACAAGGGGCGTAAGATCGACACTGGAAAATAAGGAAATAAAATGTTGTAAAAAGGTTTAGAGTGTTAAAAGAACACCAGTAAAAGACATGAATACGTGAAAAAAAAAAAAGTTGGTTATGACTCAAGGGATATTCAAAAAGACGCAAAAAAAAAAACCCTGCAAAGTAAAAACCAACAGTACAGCTTTGATAAAAAAGAATAAAATTAGTTAAAGTAAATACCCCGTATAATTACTATCCCACATTACTATCATTATATACCCCAAAATGTGTTTCATGTTTAGAATTCATCTTCTTTTTTTTTACACGGACTAATTTACACTAAAAGACATCTCTCCCTCTGATAGGACAGGAGTGTTGGATGAGGAAGTAGAGTCAGCCAATGAGGCTGTGCTATTGTCCAGGCTCCTGCTCCAAGTGCTCCGATTGGGCGTGGAGGGAAAAGTGGGCGTGGAGCAGTTGGAGGGCGGTCCCGAGCCGGAGCTGGTACTGCTGTGATTGGACGAGGTGGAGAAAAGGGCGTCGCTACGGAGACCTTTGTTCTGGAGTTCGGTCTGCAGGTACTGGCAGATCTCCTCCGGCAGATTCTGGTACTCTGCCTCCAGATCCCTCACCAACCGGGACTGGAGCTGGAAGGCAGACAGAAGTAAAAGGTTAGGCACGGAGAAAAGAACAAGAAACATTAAAGAAAAATGGTTAGAATATGTGCACATGCATGATAAAAGGTAGTATTGAGGTGGTCTGAATATTTGATATCAGGCAACAGAGATGTGTGTTTGTGTGTGCTCTTGTTCAAGACCAATTTGAGTTTTTAAACCATCAGAGTGAGGACATTCTGGCCAGTCTTTACTTCTTTAAAGGGTCGGTTTTAGGGTTAAAGTTAGGATTAGGTTAAGGTTATCTACTACTACTACTTTCAGCTGCTCCTGTTAGGGGTCACCACAGTGGATCATCAATTTCCATTTCTTCCTGTCCTCTGTCACACCAGCCACCTGCATGTCCTTCCTCACCACATCCATAAACCTCCTCTTTGGCCTTCCTCTTTTCCTCTTCCCTGGCTCTAATATCCTTGTTCCTAATCCTGTCCTCCTTCATCACTCCCAATGAAAATCTTAGCATCTTCAACTCTGTCACCTCCAGCTCCGCCTCCTGTCTTTTCATCAGTGCCACTGTCTCCAAACCATATAACATAGCTGGTCTCACAACCATCTTGTAAACCTTCCCTTTAACTCTTAAGGTTATAAGCTAGGGAACAAATGTAGTCAATGAGAAGTCCCCTTTGTGTGTGTGTGTGTAAACTCACCACTGGATGCTCCTCGTCTATTTGTTGCAGCACCTCCCTCTGTCTCAGAATGAGCTTGTCAAGCCTCCTCGTCTGGGCCTCCTCCAACTAGAATTGGAGAAGGAGGGATAGATGAGAGAGAGAGTTTTGGAGAGCGGGGTGGGGCAGAGGAGAGGTTGGGAGGTAGAGATGAGGGAAGGGGGTTATAGAGAGACAGAAGGAGATGGTTCGGTGGAGGGCAAAAGGCAGCATGGAGAGGGGAAGAAGGTGGGGTTGAGTGGAAAAAAGGTCAGCAAAGAGAAAAAAACAGAATAGGGAATGGTAGGTTGAAAGGGAGGATGAGAGGGAACCAAGTGGTTTAGGAGGAAGGAGAAGAATTGGATGGAGTGTAGAAAGCAAGGGGGAGAGAGCGAGAGAAAAAAGGAAAGTTGATGACAAAGGCAGCAAAAGTAGACAAAGAGGTTGTTTACACCTGGCATTAACGTGTCTTTGGGTGATCCCATCACATCTGGACAGCTCTAAGTACGTCAGCTATCCTTCCTCCAGAGATCCGACCGAGGAAAAGAGGTAGGCAAGGTGGTGTACGCACCAGACTGAGGAAGCATCTCTTCAGACCCCCTCTTCCCTCCATCATACAGCTGAATGTCCGTTCCCTTTGGAACAAAATGGATTTACTGCACACCAAGTGCCAGGTGGCGAGGGCCTTCAGAAACGCCTGTATCATCGCCCTGACTGAAACCTGGCTTGATGAGGCTCCCTAACACCGAGGTCAGTCTCCATCACTTTTCCACCGTAAGGGCTGACAGGACTAGTCAGTCGGACAAGGAGAGGGGTGGTAGGGTCTGGATCTTTATCAACAAGAGGTGGTGTAATAACATCAAAACCCACAGCATAGTCTGTACACCTGAAGTGGAGATGCTGACTGTCATTGCTCCCCTTCTGTCTCCTAAGGGAATTCACCACTGTGGTCATCGGCTGTGTTTACATTCCACCCAGCGCTAACACGAAAGTGGCAATGGAGCTAGTAGCTAAAAGTGCTAGCTTAATATCCTGAAGCCCCGGTGTTCATTGTGGATGATTTCAACAACTGCAGACTTGATGGTGTTCTGCCCTCTTTCCATCAGTATGTGGACATTCACGACTTGTGTTATGGCAACATCACTGATGCATTCAGCACTCGGGCACATCCTCCACTCAGCTTTTCAGACCATAATGTTGTCTTCCTGCTTCCACACTGCAAATCAGAACTGAAACACATCAAGCCTCAAATCCACTGCGCCACCCAATGGTCAGAGACACCATCACACAATTACAAGGCTTACTGGCATGCACATACTCATCACTGATTATATCAAATTCTGCATCCCCACCACCATACCCACAAAAACTTTTTGAAAATATCCTAACTTCAAACCCTGGATCCCCCCCCCCCCATCAAACGCAGCCTGAAAGAAAAGCAGAAGGCATTTCAGCGCAGGGACTGGTCTTCCCTTAAAACAATTAACAGACAGATCAAAAAGGACATTATTAAGGCCATACTCAAATATAAGGGGCAGATTGGAGCAGGAGTTTAACAACATGAACACAAAACAAGCCTTTCATAAAGTAAGAACACTAACTGGTTATAAATCAATTCAAGATCATTCCACAATCACAGACCCCACCACTCTGAACACCTTCAACGCACAGTTTGACATCTACAACCACTCTGCTGCCTGTGAGGAGCTGCTTAGTGCCCTCCCATCTCACAAGCCCACACACCCACCCTTCATAATGGAGGATGTTCGACCGCAACTGGGCAGGTGCAAACCCGGCAAGGCACCAGGGCCAGACGGCCTCCGGCTAGGGAGCTCAAGCTGTGCACTATGGAGGTCTCCCCCATCCTCTACTCCAGGGGTGGGCAATCTTATCCAGAAAGGACCGGTGTGGGTGCAGGTCTTTGTTCCAACCAAGCAGTTACACACTTGTGTCTCCTAATCAAGTTCCTCAGCAAAGACTCTACTGGTTGATTAATGGGAACAGGTGTAACTGCTTGGTTGGAACAAAAACCTGCACCCACACCGGCCCTTTCTGGATAAGATTGCCCACCCCTGCTACTCCCATCTTCTGGGAATCCTATAGGACAGCATCAATTCCCACCCTCTGGAAAACATCCTCCATTATACCGGTACCCAAGAAACCCTGTCCCTCTGAACCCAACCATTACCAAACGGTCGCATTCTCCCCAACAGCCACGAAATGCCCGGAAAAACTGATCCCGTGCAGTCACGCACCATCCTACCAGCTGTCAGTCCACAACTGTACCCATATCAGTTTGCCTGCAGGGCCAAACCCTCCCCGGATCGGCAGACGAGGTGGAGCAGTGACCGGGATGGCTCAGAAGAGTGGGGTAACTGGCCAGATACAATTGCGGAGGAACCCCCCCCCCAAAAAAAACAAAAACAAAACTAAACCCAGAGGAGGCTTTTGTGACCACCTAGTCAACGGACATCCTCTGCATAGGCGGTCCTTCAATGCGGCCTGGGACACATGCATTTACATGTCTAATGCAATGTGGACAAATATGTCCCAGGCCACTTCTGAATGTGGCCTGAGCAATCGGATCTCAAGACGCATCGAGGACTCATTGGATGCATTCATAATTGTACTTAGAGCCGTCCAGTTGTGATCAGATCACCCAAGACACATGTTAATGCCAGGTGTAAACAGCCTCAGAGCAACACGAGATGTGTGTGTGTGTGTGTGTACAAACTCACCCTGCGGATTAAGGTGACGGAGTCCTGAATATGTTTCCTGTTGATTTCATTCAATTCCCTTGAGAGAGAAAGAGCAAGAAAAAGTGCGGGAGAGAGAGGAAGCAGAGAGAAAGAATAACAGAAAAGTGTAGAAGTTGTGAATCCTGGTAAGTCAGACAGTTTGCCCTGTGCAACTCAAGCTTTGTCAGATAAACACACACACACACAACACAGGTGTGTGTTCTTACGTTTCGGCCTTTTCCTTGTCCCGGCTCTTGGCCTCGCTGATGCTGTTCAGTCTCTTCCTGTCCAAGATCTTCTGAAGCTCTTTCTTCTCCCTGAAAACAGTCACAACATGGACAGTCCAGATGCTACTCGTGTACAGCAACGGCTGCGCTTCCATCGACATGCTTTCATGGGGAAAAAAAATTTCTGGATTTTTTATAATATAATAATTACATTTATACAGTGCCCCCCCTTTTTTTTTCTCCCCAATTGTATCCGGCCAATTACCCCACTCTTCCAAGCTGTCCCGGTCACTGCCCCACCCCCTCTGCCGATCTGGGGAGGGCTGCAGACCACCACATGCCTCCTCCCATACATGTGGAGTCACCAGCCGCTTCTTTTCACCTGACAGTGAGGAGTTTCACCAGGGGCACGTAGCGCGTGGGAGGATCACACCCTTGCCCCCCCCCCCCCGAACAGGCAACCCAACTGACCAGAGGAGGCGCTAGTGCAGCAACCAGGACACATACCCATATCTGGCTTCCCACCCGTAGTCATGGCCAATTGTGTCTGTATGGACGCCCAACCAAGCCGGAGGCAACACAGGGATTCGAACCGCCGATCCCCGTGTTAGCATGCAACAGAATAGATTGCTATGCTACCTGGACACCCGGGAATTTTTAGATTGGGAAGAAAAAAGTTAAATGGGAATATCAAAAGGTTGAAAAGATTTGAGACCATTGTATAAAAAAAGGCCTCCTTTGTTTTTGAGGCTTTTCAATCTTAAAACCAGTTAATAGAAACACAACTATTTCACATACGATATTTCAAAGGTTTTCATAAAATTCCCTTGACAACTGGATGGAAATGTCACTTAAGAGACACGATTATCACCTCGAGTCCCTGCCAAGTTGGATGGTGCCCCCCCCCAACTCTTTTTTAAAGTTTGTTTGCATGTTTGTGTGTTTAAACCCCGAACCGCTGACGGAGAACTCTGCAGGACTCACTTCTCACACGTCTCCCTGAGCTTCCTCAGCTGAGCAGCTTGGCAGTCATGAGCCGTCTCCTTCAGCTTCTGAAAGGCCTGAAGACACACACCAGCACACCACCTGTCACTCTATCTGTGTGTGTGTGTGTGTGTGTGGTTCATAGTGTGATGTCAGTGTGTAGGTTTATTTTCTGTAGGTTTATTGTGTATCTGGTTTTGTGTAAAACAAATATAAGCAAAGGACGAGGTAGGAAATAGGTGGGAGGTGTGTATGTGTTGTGTGAATGTGCTCACATGTTTGTGTGTATATTGCTTGTAGGTGTAGTAGGTAAGTGGCAGAACAACCTTTATTAGAAGTCATGCTATGATAAAAACCTTCCAGTGTGTAAGGCATTAGTCATCCGGTGGGAGGTGTGTGTGCATGTTTGCCTGTTTATCTGTGTGGTCAAAGTGTACTCTTTGCAAATGTAAGTAAATGACAGAACCAAATTTGTCAGAGGTCAGCCACCATTTGCATGCATGTACATAAGTGTGAGGTGCGTGTGAGTCTACATCTGTCCATTTGTGTATGTCTTGAGTGGCAGTTTAACAAGATCTAAGGGAAACTATGTGGACTGTATGAGTTAGTGTGTTTATACAAGTGTGTGTGCACATATAAATTTCTCGTAGGGTTGTGTGTGTCCTCCATACCTCTTGGAGGTGTGTGTGTCTCCTCTCTCTCTCCAGTGTGTGTTGCTCCTGCCGTAGTTTGAGCAGCTCCTGCATCTGCCACTCCCTCAGTTGGACCGTCTGCTTCTGCAGCTCCTGCTCCAGAGCCGTCAGCTGCTTCCTGACTGGCTCCTGGGGCTCGCTGAACGAACACACACACACACACACACACACACACACATAAACATATGCAGACAGACAAAGGCATGCATAGGCAGACACACGTGTGCGCACACACGCACAAAACTTGTGATTTTATCATTTTAACTTCTGAACAGTTTGCCTCTGCTTTGTCATCACTTACTTTCTCTAGAGACATTTTGGGTGTTTCTCAGTCTCACTTATGCCATCACTGATTCATTTCTCTCAGTCTGTCCTTACAAAGCCAACCAACCCATCCATCCATCCATCAGTCCATCCATCCATCATGTTTGCCTCTCCCCCCCTTTTTTCTCCCCAGTTGTATCCGGCCAATTACCCCACTCTTCCAAGCCATCCCGGTCGCTGCTTCACCCCCTCTGCCGATCCGGGGAGGGCTGCAGACTACCACATGCCCCCTCCAATACATGTGGAGTCACCAGCCGCTTCTTTTCACCTGACAGTGAGGAGTTTCGCCAGGGGGACGTAGCACATGGGAGGATCACGCTATTCCCCCCAGTTCCTCCTCCCCCTCGAACAGGCGCCTCAACCGACCAGAGGAGGCGCTAGTGCAGTGACCAGGACACATCCGGCTTCACACCCAGACACGGCCAATTGTGTCTGTAGGGACGCCCGACCAAGCCGGAGATAACGCTGGGATTCAAACCAGGATCCCCGTGTTGGTAGGCAACAGAATAGACCGCTACGCTACCCAGACGCCCCCCTCCATTTTAACTTTTGAAAAGAGTTTGCCTCTCCTTTGTCGTCACTTAGTTTCTTTAGAAACATTTTGGGTGTTTCTCAGTCTCACTTCTGCCATCACTGATTCATATCTCTCAGTCTGTCCTTACACAACCCATCCATCCATCATGTTTGCTTCTTAACATCATTTTAGATTGTTTCCCCCATCTCTGCCTTTTCTTAAATATTGATGGATGGATGGATAATTATCTACTGATGCAACCATCCATCAATCTATGCATCTGCCATCCTTTCTTAATGAGAAGTTTTAGTTTTATACAATTTTATAATTTTTTTCTATTCATTTTCCCCCCATTCAATTCTAGCCTCACTTCCTCTTTTTAAAGCAATTTGTTTCCATTTCTCTTCATACCCATTCATTCTCTGCATTCCTCTCCTCATTCTGCACATCTATCCATCAGTTTTTATTCATCCACTCATATTTTATTCATCTATACCCACATCTGTTCATCATTACTTCAGGATGACTTTTTTTTTAACCCATTGATTTCATCCGTCCACTCATCCATCGAGTCCCCCAGCCCTCTGTTTCAACCCTCCATCCTTACTTCTTCTTGAGGCTGCGTTTTAGGTGTTTCTCCATCTGGCTGCGTCTCCTCTGGGTGTCCGAGTGGAGCTGGTTACACCGACTCTTCTGCTCCTTACTGAGGGTCCACACCTACACACACACACACACTTTCAGTTACGTATACATTGCTGCACTTTCTTAATGTGTGCACTGTATATGAGTGAGGCGTGATTGCTTGATTTGAGCTACCCATTTATGAACAATCTGATTGGTTGTTAGCTGTGGTATAATGACCGTACACAATGGCGATGACATCTAACTCCTTTACACAATTCAGCATCACTGCATTGCAAAGCAACCGCCTTGCATTATGTGCAGGCAGCCAGGAGGGCCTATTTGTAAGAACAATGCTTTATGACCATGTCTTCATGCATGCTCAATAATCCAGGTAAGGAAATCCCAGAAAGGTGGATCAGCTCATCTGGACACAACGTTTATTGAGAGAAATGTTTCATCATTCATTCTCAGCTGACTGCAGGTATCCCCACCCTTATAAACAATACAGTGGCATAACCACTGAAACCCGTGGTCGGTTTCATATGCAAATGAATGAGAGTTACAATGACCATGTGTACTATCCACAGAGGCTTGGGGAACAGTTGCAATCACAGCATTGTAAGATGGTGACAGATGTACTCGTAACCCCCCCCCCCCCCGCCTCGGTTCAGGGATGGTGGTTCCCTCTTCACCAGAGTCTGCTTGGTTTACCCGATGTTGAGTTCCGGGAGCATTGCCATGACTTGTATTTGGGGGAAACCAAGCAGACTCTGGTGAAGAGGATGGCACAACACAGAAGAGCTAACTCATGAAGAGGGAACCACCGTCCCTGAACCGAGGGGGGCATAAGAGTACATCTGTCGCCATCTTACAATGCTGTGATTGCAAACATTCCCCAATCCTCTGTGACTAGTACACATGGCCATTGTAACTCTAGTCTAGCTAATGGTCACGGTCATTTGCATATGAAACCGATCGTTGGTTTCGGTCGTTATGCCACGGTATTACTTATAAGGGTGGGGACACCTGCAGCCAGTTGAGACTGAAGAGGTCACTTAGATGAGCGATGACACGTTTCTCTCAAACGTTGTGTCCAGATGAACCGATTCAACTTCCTGTGACTTTCTTACCTGGATTATTGAGCATGCATAAAGACATACTTACAATTTTATAAAAGTAATAGTTCACTCCAGGCCATGATATATTGTGATTATATCACAGCTAAGGGGGTTGTGGAACAATGCCCTGTCGTGAGCTATTGCTTAAGTATACAATAAGTGTGTTTGCATGTGTGTGTTTGTATGTGTGTGTACCTTCTTGAAGTGTTTCTTGCGCAGCTCTTTGAGCTCTTTGCGCTGTTTCTTCAGCAGCTTCGTGTAGTTCTTCTGCTGCCTGAGCTCCTCTGTACACTGAACCTGAAGCTCTGTGAGAGACAGCGAGAGACAGGGATGTAGGGAACAGGGAAGGACAGACAGAATGTGAGGAAGAAATATGGACGAAAACAGGGGAGATAGAAAAGGAAAGAGAGGCAGTAAAAAAGAGCGATGACACAAAAGACAGTTTCAGTAGAAAGGAAAGGGAGATATAGTAAAAGTGTGAGGCAGAGAGGAAGAGACTTGAAGAAACGTGTGGACAAACGAGGTGTTTCCACGCGTGTAAATCTCGCGGTTCTGAGCTGCAGAGTCCCTGTGACCCGCGTGACTATTCAATGTGCTTTCCTCCAACGCTACATTAAAAGCAGAAAAAGATAGAAAGCACATTTCTGAGTGAAAACAAATGTGGCAGAATGGCCTTACCTGATAGAACAGTGGCTATGAGGTCCTCCTTCTGACCTGGAGACACAAACACACGGATGGACGGACAGATGAAGAAGCAGTCAAGAAACAACGTGACAGACAGACAAGAGATGCAGACTGACATGATGTTTGAAATGAGCCATGGAAAATGAGCGAGCTGCAAACAGCAGCACATGTCTGCAGGAGGCAGGTGTGTTCTGTAATGTAAGGACACACAAATGTTTATATTCTGTGTGTGGGTCCGGACACAACCACACGGCCGCACTGCAAGCGAGAGCTCTTTGCATTGCATCACGGTGCTTCGCTGACCTCAGCTTTCAGCACCAGTCCTTGGAACAGGCTCAAACACACGTACACAGAGGTTGGCTGCCATTGCTCAAGGGCATTTTGGGAATATTGGCTGCTGTTGCTTCTGGGCATAACACCAGAAACCCTTGGAGTACTCCGCAGCATCCCCGACCAACTTCACCATGTACATGTGCTCTAATTTTCCATCTCCTTATAACCTTGATTCAGATACTCGTCTGTGTGTGCATCCTTCCCACACACGCTGCTGCCGCTTTGTGTCATCTGATATGTTCTGTTTTCACTTTATTTAACCCCGCAAACTCTTTTTTTTTTTACCTTTTATGTCTTCTTTTTTCAGCACATTTTGTTTTCATTCACCTTTAGCTGCAACACTGCAGTTTCCCAACAGGATTCATGAAAGTGCATCTAATCTAACCTGCCGCCCACCATGAAGGTTAAATAGAAGAAGAAAAATTGGAAGTGAAAACGCTAAAAACATCTCTGTCCAGATTGTTCTGTGGATTCTGAGGGGAACGTGTACTACATGACATTACAATACAGCACAGTACAGCAGTCACCCTTGTCCAGTCCCTATGAGGACTGATTCATAATCCTGGTTTCTTCATTTTACATCCCTGTCTGTGGAAACAGCTGGTGGAGCAGTCGCATCGCTTCAGTGTTTTCTCAATAAAAACTAAATTGGAGGGTTTTTGCGAGTGCTGACGCGGCCTTTCTACCTCTCTGCATTTCTTTTGCATGCTGCTGGTGTCAGTCCATCCGTGTGTGTATCTCAGCATACATGCGTGTGTGTACCTGGTGCAGGTGGGTTGATGATGTCGGGATATTCCCCCTCTTGTGAGGACGGGGGAAGGTTAGGGAAGGGCGAGGGGAGTCGCCCCCCCTGTATCATATCGCTCTCCTTCTCCGTCTCCCCCTCTTTCGGCTGGTCTGGGACATGCTGGGATGTGGAGGAGGAACGGAGAGATGTGAAAGAGTGCGAGGAGGGTTGAGGGAAAACAGAAATGGAATAGCACATGTTGAGCCTGGACTTCTTAACTAGCCCTGATAAATTCTATTCTAATATTCTATTCTAAAGAGCTGATTTGGGATCAGTTTGCCTGAGAAGGCTACTTCTATGAAAGACAAACAGAACATCATCATCCAATAGGAAGGAACACCGGGGGACAAATTTCTATGCTGCATGAATTTACAGCCCCACATTTCTCATCCACGTTCACACATACACATATTAAGACTTTCATTCATCCTATTCCTGAACCAGGGTTTGTATCAAACCAAGACACATCCAGACTCCAAGACTGCGCCCCATACCTTAAGACAGGCTACTGAACCCTGACCAGTACACACACACACACACACTCTCTCTATTGTCTCCATGCTCCCATGCATTTTTATATGCCAACTGTGCTACAGAAATAAATGTTGGTTGGTTGTTTAATTGAGTACACAATATGTATGCAAACAGAGTTCTGGGTCTCACCTCACTGTTGTCCTCTATAAGAGCAGCCAGCTGTCTCTCTCTCTGGTCCAGAAGACTAACATGCTTAATGGGGTTAGTCAGCGCCTCTGCATACTCTGAAACACACACACACACACACAAGGTTGAGCCCATGCATACGGTAATATGATGCTAAATTCAGCTGGGCTCCTTGTTTATGTTTATTTAGATCCCCATTAGCTGTTAGCTGACTGTAGTTGGGCATTTCCACGTCCTGTTACAATGTGGACGGTTTGGGTCTACTTTTGGTGTTTGTTAGAAAAGCAGTTGTGACCCAGAAGGGGTGATTCTCCTGTAATGCTAGTGTGCACTAATGTGAAAAGGTTTCACACCTAGAATCTGAAGGTACATAACTTTACAGTACAAACACAAAGACAGGCAAGGAGATAAATCAAGTGGGACAGGACGTTTTCCTTCGAGCATAGAAAAGGCCCATCCTCATCATTAGCCTTGTTTTTTTCTAATCAAAAATAATCAAAATGATTTATTCAGATCAACAATGCATTTTGTAGGCATCCGGGTAGCATAGCGGTCTATTCCGGTTCGAATCCCTGTGTTACCTCCAGCTTGGTCGGGTGTCCCTATAGACACAATTGGCCGTGTCTAGGTGGGAAGCTGGATGTGGGTATGTGTCCTGGTCACTGCACTAGCGCCTCCTCTGGTCAGTCAGGGCTCATGTTTGGGGGGGAAGGGGAACTGGGGGGAATAGCATGATCCTCCCACGCGCTACGTCCCCCTGGAGACACACCTCACTGTCAGGTGAAAAGAAGCGGCTGGCGACTCCACATGTATCTGAGGAGGCATGTGGTAGTTTGCAGCCCTCCCCGGATCAGCAGAGGGGGTGGGGCAGCGACCGGGACGGCTCGGAAGAGTGGGGTAATTGGCCAAAAAGTACACTTGGGGAGAAAAAGGGGGGAAAAATACATTTTGTTGACTCCTATACAAATACTCAATCCTCCCTAGTCATTTCCTACTACACCTTTTCCATTTCATCCCTACTCATCGGAAAAGGGAGCACACCTGGTGTAGACCAGTGGAGACGGCAGGAGTAGAGGTTTATGGGTAGTGTAGTTCAGTGTAGGTGTTGGCTGTGGGTTAGTTTTCATACCTTTACTGATGCACCCTAATATACACACCAACAGATCAGTAAAAAGCAGAAGTTTTATGGGTAGTGTAAAGGGGTGTGTGGGTACAGCAGCATTTGGCGGTCCCGTTTTCCACCAGTAAACAAGGCAGCATTGTTTGAGTGTGTGTGTGTGTGTGGGGGGGGGGGTGCAGACAGAGAGGACATTCTTGAGGAGGTCAGAGAGTACATATATCCTACTATTAAAGGCATACCAACAAGTTCACACACGGCAGGCTTTGGTCTCAGGATGTGAGTCATGATCCGCGTCTTTAACCCGCCATAGATCCTGTCCAGGACCCTGGTGCGTGTCTGTGTACAGAGCGATATTCTCACCTTGGTGTTCATTAGGAATGTAGTCCTGAGCCTCAGTGTAGACCAGCAGGGAGGGCAGCAGGAGGGGCTGGTTCAGCTCATTCTTCAAGTTAATGTAGTGGTAGCCTGGATGCGACACAGTTACGAGGGGTTTTGTGTTATTGAGCGCACAGTAAAGCAGCTGTGTGTTACTTTCTCCTCAGGCAGGCAGTTGTAATGAAACATTCAGGTGTTTGTTGCAGGTTTTGGGCTGTTCGAGGTGATGAAAGGCTGCAGCAACAAGCAACAGGAAATGGGTTTGCATGAAGGAGTCTGTGTGCAATGCGTTGTCGAATGTTTACATCAGTTTGGGGTGTTTTGGATCTGTCTGGTGTCACTTTTTTTTCCCATCCAAACAGTTTTGTAGATACTTCATCAGTCCCTGAGGATATGGATGCTGTTTCAGTCCATTAACCTGCTTCTGAAAATGTTTTCTTAATCTGTTATGGCGCGATGATAATTCTCTTCTGTGCAGCCAGCTAGCGTGCAGCCTGTGTGTCACTATATTTTATTTATTTATTTTATTGCTTTATTGATCCCCGTGGGGAAATTCTTCCTCTGCATTTAACCCATCCTAGCCGTGTAGCTAGGAACAGTGGGCAGCTGCCGTGCAGCGCCCGGGGACCAACTCCGGTTTGTCTTGCCATGCCTTGCTCAGGGGCACAGACAGGAGTACTAACCCTAACATGCACGTCTTTTTGACGGTGGAGGAAACCGGAGCACCCGGAGAAACCCACCACAGACACGGGGAGAACATGCAAACTCAACACAGGAAGGACCTGGGATGACGAACCCCCCCCAAGGTTGGACAACCCCAGAGTTCGAACCTAGGACCTTCTTGCTAACCACTGCGCCACCAGACACTTTGGCTGGTATAGTTGTACAGGACTCAAACCTGTGTCTACCAATCGGGAGATTACCTCACTGACCATTCTGTCATCCTGTTGAATTAACTTGTAGGTTTCGGAAACTCGGAAAAAACCTGTGGGAAGTTGATATGATTTCTACACACTTGCTCGGTGACTTGATGAAGTGTGTCACTGGGACGCAGCCTGGTGACTCATGTTGTTGCTCACAGTGCAGCAGCACATGTGCATCCAGGGTTGCGTGCATGCAGTTAACCTTTCCTTGCCAAAACAAAACAGTGACCACTGACATGAGTGACTAAGTTACTCCGTGTTGACACTCGGTGTGTTGGCAAGTGTATGTGCATGTCCGAAAAGTAAGTAGTCACACACACACACACACACACACACCTAACAAACTTGTTTGTTTTGTTTTGGGTTTTTTTTTTTTGCAGTCAGTGTGCAGATACTCTTAAAAATTTCAACTCTGAGTGTGTGTGTGTACTGACCTGGTCTGATGACGGACACAGGAAGGATGCGGTGCCCAATAAACTTTCCGTTCTCTTCAAACACAGCTATCCTCAAAGATGCAAGAGTGGGCAGGACGATCTAGACAAGGAGCAGAAGACAGAGAAAGAGAGGGAGAGACAGAGTAAGAGGGAGAGAGAGAAAGGGAGAGACAGAGCAAGAGAGAGAGACAGAATGACAAAGGGAGGGACAGCAAGAGAGACAGAGTGAGAGAGATGGAGAATGAGAGAGACAGAGAGACAGACAGCGCAAGAGAGGGAGGGACAGCAACAGAGAGCGAGAGACAGCAAAAGAATGAGCGAGAGAGACAATGAGATAGAGCGAGAGAGAATGACAAAGGGAGAGACAGCAAGAGACGGAGAAAGGGAGAGATGGAGAGAGACAGAGAGAGAGGACAAAAGGTCAAACAAAGTTTGAGCTTTTGTCTTTTGTCCAAAACTAGCTAACTTTCAGATTATTGAAGCACCAAAGAAGAAGAAAACCATTCTGCAGCCACTGAGACAATACCAGGTGAGGAGAAACAACCCACATGTGAAATCAGTGGGATGGGAAGTGAAGGAGCCTTGTGTGTGTGTGTGTGTGTGTGTCTCACCTTATTGAAGACGAACATGTCATCGTCCCAGACAGGATCTAGAGAGTTCCCATTGGACGTCCGGGTTCTGTACTTCCTCTTTGTGTCAGCGGGCAGTCCAAATATGTCCACTTCAACGTACACACCCACTTTTTTGTCTGTCAGAAACTGGCCTGAAATTACCTAAAGTAAACAGGATCCGGGAACCACGTTACTAGAACTTTCCAAAGTTACATGTCCCAACTGAAGTAGTTACTTTTTTTATCGAAGTCACACAAACATCAATAGTCTCATTACACATCCTGCAGCGGGAGACACACCTAGAAAACAATGAACCCAGCCCAACAGTCACACGACACAGCAACACTGCTACACAATGGACTCAGTGAAAAAACTCAATGACAAAACCATTTGACTTGCAGGGACAGAAACAAAGGCCGTACACAACATGAAAAGATGTTATCACAGTCACAAATTAGCACAAGATAACACAACGACAACAACATGAGGCAAACATGATACAAATCCCAATTACCCACACAAACACGCAACACGCTCACATACGCTCTCTCTCTGTCCTCACCCTAATTTTGACCGTGTTGGCGACTATCCCGTCCACGATGTTCTCGGTGAAGGGGTCGAAGTGCTTGTCTGTGCGTCTCATAAACTCAGGTTTCAGCAGGTAGCCGCTGCCTCCGTTATACTCAAACACGCCCATGTTCAGCTGCATGGGGAGATCTGTTGGGGGGGGGAGAGAGACGGGACAAAAGAAGAAGAATGGGATGGATATGAAGAGGGATAGGAGAGAAAGATGAAAGAGGGATGAGAAGGATGAAGGGACACCAGATGGGGGAGGGAGGGCAAGAAACATGTGAGCCAGGATCCTCAGGTCATATTCATGGACACTCCTCATAATATCAGGCTGGAAAAGATCAAATTTTCTGCAAAAACTGTGTGTGCTCGCCTCAGCTGAACTGCAAGTTCAATGTAAGCCGATGAGTGACCTTTGACCTTTTCAGTCCTCCTCACTTTAGACGAACACAAACATTCCCCCATTCACATTCTTTAGCAGTCTATTCCGTTGCCTACCAACACGGGGATCGCCGGTTTGAATCCCCGTGTTATCTCCGGCTTGGTCGGGCGTCCCTACAGACACAATTGGCCGTGTCTGCGGGTGGGAAACCGGATGTGGGTATGTGTCCTGGTCGCTGCACTAGCGCCTCCTCTGGTTGGTCAGGGCACCTGGAAGGGGGAACTTTGGGGGATAGTGTGATCCTCCCATACGCTACGTCTCCCTGGCGAAACTCCTCACTGTCAGGTGAAAAGAAGCAGCTGGCGACTCCACATGTATCGGAGGAGATGTGGTAGTCTGCAGCCCTCCCCAGATCGGCAGAGGGGGTGCAGCAGTGACCGGGACAGCTCGGAAGAGAGGGGTAATTGGTCAGATACAATTTGTAACATTGGGCTGGCGTAGGTGGAGAGAGCTAGCAGCATGTGGCTAGTTAGCAAGAGCCACGGGATAGCTGATTAGCTCGGAGAGTCAACGGACAACGAGATGGGGATTTCCACACTGCTGCTTTATTCCGTAGTACATACATCGCCCATACGATGCCAGGTCTCCATGGCACCATGTTCTCCGATCATACATGGACAGTACAGAGGCCACACGTAGCCTAAACGTTACGCTTGAGTTGAGAAGCAGAAGAAGAACAGAAGCTAAATAACAGGCATCCCTTCACCAAATGCGTGTCGCTCAACTAACTCAAAGAACACAAGGCACCGTCTCATGACGCCGCCTCTCCCGCATCTAGCAAGTACGTTTTAAAGGTACACCTCCCAATTTCACCTGTTACAAACTGGGGAGAATGGGGGGTCAAAAAAAAAAGAAGCTATCTAGCTATAAGTGTAAATGCAGTCGCTATCAGATACTTGAAAAGAGGCGGGAATAATCTCAGAATGCTGAACATTTTGAAAGTCAAATGTCGAGAAAACGAGTTCATGGGTGGCCCCTCCCGTCCTGGTCTACCACATATGTCAACCCCTGCCATCCGGAACGCGCCACAGGACCCTCACCACACAAACGAACAGGCAAAAGGTTAGCTTCTTTACCCCGAGCAGTGCTAGCCACTGCTAGCTGGAGATCCAGCACCTTGCAGCTTGCCCTTAAAGAGTACACTTAGTCACACCGTGCCGACTTAGATGGATCAATCTATTTCTATTTTTTCTAATCTATTTCTGTCTAGTTTTTAATTTGTCCTATCGTTTCATCTTGTGTTTCTTACTGTTTGGTTTTGTGTTGCTAGGGCAACGCGCAAACCAAATTCCTTGTACGTCTAAATGTTTTTGCCGAATAAAGGATTCGTATTCTGAGGTGTTTATAGTTTTTAAACTGCCAAAAAGCAGTTAAGTGGCCAAAAGAATGTCCTGGAATAATAAGACTAACGTTGGTGAGCATAGTCCTGCTGAAACCAGCACGGCCCTGTGCTCGCATATCCACCTACAGTGGCGTCCTGAAGGGAGTAGCCTAGCTTCTCCGTCACCCGAGGATGAGGTGAGGGGACCTTACCGAGGGTCTGGAAGTTCAGCGCCACCATCTGGCAGCCGACGTTCCAGAAGAGCTGAGGCATGTAGTTGGAGCTGTCCACCCTGGTTCCTTTAGGGTAGATCCGACTAAGCTGGTTCTTGTTGTATCTAAAGGAAAACTGTTAAGGAGGACACGCTGTGTAAGACGGGCTTTATCCCGTGTCTGTGGGTGTCGTGCAACCAAATGAGAGTACTTACATCACTACACTAAAGAGTTTCTTCTGCATTGTCCAACATACCCCGGGGTTACTAACAACTCAGATGGTGACTACGTGTGTGTGTGTGTGTTGGGGGTGTGGGCATACAGAGGAGAGAGAATGTTTATGTGCCATCCTGAGAACCAAAGAAAAGAAAATTCATGAGATGCAAACAGTCCAAGGATACTCGACAAACTCAATCGGGGAACTCTTCAACGTGTCCATGCCTTTAGTTTCCACAAAGGACGACATCTCAAAGTACTTTTTCCTCTCTGGTAAGAGACACATATATGGAGAGAGAGAGAGCGAGACAGACAGACGGACAGATAGAGACAGACGGAGAATGTGGGAGAGAGACAGCGTTGACAGAATATATCAATGAAGAGAGGAAATCCACAAGTTCTAAAAACTGATTAAGACAATTCATCTGCCATGTGTCTGTGTGATGGTGTGTGTGCGCTCGTACTCGTGTGTTGGACTCATCATGAAACATAAATGACACATTTAGCTGAGTTGTCAACCTAACGAGCCACTACATAGGAGAGGTGACATGAACTAACGAGCTTGGTCTACCCAGACACACACACACACTTACTTGTTGCCACCTCGAAGCTCTTAAATTTAACAGGTTCTATGTAGTTAACAAGCGTTGACATCTCCTCTGTAGCGTTCACCTCACTGCTGGCTGTGCCCTGAGAGAGACACACAGAGAGACAGAGACACAGAGAGAGACACACACACACACACACAAGAGAGACATAGTGAGAGACACACACAGGGAGACAAAGAGAGACAACAAGAGGAGGTGAAAGAGAAACCATCACACACATGTAATACATCACTGCTGTATCAATCAATCCACCAATCAGCTGGTGAGTCGTACCTCATCAGAGTTCGGTTTCTTCAATTCCGCCACCGTCTCGTCCTCCTCATCTTCCTCACTCTCACCTTCCCCTCCTGGTGCGATGGAGATAAACACACCGGTTATACGAGCATATGAGAAATTATAAGCCACAAACATACACACTTGCGCCCGCACACACACACAAGCATAAAACAAGTACATGCAGCTGGCAGGAGCTGGTGCAGGACAGACGAACCAACACGTGGACAGAAAACTTGAGCCTGCACGTTGCATAATTGCTGAGTGTAGATCGAACCCTCTTCCAAATAATCATATATCCATCTGGTCATCTTTCTGTCCAAGCATTTACATGTCATCATCCATCTGTCTGTCTGTCTGTCTTCCATACATCCACCCATGTGTCCATCCAGCCATGCATCCCCCATGTTGTCCTCCATGTCCGACCCACCTATGGATTTGCGAGGATCTGAGTCTTTGGCAATCCTCTCAGCCAACTTCTCCTCTCCGTTGGACAGAAGCTGGGCCCCGTCTCCGTCATTCAAAGGGCAGTCTGAAACAAACGAGCAAAGCAAGATCCACAAAACTTGACGACAGGTCGTTTAAATCAAACACAAAAATGAAACGTTCCGTCTGGTTAAAGCCCCCCTCTCGCTTAGTGGTTCTTCAAGTTATCTTCAATCTTTTTCTTGGGGGGGGGGTTGGGGGGGGATTCCCTCCCCGTCTTTGTCGCCCCAGTTGTATCCGGCCAATTACTCCACTCTCCCGAGCCGTCCTGGTCGCTGCTCCACCCCCTCTGCCGATCCCTGGAGGGCTGCAGACTACCACATGCCTCCTCCCATACATGTGGAGTCACCTGCCACTTCTTTTCACCTAACAGTGAGGAGTTTCACCAGGGGGATGTAGCGCGTGGGGAGGATAACACTATTCCCCCCCCAGTTCTCCCAAACAGGCGCCCTGACTGACCAAAGGAGGCGCTAGTGTCCCTGCAGACACGGTCAATTGTGTCTGCAGGGACGCCCGCCCAGCCGGAGGTAACACGGGGATTCAAACTGGTGATCCCCATGTTGGTAGGCAACGGAATAGACCGCCGCGCCACCCAGACACCCCAATACACCACGCCGTTGTTATGGGAACTGTGAGATGTGAGGAAGAGAAGCAGAAAGGAGGAACTAAAACACAGCAGATAAAGCCTTTTGGAGCCCAGGGGCTGGAAAAGCAGACGTGACGTAAGAGATCATGCAGCTGAGAAGCACTTTCCATTTCGCCCAATGGCAAGTCAGTCTCGTAAACTCGCCTCGGCTTTCCTCCTGAATCTTTCTGACGACCAAGTGTCATCGCTGCTCGCATAAAACCGTCAAAAGGCCAAGGTCCAGATTCAGTTTTGATGGGGTTTCTACTTTTCAATAGTTTGCTTAAAGGTTTGCTTTATATGTGGACGGAAACACGGCTGTGGTCGTAAAACACTCGAGAAGAAAAGAAAATCGACGGCTGTTTGGTTTGCAAGGCTCACGTTGCTTCTGTGTGTGTGTGTGTGTGTGTGTGTGTACATACCGTTGTTAGGCGGAGACTGCTCCTCCAGCTCTCGCCGCCGTATGCTGCCTCCACTCGACGGTCGGTGGTGATGGTGTTTTTTCTTGTTCTTGATCAGAATCTTCCCCATCAGTTCCTGAGGGGTGGGGAGCGGCTGCCCTGGGACCAGCTGGAGCACCGAGAGACACAACAGCAAACCAAAACCACAGACAGGTGAGTCAGTTCATCTGGACACAACTTTTATCGACAGATCCGTTTCGTCACCCATCTCAGTGACGTCTTCAGTCTCAACTGACTGCAGGTGTCCTCCTCACCTCACCTCACCTCACCTATCCCGTAACCTCTCGAGAGGCCGTTGGGGCACCGCTGTTGGATCCCCAACCAGTCCTCGCCATCTTTGTCTGTCCTCAACTGCCCTCTGTAAGCTGGCGAAGTCAAGGCCTGTCCACTCTGATGTTACACAGCCATCGCTTCCGTCTTCCTCGTCTTCGCCCGCCCCTCACTGGGCCTTGCAGGATGGTCTTGGCAAGGCTGGAACTTCTCGAGATGTGACCGTACCATTTCAGTTTTCTCTTCTTGGCGATTGTCAACAAGTCTTCATGTGGCTTGTGTAATCCTTCTTCTCACGTCTTCATTCGTAATGGTCACTATACGAGATGCCTAGAATCTTCCTGTAGCACCTCATCTCCACTGCACTTATTCTTCTCTGGAGATCTGCTGTGAGTGTCCAAGTTTCACATGCGTATAAAAAGATGGAGATGACTAGTGGAGGCATCAATCTGACATTAGACCCGGTACTAATGCTTTTGTAACGGGTCTAAAGTCAGATTGATGTGCTCACTAGTGCAGGTATCCCCACCCTTATAAACAATACAGCTGCATAATGACCGAAACCAACAACCAGTTTCATATGCAAATTGCAGTGACCATTAACTAGAGTTACGATGGCCATGTGTACTATTCACAGAGGACTGGGGAATGGTTGCAATCACAGCATTGTAAGATGGTGACAGATGTACTCTTAGGCGCCCCCCTCGGTTCAGGGATGGTCGTTCCCTCTTCACATAGATGGCCTCTTTGACTCCCTGTTCAAACCACCCTTCCTCCCTATCAAGGATGTGCACATCCTCATCCTTGATGGCCACTGAAACTCTAGTTAATGGTCACGGCAGTTTGCATATGAAACGGATCGTTGTTTTGGGTCGTTATGCCACCGTATTGTTTATAAGGGTGGGGATATCTGCAGTCAGCTGAGACTGAAGAGGTCACTTAGATGAGTGATGAAACGTTTCCCCCCCCTTTTAATCCCCAATTGCATCCTGCAAATTACCATATTTTCTGAGCCGTATTTTCGCTGCTCCACCCCCTCTGCCGATCCAGGGAGGGCTGCAGACTACCACATGCCTCCTCCCCATACATGTGGAGTCGCCAGCCGCTTCTTTTCACCTGACAGTGAGGAGTTTTGCCAGGGGGCGTAATGCATGGAGGGATCACACTATTCCCCCCAGGCCCCCCCCCCCGAACAGGCACCCCGACCGACCAGAGGAGGCGCTAGTGCAGCGACCAGGACACATACCCACATCCGGCTTCCCACCCGCAGACACGGCCAAATGTGTCTGTAGGGACGCCCGACCAAGCCAGAGTTAACACGGGGATTCGAACTGGCGATCCCCGTGTTGGTAGGCAACGGAATAGACAGCTATGCTACCCAGATGCCCCTGAAATGTTTCTCTCTCAGTAAACTTTGCATCCACATGAACTGATTCAACTTATTGAGCACGCATAAAGACATTTTCACTCATTTTGGCGAGGATGGCCTTAAGGTAAACCACAACGTTAGGGATAATTGAATTGATCAGGCATAGTCGTTGAAGTACATCATAACAAAACCCCGTCTCCTTGAAAGAAACAGCGGCGGCTACACTAGGACCGGATTAAAGAAGGAAGAGGTCTTGATGCATGCTCAATAATCCAGGTAAGGAATCAAAGAAAGTTGAATCAGTTCATCTGGACACAACGTTTATTGAGCGGTACGTTTCGCCACTCATCTAAGTGAAGTCAAGAAGAAAGATGTGACAGGAAGGATTAGTGGATGCTGAATCTACAACTGATCTCTGCCTGATCCGATACAGCAGGTCCAATGATGTGATTTCAAGACTCAACAAAGTTGGTAGAGTATTTAGGGCTTAGTCGTTAAACTGGAACCTTTCTATCCAACGGATAAATAAAGACAGAATGGGGGGGGGGGGACAAAAAACTTGAACCCTTGAATCATCCCCCATCCATCAGAAAGGGTGAAGTAGGGTCCGCGGTGGTGTAGCGGTCTAAGCATCGGCTTTGTGTCGATGCAGTTGCCCACTGGGGACGGGGGTTCGCGCCCCGGTCTCGTCAGATCCGACTATGGCCGGACTCGATGAAGCAGCAATCATTGGCAACGCTGTCTTCGGGAGGGGGGGCGGAGTCGGCTTGTGTTCGTCACGTGAATGAGTGGTTCGGCCTGGAGTCGCCTTGTCACGAAAGTGGGGAGGCGGTCTCCTTCGAGACTGCCGGCCGGAGAGATGCAGTTGGCGAACGCATATGCAGTACGAGGGTGGGTGTTTGAATTAAAATAGGGATCGATTGGCCACTAAATTGGGAGAAAATCCAAAATAAATTTATATATATATAAAAAAAAGAAAGGGTGAAGTATAAGGCTCAGGTCTGCATGAGGCCTTCTGAACCAGCTGAAACTAAAACCTGGGGCAAACATCCCACAAACATAAACTTAATTTAAACTATTAGATTAACGATTAACGAGAGAGGAGTCACAGAGGCAATGTTAACATCAACTAAAATCAATAACACTTTGCCCGGTTACAGATACAGATCTCTGCTGCTCGTCTCCATGACTCACATTCACATTTGTTTACCCTTGGAGTTTGTGTAGCACTCATCCAGACCTCAGTTTAAAGAAAAAAAATCCCTATAGGACCTTCCACATGATCAGCACCAAACACTCAGCCATGTATTTCCTGTGGTGAGGCTGTTCCTGCCAAAACTAGCAACAGCCCGTCTGCTGGATTAGCGCACACGCTACGAATTTTCACATCGTCACGGAGCTCAAAGTTCAACTCACTTGAACTTTGACCCTGTCTGACGCTGAACTTTCAGTGCGTTTCCAGTGACTTGACAACACTGTGTGATGCAAGCGAAGCGACACTGGCGGCAAGGCGGAGGGGAAGCTCAATATCTCTGGAGTCATCAGAGTTCCCAGAACTTTATAAACATGCGTTAAGTACAAATCCTTTCAGGAACGACGAGGCTCATGTCCGCCCCTGATATAAACCATTAAGATCGCCAAAGCCTTTTCTGATGTAAACTTGGGTGCACTGCCAGAGATAGTGTTAGTTAGTTTTCAAAGCCCCCGGCCGGTCTGTTTACAGCCGGGCTCATGGGTAAAAAGACTCATCCAGCGCCGTGTTTAGCCCCGCGCTCCTCTATTGTCGTGCCGAGTGTCTGAACAGAGACGACGCTGCCGCGTGTTTGGACATGTAAGTGGTGTCAGATGAGCATTGGGACATATAAAACAGCTTTACGCAAGATGTCATAAACACAGGGTGTCGAATCTGGCCCGAGACCTTCGCCTCATTTCCTGCTCTCTTCTTTCACCCCGTACTTCCTGTTTCTCTTCCCTGTCACGTCTCGTTAAGGCTGAAGTGTCCAGTGACACAGAAACACTGATTTCAAAACGACGTGATGAACCAACATTTCCAGGATTGAGACATGTACCGTCTTTTTTTTTTATGTGGCGAGCATCTCAAAAGACCCCTCTGAAAGCAGAAGGTCAAAGGTTGATTTGCTCCCCCAAGTGTGTGTAACGACGCGGTTTCCTTCAGTACGACACCAAATCCAGCTGTTCCAGATCTGCTCACCATACATGGTGTGAGGTATGACCACCAGACGGTTATTTCTGAGAATACGGACAGATTTAACTCTCTTCTTCTGAGCTAATCTTCCACACGGGTGTTAGCAGTTGGCGAGATTGAGTCACAACATCCTGGAGATGCTTTTACAACAGAAACAAACCACATATTTCAGTTTATCCATCCCTCCATTCATATCCAAACTGCTTATCCTGCTCTCACGGTTGCCAGGATGCTGGAGCCTATCCCAGCAGTCCCTGGGCAGCAGGCGGGGAGACACCGTGGACAGGCCGCCAGGCCATCACAGGGCCGACACACACACACACACACACACACACACACACACACACACACACACACACACACACACACATTCACAGCTAGGGACAATTTTTTTTTTTAGTTTGGCTGATTCACCTGACCTATATGTCTTTGGACTGTGGGAGGAAACCCACACAGACACGGGGAGAACATGCAAACTCCACACAGAGGATGACCCCCAAGGCTGGACTACCCCGGGGCTCAAACCCAGGACCTTCTTGCTGTGAGGCGACCATGCTAACCACTGCGCCACCGTGCCGCTATTTCAGTTTATCCTGCCCGGTAGTCAACTCGTGGGCCACCAGATGAATTATTTGATTGAGGACAAGTGTCCAGGACAGAACTATCTTTAAAAAGACCCCAGACCCATGAACACACAGACAGACAGGGAGGTTTGCCCACACCCCATACGGCCCATCAGAAGCCGTGTTGGGATCCCAAAAGGATCAGGTCACATGTTGGTCCGCACATCTCAAGCCGTCTGGATACTGGCAAACACTCGTGGCATCAGGATCAACAGATCCACGTGTGTTGCTGTTTTTGATTTTCTTGTTCCTCACAGAGGAGTGGTACGCCATGACTAAGGTATTGAGTTTGTTACATTTTTAGACAGTGGGATGATGCGGGGAGGCTGAAGAGGACAGGAGGGAATAAAAAGGGAGGTTGTGGATGATTCAGACCAGGCGTACATGTTGATGCACTGCACTGTAAATAGAGCAGGGCCATGCAGCAATACACACACAGACAGTATGGAACGACTGGTCAACGCAAAGTCCCACACAGAGATAGTAAAACCTCACCCCTGTTACTTTTCATAGCAGTCAAGTTTTGTTTTGTTTTTTAAAGGATAGTTACACTTGGATCATGTCTGGTAGGGCGAGGATGGAACAGAAGCCGATATGAACTGAATGGTTGTCAGATCTGACTGCAGATCAGTCTTACCGGGTATTTCTCAAGCGGCTCTATGAGCAGGGCATCGCCGAAGATGGTCCTGCAGTACTCCGCCATCTTGGCCTGCTGCTTGGCCCTGAGACAGACAGACGGGTTAGTTAGTTTACATGAATTCAGGAGTTTTTCCTCTGATCTTAACAAACAAAAACAAAAACATGCTAAACGCATGAACAGGCTGGATAAACACGAATAAAAGATTTTAACATCGTGTTAAAAAAAGGGAGAAAACTAGAGTTCATGAACACATACACATGGCTGAAATGTGCAGCCACGCTCATGAGCATACAGACACGCAAACATGCATGTGTTCATATTCACATGTGGTCTACACAGGCGAAAACATGGTGGCGTATGATACTTACGAGTCCACGTGGTTTTCAAAGGAGAGGATGAGAGGGTAGGGGGAGGTCTTGAAAGCACTTTCTGCTATCGCCTCAATCACCTCCTGCATCCAGAGACAGGACCAAATCAGTACGCCTTCAAACACGAACCACACAAACACTAACACTGGAGGGAATGAGTGGCAAAAACACTGATTCTGATGCATTAATCCATCCACCCATTATCCAAACCGCTTATGCTGCACTCGGGTTCGCTGGAGCCTATCCCCGCAGTCATTGGGCGGCAGGCGGGGAGACACCCTGGACAGGCCGCTAGACCATCACAGGGCCGACACACACAGACATTCACACCTAGGGACGATTTAGTACGGCTGATTCACCTGACCTACATGTCTTTGGACTGTGGGAGGAAACCGGAGCACCCGGAGGAAACCCATGCAGACACGGGGAGAACATGCAAACTCCACACAGAGGACGACCCGGGACGACCCCCAAGGTTGGACTACCCCGGGGCTCGAACCCAGGACCTTTGTGCTGTGAGGCGACTGCGCTAACCACTGTGCCACCGGTGCTGCCACAGCATTAATTAATATTACAGTTTATTACAATACTTTGTTTTGACACTGAAACACAAATCCCGTCTACAATCTAGTGCAAGACAGGTCCTCTTGAACACACTAAAGTATTACTGTCAACACGACAACAGAAGTAGGAGTACGTAAAATGGCCTTTCGTGATGCCATCCTCCAGCGGCTTGTGTTAACATTGCAAGCTTGATGTTAAGCGGAGGCGGGAGACAAGACACCAACCTTACCTCTGCTTCAACCAGGCAGATGAATTAAACGCTAACAAAGCTAACGAAGGTGCACACACAGGAAGCAGGAAGTGACTGGGTTCACCTTGAAGGGGATCTCGGTCGTCATGGTGAACCCATGGGTGATGTAGGGCTCCTCGTCCTGCGGCCGTCCTTTCCAGCAGTCAAGCTCGATGCAGCGACACCCCGTCAGCAGCACCTGTCTGTACATCTCCACCGACGACAGACCGGTCAGCTGACCCACTGGGGAGAGAGAGAGAGAGAGAGAGAGAGAGAGAGAGAGACAAAAAAGAGGTATGGAAGATGGGTTTTTCCTCCAGAGAAACCAAGCGGATTTGAATGAAAGTTATGTTCATTATGTTCATTATGTTTTTCCCCATTTCTGGTGCGGGAAGATGGCAGCGCAAACTTAACGTTTGCAGTGCCCTCACCCAGTACCTTCCATGCAAGATCTTTGTCCACGTCTAAGTATGTGTGTTCATTTGAGGGCTGGGAGAGCTGACATTGGATCGGCTGGGTGAGCCCAGTCTGCTGCATCCAGTGGGCCCAGGGACCACGGCCCTGCAGGGAGCTGCACCCAAAGAGGAAGCACCGAGGGCGGTCTGACAGGACGTGGAAGCAGGGCAGGCTAAGCTAAATGCTAGCCTAAGCAGACCGGCAGTTCCGACAGCCATCCTGGCTGGTGTTCGTTCTCTTGGACAGTAATCTTTTTTTTTCTTTTTTTTTGGATATGTTGGATAAAGGTGGTTTTGTAGTTTTGGTAGTTCGGATGTGTGTTTTTGTGTTTGTGTCGCACTGCTGTGGGCTGGGGAAACAGGAAATGAAACAACAAATAAGTGTTCCTGATGAACATATTTCATTATCTAGATTTGTAACTACCTGCTCCTGCATACGCTACTTGTGTGTCTGTTATCTGCCAGCGAGTATCGTGTGTGTGTGTGTGTGTGTGCTCTCCAGGACTCTTTGTGTGTGTGTGTGTGTGTGTGTGTGTGCGCGTGTGTGGATACCTGTGAGGTACGTGTTGTGTGAGGAGTTTATGAAGTAGTGAGACAGCGGCTGGTTCATGTCATCTATCAGGTCCAGTCTCTCTGGAGGGACAATGGTGTTTTCCTCTCCACAAAGGTACCGGCTGAATCCCAGCAGACTTATCTGGTCTACACACACACACACACACATACACACACAGAAAGAGAGAGGTGAGAGGTAGGGAGAGGGCGAGAAAGAAACTTCTGAAATTTCATTTTCAAACACAACAGGGTGAATTAAACAACTCACTTCAACAAACCTTCAAACCAATACGTAGCTCTCACTCCCACACACACACACACAGTCCCGGAGAGCACGCACGCACACTCACTCCCCCCCGCCCCAACACACACACACACACACACACACACAGAGTTCTGGAGAGCACACACTCCCACACACACACATGGAGAGAGAAGGGGAGGGGAGGGTGGAAAAAGCGGCGACAGCAGACAGCTAGAAAATAAAAGCTGCGTCTCCAGAAGCTCTTCAGGGTTCAGCAGATTTATTATCCAGTAAAACAGCTGGTGGTTTTGGAGAAATGTGACAGGTCACAGATGCCTTCCAACCATTCCCAGGAAGTGGAGCCAGCGGGCCATGAGAAAAGGAAAAGGTTCTTGGCGTGCTGTGTGGCGCTCTGTGCTGTGCCATGTGCACGAGGTGCACGTCGGTTTCGAGCTTTCGGAGCCTGAAATAAAGTGGCGCTGCTGCGAAGAAGCCTTTAACCGGCCGCTCTCCGTCTGGCTGCCGCAGTCCACGTACTCTCTTCTGGTCTTCTCCATGTGCATATATCATTACAGAAAATGAGTACATTAAACGAAGTTTAACGTACTGTTTAATGCCGCCATGATCCGGTCATACCCCAGAGACGGGGAATAAAAAGTGCACTTCGATGTCATCGGTGTATTGATGGCTTGTGGAATTGTTCCGACGGGTTTTGAAAGAAAAACCGCGATGGACGTCTCTGCTCTGATATTAAAGTCTTCAAATGCCCCCTGACCCCCCCCCCCCACCCCACCCCGACCCACCCCAACCACACACTGTACTGTAAGGCTGTACTCAGTCTTACAGTACTGACTCAACTGCCATCTTACTGCCTCATTATAACAGGAAAAATTGCATAGTTAAGATTACATCACACACACACACTGGCTCACCTCTCTCCAGCTGGCTGGCGTTGGTCTCGTATTTCTCCATGATCTGGCGGATCTGCTCTCGTTTCAGCGGGGGGTACAGCACTTCGTTCAGCCTGGAGTCTCTCTGCTTGCGGTTGATGAAGTCCATCAGTTGGTCCAGCGATATGAACGGCTTCCTCTTGGAGCCGCTGCAGACAGAATAAAAGAAAGTAAAATAGGAGTCCACACCTTTTAAAGGCTCGTGCTATACACAATTTAAGCGCGTCTCCGATTGCCAATTTGTCAATATGCTGTTGACAAATGAGGTGGTGTCGAGCGCACCTCCTACACCCGGGGCTGGGGAGACACATCTCTGATTCTGAAAGTTTGCTCTTTTTTGTTTGGTTTGTTTCGGTATGGCGGCACGGTGGCGCAGTGGTTAGCGCAGTCATCTCACAATAAGAAGGTCCTGGGTTCGAGCCCCGGGGTAGTCCAACATTGGGGGTCGTCCCGGGTCGTCCGCTGTGTGGAGTTTGCATGTTCTCCCCGTGTCTGCGTAGGTTTCCTCCCACAGTCCAAAGACATGAAGGTCAGGTGAATCGGCCGTACTAAATTGTCCCTAGGTGAATGTGATGGCCTGGTGGCCTGTCCAAGGTGTTCCCCCCCCCCGCTGCCCAATGACTTCTGGGATAGGCTCCAGCATCCCCGCGGCCCCAATGGGGATAAGCGGCTTGTATAATGGATGGATGATTTGGAACATGTGGTACATATGGTGAATTATTTTGCCAAATGTTGGAACTTATGACTGATACTGACAGGCTTTACCAGGTAGAAGGTCTGTGGAAATGTCTACAGCACAAAACATACAACATACTTTTGTGGTTTAATTACACTAAAGTGTCTCTTAGTATGTGTATATGTGTGTGTAACACACCATCACCTCGGTTGTGCCAGCTGGGCCTTCTCAAGACTGAGTAAATGGGTTTTTGAAAACCACGAGCTCGGGGCCAGAGCAAAAATTCTGGTGTACAAAGTGATAGCGCTGCCCACCCTCATCATCATCATCATCATCATCATCAGCGGTCACTCAGGGTCGAGTATGACTGTCCTCCTTCTAGGTCCTTGTGGGTATCCTTGCGGGAGGACGCCTGCGCATGACAGCTTTTTACATGGAGTGGCTGATGCGCCTGCAGCCACCAGAGTCCGATGGCATGGAGAACCAAGATGATTGGGGACCACCACCCTCTGTTGCAGCCTTCATCCGCCTTCACCAGCATTGTCTTCCGTCAGTTCCGCCGTTGAGGTCTTTGTTGGATCGCGCTTCATCTGGAACGTCCCCTGTACCTAGCCGCCTTGGGTGACCCTACCAGGAGCCAAGCTCCGGACGGCATAGCTCTTGGGATCACTGGTACACGCAAGCTTCTCCACCACGGCAAGGTCGCAATCCAGGAGAAGTGCCCACCCTACTGTACGGGTCAGAAACCTGGACCACATAAACCTGCACCTGAAGGCACTCCAGGCATACCAACAGCGATGCCTCAGCAAGATCCTTAAGATCAGCTGGGAGGATAAGCGCACCAACTTCAGCGGCCTCGAGGAAGCCAACATCCCTACTATAACTGCCACCATCGCACAACATCAGCTATGATGAACTGGCTATGTCCTCTGCATGTCTGACTCTCGCCTCCCGAAACAAGTCCTTTACTCTCAGCTCATGACAGGACGCTGTGCCCAGGGAGGACAAAAGAAGCGATATAAAGATAACATCAAGGCCCACTTCGAAACGTCTGGCATCGACCTTAACACCTGGGAACAAGCAGCATAAAACAGGGAGGCCTGGAGACTGGCTGTCCATGAGGGTGCTGCATGCTGCAACCATGACCTCCACTGTGCTGCTGAAAACAAGTCCAGACTCAGAAGGAGCGAGTCACCAAAAAGGCCCAAACCACATCCTCAACCACTCCTTCACACCCTTGCCCACATTGCTCCAAAATATGCGGCTCCAGGATCGGCCTCTACGCCCACCATTAGTACCCAGAGGCAGGACAGTCATACTCGACCTCGAGTGACCGCCGATGATGATGATGATGTGTGTGTCTGTGTGCCTGTGTGGGGGGGTATGCACACGTGTCTTTGTGTGCGTAGTCAGTTCTGATGACGATTTTGGAAACCGCATTAGGGTTGGAAGTGAAGAATTGTATGGGAATGACACATTTTACTTTCACTTGAACACATAAAATACACACTATAATAGATTGTAACTGACATTAGAGATGTGTGTGTGTGTGTGTGTTAAACATACCTGTCCTCGAAGATGCTTTGTATCTCGGGTCGGAGACAGAGCGTGTCGATGAACTTCTGGAAGGCTTCCCAGGTGAAGTCATCTGGCTTTATTCCCTCCGCCTGAGTAGAGAGAAAATAGATGAGGAGAAGGCGAGAGGAAAAGACTTGTGCCTCCTGTGTCTGTCGGTGTATTTTCTGCTGGGTTCAGTATAACGCCTATCTATCCAGTCTATTAAACGTATCGATAGGCTGTCTATCCATTAGTATCCCTCTATCTTTCCATAGAATCCATCCATGCAGCTATTCATATCCATCTATCACCCATTCGCCCATCTATCTGGTAAACAGCTTGTTTCCTCGGCTTTTTCCAACATCTTTTTCCCCCATCAACTTTTCTATCCAGTTGTAAGCCTCTGTTCTCAGTCTCATTTAATCTAACACAACTCCCCCACCACAGGTTCGGTCCTTGCAGCAGCTGGCATGTGTCCTGTCAGAGTGTCCTTGAATTGAAGACAATGAAATCCTACCGGCCCAAAGTGAATCCCCCCTGGATAGGTCAACTGTTGATAGCTAAAAAAATAGAGATGACAGATTTTCCCCCAAGCTAATATCGCCCCCACGCTGCAGATAAGCTTTCCCGAGAACCATTAAAATATGCAAAACAATGGCATCTGTATTCCTAGTGCCAGGAACATTTTCCTGGCCGTGTTTTCTTAAGGCTGTAGGGCAGCGGTGGGGGGAACTGCTTCAGTAGGACTTTTAAAGCTAAGCCTGCTGCACTGACTTCTGAAATTCCACCAGGGGGCACTAAAGAACAACAAAGAGTCAACTGACTTCACAACATCTAATCAGACTTTTTGTCTCTTTCAAAACAAGATCAAGGGAAAGGATTTTGTGACAGCTGAATGATCATGAAGCATATTTTCGTTTTGCTTTTCTTGAGACTTCTAATATGCAAGTATTCAGTCTTGCTTACAGAGCAAGACTGAAGGCTAGTGCCCCTCAGAGGCTAATGCTTCAAAGTTAGCCGGGGTTAACGGCTACCGCGATTTGAGTCTGTGAATGAAGAGACTTCTTCAAAAGCGAGCGCTCCTCAACTGTTCACTTCCAAAATGTCCGAACTTGTACACTGGGAAGCCTTGTTCAAGCACGACTGTTATCCATCATTACCCGGTTGTTGACCAAGCTGCACTGCTCCAGGGCCGTCTCCACCCTCTTCTTGTCCGAAAACATTTTCAGAATACTGAAAGAGAGGAGAGAGACAGGGAGAAAAGGAGACACAGACAGAGAGAGAGAGAGAGAGGCAATAAAACGGAGGTGAAGAACAGTCACCTTTAGTCATTCTTTCAGAACTCTTTACCATGGAAGGATGTGTGGGATGATGACAACTACTGTTCCTCATGCAAATTCAACAATTGCTCATGTAAAAGACACAACAGTATCAACAAACAGGACCGGGCAGGATTTACATCCATGACAAGAAAGTACACTGATGAGCCAAAACACGATAACCACCTGCCTAAGGTGCTGTTGGTCCTCCGTGTGCCGCCAAAACAGTGCCGACCCGTCGAAGCATGGACTCTACAAAACCCCTGTAGGTATCCTGTGCTATCCGGCACCAAAACATTACCAGCTGGCCCTTCATCTCCTGTACGTTGGGAGGTGAAGCCGCCGTCGATCGGACTTGTCGGTCCAGCGATTCCCACAGATGCTCAACCAGATTGAGATCTGGAGAATTTGGAGGCCAGGGCAACACCTTAAACACTTCATCATGTTCCTCAAACCGTTGCTGAACAATGTGTGCAGTGTGGCAGGGCGCATTATCCTGCTGAAAGAGGCCGCTGCCATCAGGGAATACCACTGCCACGCAGGGGTGTACCTGGTCTGCAACGAAGTGTAGGTAGGTGGCACGTGTCAAAGTAGCATCCGCATGAATGCCAGGACCCCGGGTTTCCCAGCAGAACATCGCCCAGAGCGTCACGCGGCCTCCACTGGCTTGTCGTCTTCCCACAGTGCATCCCGGTGCCATCTCTTCCCCAGGTAAATGGCACACGCATACACGGCCAGCCATGTGATCTAAAAGAAAACGGGACTCATTGGACCAGGTGACCTTCTTCCACTGCGCCAAGGTCCAATTGTGATGCTCACGTGCCCACTGTAGGCGCTTTCAACGGTGGACAGGGGTCATCATGGGCACTCTGACCGGTCTGCGGCTACGCAGCCCCATACACAGCGAGGTGAGGTGCACTGTGTGTTATGACACATTCCTTCCATAACCATCATTAAAATGTTCTGTGACTTGTACCACAGTAGACCTTCTGTCGGTTCGGTCCAGACGGGATAGCTTTGTTGCCCTCGCACATCGGCGAGTCTTGGGTGCCCAACACCCTGTCACCAGTTTGTGGTTTGTCCCTCCTCGGACCACTGTCCATAGGTACTCACCACTGCGACCAGAAGCACCCCACAAGCCTTGCTGTTTCAGAGATGCTCTGACCCAGTTGTCGGGCCATAACAATCTGGCACTTGTCAAAGTCGCTCTGGTCTTTACTCCTGCATCCAACACGTTGACTACAAGAACTGATTGTTCACTTACCATCTAATTTCATCATCGGTGGTCACTCAGGGTCACGTAAGACCGTCCTCCCTCTGGGTCCTCAGGCGGGTGTAGAGGCTGATCCCGGAGCCGTATAATGGGAGGATGCCTGTGCATGACAGCTTTTTACGAGGAGTGGCTGATGTGCCTGCAGCCACCACACGGTCCCTGGCAGGGACAGGGTGGCCAGAGTCCAATGGCATGGAGAACCAAGACAACCGGGGACCACCCTCTGTTGCAGCCTTCATCCACCTTCAATGCCATTGTGACCTGGAGACATCTTCCACCAGTTCCACTGTTGAAGTCTTTGTTGGATTGCGCTTCGTCTGGAACCTCCCCCTTGACCTATCTGCCTCGGGTGACCCTACCAGGAGCCAAGCTCTGGACGGCATAGCTCTTAGGATCACCCGTACGCGCAAGCTTCTCCACCGCGGCAAGGTGGCGATCCAGGAGAAGAAGCTAATCTACCCAGACCTTGACACGTGCCCTTGCTTTGAGATGATCGGCGTTATTCGGTTCACCTGTGAGTGGTCATAATGTTGTGGCTCAGCAGTGTATGTGTCGTCTGAATCTGAAGGTTAAAAAAGTGAAGTGACGGAGAGACAGGTGGAACAGGGGGGAAAGTGAAAGAGAGAAAGGGAAGAGGAAAAAAGAAATGGAAAGTTTCGAACATTCAAAAAAGCTTTGAGAAAAAAAAGTCTGTGTGTGTGTGTGTGTGTGTGTGTGTGTGTGTGTGTGTGTGTGTGTGTGTGTGTGTGTGTGTGTGTGTGTGTTCGTTCTCACTTCTTTACTGGAATCTTCCCATCCTGATTCACTTGTAGCTTTAACTTTGTGTACCTGAGCAAGAGAGAGAGAGAGCGAGAGAGAGAGAGAGAGAGATAGAGATTAGAAATGTACGCATTCATTTTACAGTTTACACTTTAGATAATGATGTACAACAACACACACACATATGCGTGCGCACACACACACGCACACAGACACACACAAAGGTTCTTACGCTTTGAGGAGGAAGATGTTGCGAGATGCATTCTGGGACAATATGTTTGTGGCCAACTTGAACAGCTCCTCTGTCCATATCTGCACACACACATAAATGACAAGAAGCACTCACACACAATGTGCCTACACAAAGACACACAACGAGACTGTTTCGGTCTCAAAGCAATATAGCTGTCTCACACAGGATGGTTTTCATTTGTCTAAATGACGCAAACAAAGCAGGGGTGGACTTCAGGGCTAATTTCTAGTTGTACGTGGGGCAACAATGAGCTCATTTAGAGGTTCTCCCACATCACACGGAGCTGAACCACCACGGCGAGGGCTTTGTTCTCACCCACAGCGGTGGCCCGTGTTTTGTATTATCTTTTTGTTGCTCTCAGGTGTTTTTGTTGTTTGTTTATTTTTTGGGGGGGGCGGGATTTTTCCCCCTTTTTCTCCCCAATTGTACTTGGCCAATTACCCCACTCTTCCGAGCCGTGCCGGTCGCTGCTCCACCCCCTCTGCTGACCCGGGGAGGGCTGCAGACCACCACATGCCTCCTCTGACACATGTGGAGTCACCAGCCGCTTCTTTTCCCCTGACAGTGAGGAGTTTCACCAGGGGGACGCAGTGCATGGGAGGATCACCCCCTCCCCCCCAAACAGGTGCCCCAACCGACCAGAGGAGGCACTAGTGCAGCGACCAGGACACACACCCACATCCAGCTTCCCACCAGCAGACACGGCCGATTGTGTCTGTAGGGACGCCCGACCAAGCCGGAGGTAACACAGGGATTCGAACCGGCGATCCCCGTGTTGGTAGGCAACGGAATAGACCGCCACGCCACCAGGACGTCCCTGCTCTCAGGTGTTTTTTTAACAGAACCAAGCAGTGAAGTAAAGGTCAGCACTTGATATGAAGGCGTGTACATCCTCAAGCACCTGACGTTACAGAAGCTCAGTGCGGATCACAGAGTGGTTTTCACGAGTCCAATTCAGACGCGAGTACAAATGAAGAGTTGATAAACATTTAATTTGCAATCCACGGCTTTTCTCGCCATTCTGACCAACTGAAATGTGACGGAGATGTGGTGGTTCTGCTGGATGGGCAATGGTAGAACAACGTTCCACCATAGGAGGCAGAGAAATAGACCTGCAGCTTATTTACTGATACACACAGGAGGTGCAGCAGCCATTGTGGATCGTGCTCCGTCAGCTCACCAGTAAATAGTCTGTACCTTTGTAGAAATGGGATCCTTCTACCAACACGGGGATCGGCGGTTCGAATCCCCGTGTTACCTCCGGCTTGGCCGGGCGTCCCCTACAGACACAATTGGCCGTGTCTGCAGGTGGGAAGCCAGATATGGGTATGTGTCCTGATTGCTGTGCTAGTGCCTCCTCTGGTTGGTCAGGGCATTTGTTTGGGGGGGGGCTGGGGGGAATAGCGTGATCCTCCCACGCGCTACATCCCTCTGGTGAAGCTCCTCACTGTCAGGGGAAAAGACGTGGCTGGCGACTCCACATTTATTGGAGGAGACGTGGTAGTCTGCAGCCCTCCCCGGATCAGCAGAGCGGGTGGAGCAGCGACCAGGACGGCTCGGAAGAGTGGGGTAATTGGCCAAGTACAATAGAGGCGAAAAGGGGGGGGGTCTTAAAAAAAGGGGGGGATCCTCGGACCAAAGCTGGGGACCAATACATTAGACTTCCAAAACACAGACTGTCTAATGTATCACACATGTCATCCAAATATATCACGTCTCATCTCATCTCATCTTCAGCCACTTCTCCGGGGTCGGGTCGTGGTGGCAGCAAGCTAAGTAGGGCACTCCAGACACCCCTCTCCCCAGCAACATCCTCCAGCTCCTCCTGGGGGGATCCCAAGGCGTTCCCAGGCCAGATTGGACATGTAGTCCCTCCAGTGAGTTCTGGGTCTACCCCGGGGTCTCCTCCCAGTTGGCTGTGCCCGGAAAACCTCAAAAGGGAGGCGCCCAGGAAGCATCCTGATCAGATGCCCGGACCACCTCAACTGGCTCCTTTCAATGTGAAGGAGCAGCGGCTCTACTCCGAGCTCCCTCCGGATGTCCGAGCTCCTCACCCTATCTCTAAGGCTGAGCCCAGACACCCTACGGAGGGAACTCATTTCAGCCTCTTGTCTCCACGACCTCACCCTTTCGGTCACTACCCAGAGCTCATGACCATAGGTGAGGGCTGGAACGAAGACTGACTGGTAAACTGAGAGCTTTGCCTTCCGGCTCAGCTCCTTCTTCGCCGCAATGGTCCGGGACAACATCCACATAACTGCTGATGCTGCACCAAGCCGCCTGCCAATCTCCCGCTCCACAAAAGTGTCCTACGATCATGCTGACCGTTTGCATGGCCAAATTAGCTTCACTTTTCGGTGTTTTTTCTCGCTAGAGATTTTTTCCAACATGTACATGTTCGGCGCTGAGACCCGACCGAATGACTGCATCAGAAGTATACGGCGACCTGAGAGTGTACTCCCATGGTCGGGATGCTGCTTAGTAATGTGTAACCGGACTGCATGGTCCAGATGGATAAAATATCAAATACTAAGGGAGAAAAGTGGCAGATTTCAGCTTTAATCTTTGAACAACTGGCAGACATGCTGCTGAATATGAGTTTTCTAATACTGCCATGTGTCAGCGGCCCGGTTTCAGTCTTCCAAAGGACACGCCATCTTGGCTGCCCCACGGAGACTTCAGTTAGCAGAGATAAACGGATGACCGTAAAAGTTGAACCCCGCGAAGGTCTTTTCTTGTAATTGCATATTGGAAACCCGGCAAGTAAACTCAAACAGCAGCAATAAACTGCAAAAATAACCAGGAAATAATCCCCCTCCAGCTGCTAAGCACGAGAACATATCGCAGTGTCAACATCGTAAAACGGGTAATCGGTGTACGGCCCGAGGAGAGAGGCCAACGAGCAGTGGGAGAGAGGGATGGAGAGAAGGAAGGAGAGAACAAAAGCAAATAAGAAAGAGAGGATAACAAGACCGGGGTGTAAGGCGGGGCGGGGGGGGGCATCATAAACGTATTCATGGTTACCTTGGCGGTGTCTTCCTGCATGGCCTGGAAGTTGAGGAAGGAGACGTTGACCAGGTCGTTGCCGTGAACGATGGTCACCAGCTTCCCTTCTACGCCATCGCCCTTACCGAAGCCAAGCACGTCCCGCACTTTAGCATCCTGATGTACGTAAACACACACACACACACACACACACACACACACACACACACACACACACACACACACACACACACACACACTTTGTGAGGACATTTCATTTACATATATCCATCCCCTAGTCTATTCCTAAACCCTTCAACAGTGTTGTGTATATGCATAAATATGTAAATACACACACACACATATTGAGGGTCTCCATCACAGCACACAGGACCAATGACACACACCCATAACAGCAGCAAAAGAAAGGCTCGGTGCATCAGATGGTGACATGCTCGTGGTACTGGTCCACCCTGAAGAGGATGAGTTAGAGTCAGGTAGAGCTGATAAGACAGGCAGAGACATGTGGACCTGCAACATCCTGCACCTCCGGAGACAGCTCACAACAGAGGAGAGGGAGAGAACACGACCCCGCCACACACACACACACGCACGCACGCACACACACACACACGCACACACACACAACACTCCATACAGGTGCATGCTAACATAAATGCTCTGTCCATCGCTCTCTCTCTCTCTCTCTCTCTGCACATTTCTGTCTGCTGTTGCTGACAATGTGATGCATGAGACTGAAGCAGAGCAGGCAATCAAATTAGAGCTCTTTCTCCCTCCCTCCCTCCCTCTCTCTCTCACACTCTCCCATTCTCTCTTCCCCATTCACACACAGTCTCTCTCTCTCTCGCTCTCCCATCCACAAAGTCTCTCTCTTTCTCTCGCTCTCTCTCTCTCTCTCATTCACACAGTCTCTCTCTCTCGCTCTCCCTCTCTCTCTCATTCACACAGTCTCTCTCTCTCGCTTTCCCTCTCTCTCTTTCCACTTCCTGTTTGAATTGAATTGAGGTCTGATCCAGCTCTCGGATCCGTTGATCATCGTGGTATAAAACAGCATCCCATACACACCGATTATTGTCGGTTCTACATCATCCCGCTGTTAACCAGCCTTTATTACACTGAAGCAACACATGCTGACTAGTCTGACACGTAGTGACGAAACCTGGGCTCCAACCAGCGGTCACTGTCAGAACGGATCCATCTTCCCGTTTCTTTTTCAGTTAATAATTTAGTCCATTAAAAGTCAAAAATACTGATGAATGCTCATCAGTATCCAGAGACCAAGGCGACATCTTAAAACTGTTTACTTAGTCTGACTAACAAAAAAACCCCAAAAAACAAAGTATTAATTTCAACAATATAAATCAGAGGAAGGCAAGTAACTCTTACTGTTTATGAAACTGCAACAAATATTTAGCATTCTCACTTGACGAATGACTCAGATGAGCAATCAACAACCAAAACTGTGTTCTGTGATTATCTGATCAGTGAATCAGTTAATCATCAAATCCATAGAAACGTATGCTACACAATATATGCTACACACTATATGCTACACGCTATATGCTACACACTATATACGCACTATATGCTACACACTATATACGCACTACATGCTACACACTATATGCTACACAATATATGCTATGCACTATATGCTACACGCTATATACGCACTATATGCTACATACTATATACACACTATATGCTACACACTATATACGCACTATACACTCACTGGCCACTTTATTAGGTACACCTTGCTAGTACCGGGTTGGACCCCCTTTTGCCTTCAGAACTGCCTTAATCCTTCATGGCATAGATTCAACAAGGTACTGGAAACATTCCTCAGAGAGTTTGGTCCATATTGACATGATAGCATCACGCAGTTGCTGCAGATTTGTCGGCTGCACATCCATGATGCGAATCTCCCGGTCCAACACATCCCAAAGGTGCTCTATTGGATTGAGATCTGGTGACTGTGGAGGCCATTTGAGTACAGTGAACTCATTGTCATGTTCAAGAAACCAGTCTGAGATGACTTGAGCTTTATGACATGGCGCATTATCCTGCTGGAAGTAGCCATCAGAAGATGGGAACACTGTGGTCATAAAGGGATGGACATGGTCAGCAACAATACTCAGGTAGGCTGTGGCGTTGACACGATGCTCAGTTGGTACTAAGGGGCCCAAAGTGTGCCAAGAAAATATCCCCCACACCATTACACCACCACCACCAGCCTGAACCGTTGATACAAGGCAGGATGGATCCATGCTTTCATGTTGTTGACGCCAAATTCTGACCCTACCATCCGAATGTCGCAGCAGAAATCGAGACTCATCAGACCAGGCAACGTTTTTCCAATCTTCTATTGTCCAATTTTGGTGAGCCTGTGCGAATTCTAGCCTCAGTTTCCTGTTCTTAGCTGACAGGAGTGGCACCCGGTGTGGTCTTCTGCTGCTGTAGCCCATCTGCCTCAAGGTTCGATGTGTTGTGCGTTCAGAGATGCTCTTCTGCATACCTCGGTTGTAATGAGTGGTTATTTGAGTTACTGTTGCCTTTCTATCAGCTCGAACCAGTCTGGCCATTCTCCTCTGACCTCTGGCATCAACAAGGCATTTTTGCCCACAGAACTGCCGCTCACTGGATATTTTCTCTTTTTCGGACCATTCTCTGTAAACCCTAGAGATGGTTGTGCGTGAGAATCCCAGTAGATCAGCAGTTTCTGAAATACTCAGACCAGCCCATCTGGCACCAACAACCATGCCACGTTCAAAGTCACTTAAATCACCTTTCTTCCCCATTCTGACGCTCGGTTTGAACTGCAGCAGATCGTCTTGACCATGTCTAGATGCCTAAATGCATTGAGTTGCTGCCATGTGATTGGCTGATTAGAAATTTGCGTTAATGAGCAGTTGGACAGGTGTGCCTAATAAAGTGGCCGGTGAGTGTATGCTACACACTATATACGCACTATATGCTACACACTATATACGCACTATATGCTACACAATATATGCTACACAGTATATGCTATGCACTATATGCTACACGCTATATACGCACGATATGCTACACACTATATACGCACTATATGCTACACACTATATGCTACGCACTATATGCTACACACTATATACGCACTATATGCTACACACTATATACGCACTATATGCTACACACTATATGCTACACACTACATGCTACGCACTACATGCCACACACTACATGCTACACACTATATGCTACGCCCTATATGCTACACACTACATGCTACACACTATATGCTACACACTACATGCTACACACTATATGCTACGCCCTATATGCTACACACTATATGCTACACGCTATATGATGCACCAAAGCTGTCATCTGGGTTGCTGCTTCTTTATACTTTTATTCATCTTGTATTTACTACTTGGACAGTGCAAATACCCAGCTTGACTTCACTGGTAGGAACTAGTGGACAGACTCTGCTATGGTCTGTCTGCTCGCTGACACTGAGCTTCAGTGCTAGAAGTCACTGATTACATCACTTCCTTTCTGGGTGTTCCATCTGTCAGCTGGCTCATTAGCACTCTGTCACCTTTGGACCATCAAGCTGCAACAGGAAGCGGCTCTCACACACACACACCCACAAACACACATACACACGCACGCACACACACACACACACACACACACACACACACACACACAAGAAAAAAAAAGGGAAACAAAAACATTAACACATGGACACATTAGACAAACAAGTACACAAACATAAAAAAAACAAACACACACACACACACAGCTTTGGGTGACATCCGCCCACTCGAGTGTGACTTTCCTGGTCAGAGGACGGATCACAGCAGCAGGGGGTGACAGGTTCTCTCTTTCTAATCCTCTCTCTCACTCTCTCGCTCAGTCCTCTTGCTCCTTCTTTTTATTTTAATTTTATATATTTAATTTTACCCAGCCAATTGTACCTGGCCAATTACACCACTCTCGCTGCTCCAACCCCCTCTGCCGATCTGGGGAGGGCTGCAGACTACCACATGCCTCCTCCCATACATGTGGAGTCGCCAGCCGCTTCTTTTCACCTGACAGTGAGGAGTTTCACCAGGGGGACGTAGCACGAGGGAGGATCATGCTATTCCCCCTCCTCCCCCCACCCCGAATAGGCGCCCCGACTGACCAGAGGAGGCGCTAGTGCAGCAAACAGGACACATACCCACATCCGGCTTCCCACCCGCAGACACAGCCAATTGTGTCTGTGGGGACGCCCGACCAAGCCGGAGGTAACGCGGGGATTCCAACCCACGATCCCCGTGTTGGTAGGCAACGGAATAGACCGCCACGCTACTCGAATGCCCCTCCTTTCTTATTTAACAAAACATGACATACATAAATCACCAGCACACAAACAACAAGCTCAGAACAAACATAAAACACTAAGTCACACTAAAATAAACAACACGATGACAACAACAACAACAACAGAGCTCACATTCATAGTGAACGGCTTTCCCTTAAAAGCAAACCCACTGCTCAGTGTTTTTTACTTCATTTAGCAGATGTTGCAAATACAAAGAATTAGGTTTAGAAGTACCACAAAAAAGACCAACATCCCTGGTTTATAACTGTACCCCTACAACACGCCAAGTATAGGCCAAAACGGAGTACCCGTGCTCTTAAAAAGTGGCAGACCATCAAAATCCAGCTGTAGCCTACAGGCATGTCTACCTGGGAGCACAGACCACACACTATCCAGAATCCTTTGAAATGCATTCGGCAGTCCAAATTCCTAAACAGTCAAATGTTCCGCCTGCTAAAGCCTCGATTTTGTATGTTTTTTGTTCTGAGTAATGTTCGCCCACCTTTGGGCGGAGAGGGATGGTGAAGTTTCAGGATGGAGAGCAGGGCTGACAGAGCCATCATGGGCTGTTGAGTTTGGCCAGTAGGGGGCCAAACTCAACGGCCCAGTCTACCAGAGAACCCCTTACATCAACAATGCTCACGCTGCATGCATCAGTATGATCCATATCCACCTCCTCAGACTCATCAAACGTATCTTCTGCCTCCATATTTACACCATGCTCACTCTCTCCATCACTATCAGCTTGTACTTCTTCACACCTGCCTGATGCGTCAGTATTAAAGCCTTCCTCCACATTTTCATCATATTCTGTACTTTCCTGCTCATTTTCAGCCGAATCTATTAGTTCTTGTACTTTTTTCACTGCTCGTCTTCTCACGTTGCTCCGCTGATTGTAAGCCCAGTTCCCCTCCATATTACCTTAAGTACAGGTTTGCTTGATCCAGAAACTGTGTCAGGCCCAGACACAGCCCTTAAGTTGGCTTAGAGGTATACCCTGCACAACCCTCCCGTCTTGTCCGCCTTGATTGAATGAATGATTGAATGACTATATCACGGCAACATATATCACCAGGCCTAAAAACCTAAATAACAAAACATCAAAATATTAAAAGATAGGGGCGTCCAGGAAGCATAGCGGTCCATTCCGTTGTCTACCAACACGGGGATCGTTGGTTCGAATCCTCATGTTCCCTCCGGCTTGGTCAGGCATCCCTACATACACAATTGGCTGTGTCTGCGGGTGGGAAGCCAGATGTGGGTATGTGTCCTGGTTGCTGCACTAGCGCTTCCTCTGGTCGGTCGGGGCGCCTGTTCGGGGGGGAGGGGGAACTGGGGGGAATAGCATGATCCTCCCAGGCGCTACGTCCCCCTGGCGAAACTCCTCACTGGCAGGTGAAAAGAAGCAGCTGGCAACTCCACATGTATTGGAGGAGGCATGTGGTAGTCTGCAGCCCTCCCCGGATTGGCGGGGGGGGGCAGCAACCGGGACGGCTCAGAATATAGGGTAATTGGCCAAGTACAATTGGGGAGAAGGGGGGGGGTCAAAACGACACTAATTTGACACAGCAACACCCCAAATCTTTAATATTTTCCTAGTAGACAAAAAAATATTCATTATTTCTAACTGAAATAATCTTATGGATATGTCTATTGCTGTTGCAGCCATACCAACATGTACCCTGGTTCTGCTGAATGACAGAAGCTAAGTAGGTATGGGCTTGGCTAGTACATGGATGGGAGACATCCTGGAAAAATGAGTTGCTGCTGTAAGTAGTGTTGGTGGGCCAGTAGGGGGCAGTCTTCCCTCTGGTCCTAATAAACAACAATAAAATCCCAATGCCCCAGTGCAGTGACAGAGACACTGTGCTGTAGGAGATGCTGTCATTCAGATGAGACATTAAACCGAGGTCCCGACTCACTGTGGTCATTAAAGATCCCATGGCACTAATCGCAAAGAGTAAGGGGTCCCCTGGTGTCCTGGAAAAATTCCCAACCTGGCTCTCCTCCATCTGGCCATCTAATCATCCCCCCATATAATTGGCTCAATGATTCCTCCCTCTGCACCTCAAGCTGATGTGTGGTGAGCGTTTTGGTGCAAAATGGCTGCCACGCATCACCCAGGTGGGTGCTACACATTGGTGGTGAGTTTCCCCCCTTCACTGTGAAGCGCTTTGGCTGTCTAGGTAAAGTGCTATATAAAGGTAATCCATTACTATATATTAACTTGAACACTTTTTTTCCACGGTAAAGGACTATCACAAAAGTGTCCTCCCATTTTTTTTATAGGTACTATATGGAATAACTTGAACAGATCTAGAGGTTAAATAAAAATTAGAAATAATTTTGTTTATCTTATTTCCTTTTAACCATCTTATATTTCTTATAGCATGCTGGCATACTAACAATTTAGTCATCCCATTATCAGTCTTTTATTTACAATCCCTTCCTAAAGGAGAGATCAATTGTTTATATATAAATGGGGGGAACAGATCGTACTGTACATTTTAGTGAATTTCTTATATACCGTAAGTTTCCCAGCTTCACACATAATATAATTTACAAACCAAACACCACGATCAAATAAGTTCTTCCAAAATATTGGTTTCCCTTCAATTAATATGTTGGATCTGCAGGATTTCATCTCGATTTTCTGGAGGATGAAACTGAAAACACAGCCAGCACTGAATTGCTTCCTTTAAAAACATGGATACGTTTTCAGTCAAATTATTCACACAGTGTATATGAGCTGGCTGAATCTTTAGGAAAGGGTATAATCTTTTTGAAACAATGGGTGAGTGCTCTCCTCTTACATGAATGCCCGTCTTAATTTAAAGGAGGCTTTCAAAGAGAAGCATAGGGCCTCCAGGTTTAACAGTATTAACCCACCTTATTCATAACTATTAAAGAAAACTCATGTTTTGATTTTCTCTGGTTTGTTACTCCAGAGAAATTCAAAAAGACTGTGATGGACCTGGGAGGGACATAAAAAGATAAACTGCAGTACAACCAAGACATTGTCCCATAGCGTGTTAATAATTTCCCTTCCATGGTTCTAAAATCTTATCTATCTTTCTCAACATATAGTTGTAATTCATTATACAAAGATCTTGTAAGTTCTCTGAAATAATAATACTTAAAACATTAACTGGTCCATCAGTCCAGATAGTTTACATGACATTTCATAATTTGTACCTTTCAGTCCCCTATTCCTAAGAATTTTACATTTTTCAGAATTTGGTTCAAACCAGAATACAATGAAAAAATTTCCAAAAGTTCAAGAAGAGTTTTCAAACAAGAAGGTTTTGGACGTAGTGGGAAACTAGTGTCATCTGCATACATTGATATATAAAATGCAACTTGATTGATTGATTGATTGATTGATTGATTAAAATTTTCATTTGTATATTTCCAACTTCAAGCCCCTCTATGTCCACATTAGACCTCACTTAAATAGCTAGTATTTCCATAGCAATTATAAATAAATATGGTGACAAAGGGCCCCCTTATTTAACTCCTCTTGATGCACCAATTTAGAAATATAAACATTATTAATAATCCTACAACTGGTGTCATTATATAATACTGTAACCCAATTAACTGAGACTTTGCCAAAATGTAAAAAGCCTAAGTTTAAACATAAACTCTAACTGAACATTATCAAAGGCTTTCTCCAAATCGACAATAAAAATTAACCCAGTTTTTGACCCTGCAGAAATCGTGATTGATCTTGATGAATAACGCTCATCAGCACACTCTTCAGTCTATGGGCTATACATTTAGCAAGTATCTTAGTATGATAGTATTGGAGAGTTATTGGTCTCCAATTCTTAAGATTCACAGGGTCCTTGAATTGACCACTAGGTTCCTGCTTGGATAACAAGGAGATAAGACCTTCTTTCTGTGAATCTGACAAATACCCAGCACTGTAAGAGAAATTAAAACAAGAGAGCAATGTTTTTTTAACCAAATCAAAGATTTACGAGAAATGTCAATGGGTATACCATCTATTCCAAGTGTTTCCCCTGGTTTTAAAGGACTTCAAAGCAGAAAATATTACCCCTCTGTAATCAAACACTTACATGACTGTTTCTGCAAAGTAGTTAACTTTCTTTCATAATTTTGTGGAAAAAAAGTTATGAGAGCTGAGTGGAGGTAATGATTGAAATGAAAATATATTAGCAAAATAATTTTGTCTCATTTAAATTATCTGTCTGTGTGTAGATGATACTTTTCCATTATTCAAAATTAATTTAGAAATATTTTATAATGATTTCTTTGTTGAAGGCACAAGCAATATTTTGAACATTTTCCCTTCTCCATCCACTCTGCTCTTTTATATTCGTAACTTCTTAGCAGTCAATTTACTACTAAATCATATAATTAATTTTTCAAATCATTTAGCTGATCTCTTGATGCATCAGTCGGATTATCAATATTTAGAATCAACTGCTCAACTTCTGCAACTAAAATTTGTTCTTTCAATTTTATTGGCTTTTTTTCCGAGAAGAGTAAGCAGTTGCACATCCCCTAAAACCACATTTGAATTCTTCCTAGACAATTAGAGGATTTGCTGTACCAACATTGTGTACCCAAAAAAAAAAAACCATTAGTGAATCTCTAAGACTTGCCAACAAATTCCTCATCTTGGAGAAGACTCTGGTTAAACTTCCAATATCCTGGTCTATGTATATTTTCCAATACTGAAAGATTTAATCTGGTAGAATTATGATCAAACCATAATTGATCTTCTATTGATACACCAATTACTTTGGAGATAAGCTAAAAACAAATTAAAAAGAAATAAATTCTCCTCGCCTGGTTTTGTCTTTTCCAAGTGTATCTAATCAAATTTGGATTTTTGAATGTTCAAATATCAACTCAATCTAAAGTGTCCATAAGATTATGAATCTTCACAAGGGCATGTGGGTGGAAGTTCATTGGAGCAATGTTAGTCACCCACCATAGTAATTTTCGAATCTGTATCCTTAAATCTATTAAATATTTCAACAAAAAATATGGGGTTATCTATATTGGGTCCATACAAGTTCATAATGCACAGCTTTTCTCCTTGAATTACCATATTCAAAAGTAACCATCTTCCCACTGAATCTGTGCATATCCAGCACAAGTTAAAATTAAATTGCTTCTTTAAAAGAATTATCAAACCTTTTAAATTTCTCATGTGGAAAATAAATTGGGCCATCCCACTCTTGTTTTCCAACTTATATCATCTATCTCAGTAGAATGAGTTTCCAGGAGGCAAAAAATATGTTGCTTTTTTCTTGGAGCCTTGACAAAAATATTACGTGTTTCTTTACAATCTGTAAGACCATTACAATTATAACGGACGATTCCTATTTCTTCATTTACAATACTAGTGCTAATGCTCTCATTTACCTTTATTAATTCACCCCCCGTGGGGGGGGGTAGACAACAACACAAAACAAAAATTCCAAGTTCTTCCTCATAGTTGAGCCTGATGTACCAACATGAAATATCAGCGACAACACATTAACAGAAGACACATAATACAAAACCAATGCAGTCCACTTTCCCATGTCTTTTCAAAGAGCCAGTATAAACTAAAGCTCCAACGATTAACGGCAAATTAAATGGATGAAATAAAGAGGTGAAGCATCCATATCAAGCCTTTCATCCTCACGGTCCTGAACATACCCAAGACGATTTCGCTATGTGGTTGCGTTACTATGGAAATGGTGTACAAACAACTTTTTTAATCAATCATAAACACATTAGGATGGTGACGTCATAACCCATTGACTTCTCTGTGTTGATACCCCGCTTACTGTCCGTTACCATCACCTCTGTAAAGCTTCGCTGTTCACACAGAGTTTATCGACCACAAGGCGAACCCTTTGTCCCTTCTGTTTCAAGGAGTTCATCGTTGCAATGAGCTTGCACCGCTTCTCAACCACTCCTGCTGGATATCGATTACTCACGTAGAAACTTGTGCCTTTCAGTTTTCTGCTAAGCCCCGGGACTTTGTCCTTACGTTTGGAACTAGTGAATTTAACAACACGAGGTCTTGACTTACTTTGGCCCTTACACTGCCCAAGCCTGTGTACTCATTCCAGCATGATCTTTTTAACCTCTTCCTCTGGGATTCCAACTCGCTCCTCTTCTCTCCTTCTTTCACTAACTACCTCTCTCTCTCTCTGTCTGTCACAATTGTACTGAAATTTTGATCTTTTTTTTTGTGATTTGGATATACTTTAACGATCCCTGTAGGGAAGTTGCACTCTGCATTTAACCCATCCCTGCTGTGTAGCTAGGAGCAGTGGGCAGCCGCGGTGCAGCACCCGGGGACCAACTCCAGTTCTTCTTTCCATCGCCCCGGTCAGGGCCACAGACCGGAGTATTAACCCTAACATGCATGTCTTTTTGATGGTGGGGAAAACAAGAGCACCTGGAGGCAACCCACAGCAGACACGGCGGGGAGAACATGCAGACTCCACACAGAGGACGACCTGGGATGACCCCCAATGTTGGACAACCCCAGGGTTCGAATCCAGGACCTTCTTGCTGTGAGGCGACAGCGCTAACCGCTGCCCCACCGTGCTGCCAAATGCACAGATGCACCAACATACCCGGACAAATAGACACATGCATGCGTGTTCAAATGCACATACAGACACACACATGCCTGCAAACCTACACACACACACAACTTACTTTCGGTAGTTTGGCGAACTTCCCTGTTCTGGTGTCTCTGATGGTGCTGATGTCCAAAATCTCCACCTCCTGGAGGACGAAGAGAGAGAGAGAGAGGGGGGAGGCTTAACGAGTGGGTTCAGTCAATGTGCTGTGAAGAACAAGGGGTGAAAAAGATAAAAGTGGGGTATCTATCTGTTAAACAAGACAACAACAAAAAAGCCAGGGCTCTCTTCTGACTGGTTCCCTGAAGGTTGCTGTAAGGTTTCACGTAAGGTTTCACGTAAGGTTTCACGTACGGTTTCATGTAAGGTTTCACGTAAGGTTTCACGTTAGGTTTCACGTTAGGTTTCATGTTAGGTTTCATGTTAGGTTTCATGTTAGGTTTCACGTTAGGTTTCATGTTAGGTTTCATGTAAGGTTTTGTGTAAGGGTTCATGTAAGGTTTCATGTAAGGTTTCACGTAAGGTTTCGTGTACAGTTTCATGTTAGGTTTCATGTAAGGTTTCATGTAAGGGCTCATGTAAGGTTTCACGCCTCCAACTTAAAAACTATTGCAGTTACAAAATGAATGGACGCTAACCATGGACAGACAAATGAAAAAGGAATGAAGGAGAAAGGCCTTTAAACAAGTATATAAAAGAGTATAAAAGGAGTACAGGGAAGAGGAGAAGGAGTAGAACAGTGAGGAAAAAGGGGAGAGGAGAAATATGATGACAATAATATTCATAATAAAGATTCTGTGGGGTTTCAGTGGCGTGCTGTGCCTTCAGTTAGCCCACTAAAGACAGAGGGGCAGAAAGAGGAAGAAAGGCGCAAAGCCCTGCACAGGAGTTTCTCCCTCAGACCGGAAGCTGTGTCTTCTCCTCCTCCAGTTGCTCCTCCTCCTCATTTATCATTCTGTCGCTAGCCTTTCTCCTCCATCAAACAGATCAATTTTATTTATTTCATTTTATCAATCCCCACTGCTTCTCTTCCCCCCTGTTATTCATTCCTCACAGAGACAAATACACAAGCAGGGAAATGCAGTATCAACACACACACACACATACAGGTGTTCCTGCTTACACAAGAAAAGGAGAAAAAAGGAAAACCCATCGAATGGATTTCAGGGTGAAACTTTACCGCCGGTCCACAATGACGCAAGTCGGCTGAGGGGCAAAATAGGCTTCTGCTTAGATTACTCGAAAACGTCTACACATAGCCACGCGGGCGAGGGGCTTCTGGGTAACCGTGGTCGCTCGCAAGGTCTTGCGGAGACACGGAGCAAGGGGAGCCGGGAGACGGAGGCGAGAGGGGGAGGAGGGAGCGGGGAAGACGAGAGCTCATAAACCGGGCCATAAACAGAGAGGACAGGCACAGCGTCAATATTTGCGTTGCCTCATACTCCATTCTCCCAGCTTCGTACCGCCATCTTTTCCTCTCAGTTTCTCTCCATCCACTTCCTGTTTCCATCTCCATCCACTTCCTCTTTACATCTCCCTACCTGTGTGTGTGTGTGTGTGAGACCACATATCTGCTACACCTCCCCCCTCCTCGTGTCCGGGTCAGTCAGTATCAGTCTGCCCTTGTACACATGACACTATAGGCAGGTGTGCGGGGGGGGGGGATGTTTTAAGTAGGGGGGCTGCCAACTAACACGAAAAGTACCGTGGCGAGCCGGCGTGGAAGAAGGAGTCGAGAGGCAGAGATCTCTTTTTAACCACACCTCCCGTGCCCCCGTCCACCGCACGACCCCGGGAGTGCTCTCTCATTCACACCGGCCAGAACGGACCAGAACTGACAACAACGTAACGACCCCCCCGTCCCAAGTGGCATCATCAGTCTCAGTCACGGTCCTGCAGTCAGTTAGTCAGTAAACCGTCCCCCACTTGGTCTGAGTCGAACCCCCAAAGCAGCAAGTCCAAGTCAAGTCAATTTCACTTGTATAGCCCAATTACCCGTCCATCCGTTATCCACGCCGCTTATCCCAGCTGGGGTCGCGGGATGCTGGAGCCTTTCCCAGCAGTCATTGGGCGGCAGGCGGGGGCAGGAAGACACTCCGGACAGGCCGCCAGACCATCCCGGGACCGACTCATTCACATCTAGGGACACTTTTAGTACGGCCGAGTCACCTGACCTACATGTCTTTTGGACAGTGGGAGGAAACCGGAGCCCCCCGGAGGAAACCCACGCGGACACGGGGAGAAGATGCAAACTCCACACAGAGGACGACCCCCCCCCAAGGTTGGACTACCCCGGGGCTCGAACCCAGCACCTTCTTGCTGCGAGGCGACCACGCTAACCACATCACCACCATGCCAACTAGCCCAATATCGCAAATTTGCCTCAAGGGGCAACCACAACATGAGCACCACATCATTAAAACACTGTTTTACATCTAACATTAGCAGTCCCATCAGCCGCCGCGCTCCCCCGGCGCCGACCCGCCGACCGTCAGAGCGCCCGCCTCCCCCAGCGCAGACCCGCCGACCGTCAGAGCGCCCGCCTCCCCCGGTCGCTACACTATGACGTCACTGTTGTGTTTGTGAGGCGTGTGCAGCAGTTTTGGAATGGAGCTTTCCCTCACTTTATTATTAAACATGTACATTCCACACAGCCCCACCTGCCACTACTGTGTGTGTGTGTGGGGGGGGGGAGGGGGCTTCACCCACCACTAGGGGGAGCTGCAGCCCCCCCCTTCCCACGCTATTGACTTTAAGCACTTTATTTTGTACGGGACATGGTCCAAAGGGATAATGTTCCCAAGTTTACAAATTCAAGGCAACCCAGCGGGCCTTTTTATTTATTTATTTATTTATTTATTTATTTATTTATTTTAATGGCGACACTGTTTATGGTTTAAAGTTGAAATTCATGAACCAGCCAAAAGCAAGGGTCATAGATGTGTTCTCTGGTCTGCAGCCCATCTCAGGGATACGCCCATGACATGCTAGATGTAGTTACTGTAATGTGCTGTGCCCCCTCTGCTGTGTGTAAATAGTGGGACGAAGTCTGAAAGCTCATGATGGAAGACCGTGTACCCCTCCTCTCATCGCTCCTTTTGTTTTCTGTGACTCTGTCCCCCCCAAAAGCTCCTTCGTTCTTTTCTCGCTGACTCTGATGTCATCAGCCTGCAGACAGCCAGCTCCCTTGGGATTGGCCGAGGGGTGGTAAGGGTCAAACCCGGTCGACCAATGGGATTAAAATGTCTGACTCTGTCCTCTGATTGGCCCGTGGGGAATGGCTCACTTCCTGGGGGAATAAACCGCTTCGGGGTCTGTAGGACGCTTGTGGCTTGAGGACTGAAATACACACACACACACACACACACACACACACACACACACACACACACACACACACACACACACACACACACACACTCCTCTCCCACAGGCTGTGGTTTCATTCCACCATTGCCATGGTGACGCCCAGGAGACCACAGCAATGAGGCTACAACTTTGTCTGCTGCCTGTGTGTGTGTGTGTGTGTGTGTGTGTTAACATATGTTTTACTGTCTACAAACTAAAACCCCTGCTTCTGACATTATACACAAACACACACACACACGTGTACACACACACATTATTTCAAACATGTAACAAACATACAAAGAAGTATTTGTGCAGCACAAAGCAGACAGGCACATCCTCCACAGGTCTCGACTTGTGAAACATCCTGACTTGTTTGTGCACGTGTGCACGTGTGCATGTGTGTGGTTGTGTGTGTGGTTGTCTGACGAAACAGGCTTGTAAGTAGATGTGCGTTTAGTGTACTGTTTAAGGTTATACAATAGATGTAAGGAAGAGACGTCCAATTCTATGTGAACTAATCTGTCACGTTTGTTGTTGTTGTGTGTGTGTGTGTGTGTGTGTGTGTGTGTGTGTGTGTGTGTGTGTGCGTGCACACAGAGGCTGGTCACCTCTGAGAGCACATTGCATTCCCAACACATTCTGGACCTTCTCTCTGCAAGTGCGTGGGTGTCGTTTCAGCGTGTCACATTCGGCGAGACGCTGCGGCTGCAGGCGTCCGTTCATCTGTCAGATAAGCTCCCAGCAGCCCTCAGGCCAGCGGACTCGCACAGGCGCCGTCCTCTCAATCGCTCTCATCTCGATCGCAGCCACATGACAGGGGTCAAAATGATGCAGAGAGAGAGAGAGAGAGGAAGTCGTCGATTCTGCGATACCGGTTTCCATCCAGATGAAACGGTTTCACTTTGTCGCGAGTCGCCGGTATGGACACGTTTGTTAACAAAGTGCTCGGCGAGCACCGAAACCCATGCCGTCCAACCGAGGACCGAAACCGCCGCGCCGCAGAGCGCCACGGCGACGCGCACATCTACCGAGGGCTGCATGAAGGGCAGTGGGGACTCTTTGCTCTTACGGTGGGAAGCGGCGCCCTCTACCCACGGGGCACGGGGGGCAGGGAAACCGAGAAACCCGCAGCCTCGGCCGCACGCGCTCGTCACCGGGCTGCACCGGGACTCGAACCCCCAACTCCCGCGGCGCTGCAGCCACGCTCTGTCGGTTAGCTGCACGGGGAATGGAAACACCTCGAGTCAGCAGTGCTGGCGACACGCTCTACTTAATGCAATAGACAAAAACCCCCCTGTGTTACAAAAACAAACCTGGATTCTGCCCCCCTACAGCCCCCCCACCCCACCCCATCCCACCCCACCCCCAGATGCTTTTGGATCCAACTCACTCACTCACTCATAAACTGTAGACTCATGTTAAGCCGTACCATCTGCTTCGATTCACATGGGGTGGGGGGGGGGATGGGGGGGGGCTTACCACCCCTTGCCAAAATGTTAGTGAGTGCGTCTAAAAATAAATACCGCTGCAAGTTGTTTGAGATTTTCTGCATGCGTATTTTAATTAACGCTACAATCCTTATTGGTACGAAAATTGGCAAAACATTCTTTCTGCACCCCCCCCTCCCCCCACTGTTCTCTCCCGCTCTCTCCCACCTATTCTATCGCTTGGTATTGCCCATGTGGTTTCACTTGAGACTCGACGTGGGATTTCACAGACACGCCATCGACAGAGATGCAAGTAAGATGTGCTCCATCACCTTTTACTGTGCTCAAGCAACGTTTTCAAGTGTTTCTGATGTGTCAGCTTGCTCTTCTGGACTGTTGGGTTTGTTAAAAACATGATTCAGATGAGTCAACCCCCCCTCCCCTTTCTCCCCAATTATATCCGGCCAATTACCTCTCTCTCTCTCTCTCTGTCACACTTTTTTGTGATTTGGATATACTTTAATGACCTCCATATGGGAAATTATGCTCTGCATTTAACCCATCCTTGCTGTGTAGCTAGGAGCAGTGGGCAGCCGCCGTGCAGCATCCGGGGACCAACTCCAGTTCTTCTTTCCATCGCCTCGGGCAGGGGCACAGAAGGAGTATCAACCCTAACATGAATGTCTTTTTGATGGTGGGGGAAACTGGAGCACCCGGAGAAACCCACCGCAGACCCGGGGAGAACATGCAAACTCCACGCAGAGGATGACCTGGGATGACCCCAAGGTTGGACAACCCCGGGGTTCGAACCCAAGACCTTCTTGCTGTGAGGCGACAGTGCTAACCACTGCACCACTCTGCTGCTCTGCTCCGCCCCCTCTGCCGATCCGGGGAGGGCTGCAGACTACCACATGCCTCCTCCGATACATGTGGAGTCGCCAGCCGCTTCTTTTCACCTGACAGTGAGGAGTTTCACCAGGGGGGCGTAGCACGTGAGAGGATCATGGTATTCACAGTTCCCCCTCCCCTCTGAACAGGTGCCACAACTGACCAGAGGAGGCGCCAGTGCAGCGACCAGGACACATACCCACATCCGGCTTCCCACCTGCAGAAATGGCCACTTGTGTCTGTAGAGACGCCTGACCAAGCCGGAGGTAACACGGGGATTTGAACCAGAGATCCCAGTGTTGGTAAGCAACGGAATAGACCTCTACACTACCCGGACTCCCCAGATGAGCTAACTTTAACTCTGGTGCAAAAGCATCCATTTTCTCATTTCCATGTTAAGCGTCCAGACAGGATATGATGTAAACAATATGCAACATCAGCTAATCAACTGAAAATACACAATCAATAGCAGACCTGCCTCTATTCGTTCTGTTCACAGCAGAGTCTCACGGCAGTTCTGCTTTGCATATATGACACCACGTGTCCTTGTTACAGATATATGTTATGGTGCGGCTTTTAAATTTTACTGAGGTTGAACTTTGCCACGGTCCGGAGAGACTGAATCGTGGCTATTCAACTAAAACTCTCAATAGATATTGACAAGCATATTGACAAGCCACAATCCTTCTGGGAGAATGTCCTTTGGACAGATGAGTCAAAACTGGAGCTTTTTGGCAAGTCCCATCAGCTCTATGTTCACAGATGAAAAAAACTAAGCTTTCAAAGAAAAGAAGACCATATCTACAGTGAAACATGGAGGAGGATCGGTTACGTTTTGGGGCTGCTTTGTTGTTCCTGGCACAGGGTGCCTTGAATCTGTGCAGGGCACAATGAAATCTCAAGCCTATCAAGGCATTCTGGAGCGAAACGTACTGCCCAGGGTCAGAAAGCTCTGTCCCACACACAGGTCATGGGTCCTCCAGCAGGAGAATGACCCAGCTAAAAGCACAAAACACTGGACTGTTCTGAAGTGGCCTTCTGTGAGTCCCGATCTGAATGCAAACGAACATCTATGGAAAGAGCTGAAGCTTGCAGTCTGGAGAAAGAACCCATCAAACCAGAAACAGGGTGGGCCAAAACACCTGTGAACAGGTGCAGAAGTCTTACTGACCGCTACAGAAAACGTTTGACCTCAGCGATGGCCTCTAAAGGCTGTCCAAAAAAATATCAGGTTAAGGGTCCGATTTTCATTTGTTTTATTATTTACAATATTATGTTGAACAAAAACAAATCAAAAGCAAAGTCTGATTTCTATGAAATATGGAATAAACAATGGCGGATCCCAATTACTTCCGTAAGTTTCAAGTTATTTCAAGAGAAAATTGTGCATTTTGGGTGTCCGGGTAGCGTGGCGGTCTATTCCGTTGCCTACCAACGTGGGGATCGCCAGTTCGAATCCCCGTGTTACCTCCGGCTTGGTCGGGCGTCCCTACAGACACAATTGGCCGTGTCTGCGGGTGGGAAGCCGGATGTGGGTATGTGTCCTGGTCGCTGCACTAGCGCCTCCCCTGGTTGGTCGGGGCGCCTGTTCAGGGGGGGAGGGGCAATAGCGTGATCCTCCAACGCGTTGTGTCCCCCTGGTGAAACTCCTCACTGTCAGGTGAAAAGAAGCGGCTGGTGGCTCCACATGTATTGAAGGAGGCGTGTGGTAGTCTGCAGCCCCCCCCCACCCCCCGCCGGATAGGCAGAGGGGGTAGAGAAGCAGCGACCAGGACGGCTCGGAAGAGTGGGGTAATTGGCTGGATACAATTGGGGGGAAAAAGGGGGAAAATTGAAAAAAAAAGTGTATTCTTTCTTCTTTTTTTTTGTGGAGGAGTACCAACAAATTTGAGTGGGTCTGTAAATAAAGCTTAATATATTTAATAAGCATTAAGTGCAGCGATTTACCTAGGGACCTTACGGGGGGTGATATATTTCTAATCAGATAGTGGTGATATATTCAATCGGGCTTCATTAAGGCGATCAGCTGGTACGGTATAACATTAAAACTATTCTTCCACTTGACTATTGTCCTCTAATTATTTCCTTCCTCTCTTTTATTCACCTTCCCCTTCGACCCCTTTGCCTTCCTCTCTCTCCCTTTCCCTCCCTCCCATTTTGGACTCACCGTTCATTTTTTGAAGAGATTAAACAAATATCAAGGGGCAAGAAAACAATAATGCCGGCGCCCCTCCTTTCCTGTGACGCCCGTCTGCAACTGGGTGGGTGTTTGACGGACCGCCGAGCTAAATATATCTCAGCGGACCAATCAAAGATGCTATCAAATGGCACATGCTGACGGCATTTAGGGAAACCAACCTGACAAACGCTCCTACTGTATACACACACACACACACACACACACACACACACACACACACACACACACACACGAGAAAGAGGACGGAGAGAGCGAGACAACAGTAGACGTCTCCACCTTCTCCTATCTTGTTCCTTTGTGAGACCGGAGTGCAGCTTGCAAGCCAGCACAGAAGTTCATCACTGGACAACTGTGTCAACTGAATTCCTCAGCCAGCAAAACAAATCAAACAGTCGGCCAATCTGTCAATCAACCAGCCTCCCTAGTCAACCAGTCATCCAAACAGTGACCCTGAAATCTCTTCTGTCACCTTCAGCAATGAGCAGGGTCACATAGACAGGAGAGAGGAGAGGGGAGGGGGGGGGAGAGGAGAGGAGAGTGGAGAGGGAAGAAAAGAGGAGCGAGAAGAGAGGAGGAGAGAAGAGGAGAGGGGAGAAGAGAGGAGAGGAGATAAGAGAAGAGAGGAGAGTAAGAGAGGAGGAGAGGAGAGAAGAAGAGAAGAGGAGAAGAGAACAGGAGAGAAGAGGAAAGGGGAGAAGAGAGGACAGGAGAAGAGGAGAGGAGATAAGAGAAGAGAGGAGAGTAAGAGAGGAGGAGAGGAGAGAAGAAGAGGAGAAGAGAATAAAAGAGAAGAAGAGAACAGAAGAGAAGAGGAGAGAGAGTGACAGGATCTTTTTTATAGCTGTGAGTGGTTGTCAAGATGTTTGGAGAGGAGAAATAAAAAGGGGGGGAAAGGGAGACAGAGAAGAGGGAGAGGAAAGAGGAGAGATGAAGGGACGACACTTGATCTCCTGTGAAGCTTGGAGCCAGTTCGGGGACTGCATAACCTTTTACAGGAATCCGGTGGCAAAGGCCAGAGAGAGCTGGCCACTCGTGTGCCATGAGGGAGTTTCTACACTGCCGTGTGCCAGGATATCAAACGCTCGGGTGTTCAGCTACAAACCTGGATCAACTACACACACGATACACACACACACACACACACACACACACGTTCACACGGGGAGAACTCATGACCAACCTTTAGGTTTCACCCCATTCGGCATCAGATCCCCTCTCCCTCTGTGTAGCCACGTATGTGATCAGGAATCAGGAACCCTGCCGTTTCCCCCGGCCCACAGCAGGACAACACAAAGACAAGAACACACACACACCCAAACTAACACATATATCCAAACTAAACAAAAAATCACTGTCCAAGGGGACCAACGCCAGCCAGGAGGACTGCCGGAACCGCCGGTCTACATGGGCTAGCAGTTAGCTTAGCCCGCCCCGCTTCCGCGTCCTGTCAGACCGCCCTCGTCGCTTCCTCCTCGGGCGCAGCTCCAGGCAGGGGGCTGTGGTCCCCGGGCCCACCGGATGAAGCAGACCGAGCTCTCCCAGCCGATCCGGCGCCAGCTCCCCCAGCCAGACACCCTCGACACACCTCACGACGACACCAAAAACACCACAGTCAACGCCGGGTCAGGCCGCCGCCAGACCGCCCTCGGTGTTATCGGAACTGCCGGTCTGCGTGGGCTAACACTTAGCTTAGCCTGTCCCGCTCTCCCAGCCGATCCAGCGCCAGCTCTCCCAGCCATCAAACGAAGACAAAACTTAAGATGCCGATGTGGCCGAAGACACCACACAGATGGTACTGGGTGAGGCCGCCGCAAATGTGAATCCGCACTGCCATCTTCCCACACCGGAAGCAGAAATGAAATATATATAGATGAAATATATTGTAACGACCATCAATCAATCAATCAATCAATCAATCAATCGATCATGATTTGACTCACTAGCCAGTTGGCTAACGGGTCGGCCCCTTAGTTGACTGGTCAGCGCGGTCGCCCGGGTTCGTGTCCCGGCTGCGGCGGTTCCCGGCTGTCCATGTCTTATGAGCGCCATCATCTTCATCAGCTTCATCATCACTGTCCATTCTGTCCTTTAGGTTTTGAAGATAGCCTTTTCTCTTCCCCCCATCACATTACTTTGTGTGTGTGTGTGTGTGTGTGTGTGTGTGTGTGTGTGTGTGTGTGTATGTGTGTGTGTGTGTGCGTGTGTGTGTCTGCCTGCTCCTGTGCCTCTGTTTCAACTGTACAACTGTAGGCTCTGCTGAATGTTTTGTCATACGTAGCTTTAGCTAGCTGGGACGTGGTTAACACACCTTGGTCGTGGAGAAATAACGGCGTGGGCGCTCCGTCACGGCTCCACATCAGCAGAGCAAGTCACAATTCGACAAGATGTCGCCACCGCACAGCCAACCAGTGAGACAGTGACAGACCGACGGATGGAGCGGTGGCTTTCCATCACGTCTGCTCTAGTCGTCACGGTTTTCTAATGAAGTGATTCAGCCGCAGCTTCAGCCCGTCTCAGACCCGCAGCCCGCCACTGCTCACTGTGTCCCTGCACGTCTCCCCCTTCTGCCCACTGTTTCATATCGGTGACGGCAGCAGAGGAAAGCAGCACGGTGAATATGAGTGTACCGGGAATTTCACAACACCCGACAGACACTCACTGGTCATGAGCCACAGCACGGCTTGGAACCGGCGCACCAAACTCAGCAGAAAGAAAATACAGACAGAACACTTGAGAAGAAGCGAGAAGAAGATGAAGAAGAGTTATGAGGAGAGAGAGAGAGAGAGAGAGAGAGAGAGAGAGAGAGAGAGAGAGAGAGAGAGAGAGAGAGATACTACCTCAGCTCAGTGAAATGAAGGGTTCAGCAAAAATATTATTCACAACCAGTATGAGAAGATGAACATGTAGATTCTGTTTGTGTATGTGCAAATAATGCAAGCATGTTTAAGCTCGCTCGCTCACACACACACACACACACACATTCATGCATATATGCACACACACACACACACACATTCATTCATACATATATGCACACACACATTCATGCACACACACATTCATTTATGCACATATGCACACACACACATTCACGCACACACACGTGCACACACACACACATTCATTCATACATATATGCACACACACATTCATGCACACACACATTCATTTATGCACATATGCACACACACACACATTCACGCACACACATGCACACACACACGTGCACACACACACATGCACACACAAACACACACGCAAATGCACACGCGTGCGCGCACATGCACACTCATGCACACACACATTCATGCACACGCACGCACACACCGACACACACACACACATGCAAATGCACGCACACAAACACATTCACACAGCCTACAAACAATTGCAGTCACATGAAATGATGCACCAAGAGATACAGGCCGACTTAACCGACGATATTCAACACACGCAAACGCACAAAACTGAAGAACTCACTCGGAAAATACACAAAAGGGCATTTCTAGGGAACACACAGCTGTGTACACACACACACACACACACACATACACAAACATGCACGCACGCGCGCACACACACACTCTCCTGGACACATAAACACACATGGTGTTTACAGAAAAGAACTGAGAGACAATAATTGAAGAGATTTCTGGTCACGGACAAGCAGGAGCGCAGGAGCACAGGAGCACAGGGGAGGAGCACAGGGGAGGAGCAGAGAGGAGGAGCAGAGAGGAGGAGGGACACATGATGTTGACGAGAAATGGAGGAAAGAGAGGAAGCAAGAAATAAAATGAAAGAATGTGTTCCTCTCTCTGCTGTGTGTGTGTGTGTGTGTGTGCGTGCATGCGTTCAAGTCTGTGTGTGTGTGTGTGTCTGTGTGTGTGTGTGGTGCTAAAAGACAGCTTTTCAACTATCCTTCCAAATTTAAAGAATAATTCCTTTTTATGGATTATAATCTGCTGGACAGAGAACAGCACCATTAAACCTAATTTACCTGGTCTACAGTAAGACTGTCTCTCTGACTCACACACACACACACACACACACACAACTGAGAGGAAGCGTCTGCTCAGACAATGGGTGTGATACTGTACAGTGGCTCAGCTCTTCATGACAGAGGAAGAGAAAGTTGTGTGTATGTGTGTGTGTGTGAGAGAGAGAGAGAGAGAGAGAGAGAGTGTAAACACAAATGTAAGGATGTGTGCATGAGGGTGAGTAAGTGAGAATCTAACCTAAGTCTTGTGCAATATGCAGTGACAGATAATGTCAACAGAAATGTGACAGAGGGAGGAAGAGAGAAAGAGGGAGGGAGACAGAAAGCAGGAGGGAGACAGAAAGAGTGGGGAGAAAGAGTTGGGAGGGAGAGAGAAAGAGTGGGGAGACAGAAAGCGGGAGGGAGAGAAAAAGAGGGAGGACGAGAGAAAGAGGGAGGGAGACAGAAAGCGGGAGGGAGAGAGAAAGAGTGGGGAGAAAGAGTTGGGAGACAGAAAGTGGGAGGGAGAGAGAAAGAGTGGGGAGACAGAAAGCGGGAGGGAGAGAGAAAGAGTTGGGAGGGAGAGAGAAAGAGTGGGGAGACAGAAAGCGGGAGGGAGAGAGAAAGTGGGGAGAAAGAGGGAGAGAGAGAAAGCGGGAGGGAGAGAGAAAGTGGGGAGAAAGAGGGAGAGAGAAAAAGTGTGAGGAAACTGTCACATTATCAACTGACAAAGTCACTTCCTCTACAACTGCTGCGTACTAAACGAATGACTGCAAGTGTGTGTGTGTGTGTGTGTGTGTGTGTGTATGTGTGTATGTGTATGTGTGTGTGTGTGTGTGTGTGTGTGTGTTCTATGTGAACCCTCTATTCCAACTTAATTCCTTGTGGATGTTTGACTTGAGCCAGAAAGATAATCTCTCTTTCAACCTGCCAACAATCATTCTACTACCGGCTCAGCGGGCTAGTTTACACACACACACACACACACACACACACACACACACACACACACACACACACACACACACACACACAAGCACTCATATTCCTACATTACAGGTGGTTTTGGGGAAATTGTCCATTCCTGCTTATACACACATAAGAGTGCAAGGGCACGTGCACACACACACTAATGCACGCACACAGCCTTTGTTAGCTGTTGAAACAGTTGTGTTTATGGTGGGAGGATATTCACTCTCACATTCACAGTTGGCATTTGAGAGCCTCTCCGTCTTCCCGCCGCTAACGTCACCCAACCCGCTTCATTTGATCCCAGCGCGCCAAATCTCTTCCAACAGCTCAATAATATATGTGGCAGCTCTGGTTTATTCACCCACTGCTGACGTGACGCCTCGGGTACAATGACACTCCCAAGCCAGCCACACAGCTCAACAGAGAGGGCCATTAGCTTGTGTGTGTGCGCGCATATATGAGAGAATGCGTTTCTTGGAAGCGCAAGCTATAGACCACTGCACTTCCGCGTTCGACCGTTCGACCGGGGGGGGGCGCTAGAGGGGGATAGAAGCCGGCAAGTTTGAACACGGTTTAAATGGCTAACTATGTCGCTACGTTGGCGGCTGCGGACAAGAACCGATATTTGCGAAAAATTCGCAGTATCGGTGGCCAGTGTCCTTTCAATCGAACAGGGGAATGGGTTAATAACCCCACTCAATGGCCAGACGTGTCTTATGGCGACATCTACAATTACCTCATCGAGTCTCCAGGTAGGCAAACATTGAGTGGAGGAGGGACGGCAAGGGGAGGGGAAGAGGGAGATGAATCAACCTACCCCGCAACTGAGTTTCACATCTAGCTGCTACAGTGTAGCTGAAGGGAGTCTGGCGAGGGAGACTACAGTGTAGCTAACACTACGCGGGTTGTAGCCTAGCTAACTCGGCTACATCTCGTTCAATGTAGCTAGCCTATTAAACTGACTAAATTCGTTTTCCCATCTGGGCCCGCTGATCTATTGGCATTCTAACTTGACATTTTGGTGATTATAAAATGTAGAATAGACGTAACCTCTTATTAGCTACTAGTTAAACTAGCTAACATTACCAGTGATGAAGTGCAGACCGCAGACGTAAACATGTCTGCTGTCAGGATCCCAAAGTTGTCCATCCTCGTCTTTCCTTCTGATCGCCTGGAGCCATTTCAACCATTTTTCTCCCTCCGTCTGCCTTTTAGGCGATACAAAAAAACGAATATTTGGGTTGTTTTTCTTGTTATCAGTACAGTCCACCACACAGCAACTTCTGGGCATGGTAGCTACGGCTAGGCTGCGTATCTAATACAGTGCGGCTTGGGTTTTCTATCCCCCTCTCTTGGCGTCCTGTTGTCAAGGTACCCGGAAGTGTTCCGGTGGTCTATACTTGCCGCGTGACGTCAATTTCGTCATCAGAGGGTGTACGCGTAGTGTCCGCGAGGACAAAGGCGCAACTGTGCATGCGCTAGTAAACAAAAATGGACGCCGACTTTGAAGAGCGGCTGTGCGAAGAGGTCCGTCGTTACCCTCATCTTTATCATTTGTCACTAAAACGCTACAAAGATAACCAGATGTGCACACATTCATGGAAGGAAACTGTCAAGACTTGGGGGGGAAAGAAGAAGGTGTGTGCCGACAGAAGTGGAAGAGTTTAGGAGACAGATTCGCGGCCGCGCACACCATTTTCTTGCTTTCCGCTTTTTTTCTTCCCCTTCCCCCTCCAATCGTGCTAAATACGACAAACAAAGCAGCTCTTCTTCTTCTTGCCTGTATGTCGCCATTTTGCCCGGACATACGTAAGGCCGGTCTACAGCGCATGTGCGAAACGCGTACTCCGGAAGTAGTATAAACAGAAGTACTACGCGTTCGCGCAGCGATACCACTTTTTCTCAGACCAAGTACAAGTACTTACATTTGGGTACTTTCCGATACCGAGTACCGACATGAGTGTTTAATACCGTTACAGTTCTAACAATGCTGTGACAACATGTTTTATTTTCAGCAGATGTTCCTTCCCTTTCTGACTGGAACAAATTAAATATACATGATGACGTTGCTGACATCTTAACGTTCAACTTTTGTGTTTTGCTGAACAAACGTGGCACTCTGTGTGTGTGTTGCGTGTGCGCCGAGGAGGCTCCTGCATGCATACTGAGATTTGCCAAGTCATCAGGCAGCTGGTTATGCAGGGTCTGGAAGCACAGGCTATATTAACTGGTGCTGAATTAATTCCAACTACATGGTTTTAACTACAGGGTCATGGCTACACGTCGATATGATTGATTTATTTTAATGTGCAATGGAAAGGTTGCATTGCTGCATCGCATTGCCTCTGGTACGATGCAGTAATCGTTTGTAAACAGAGTGAACTCTCTTTTTTTTCCTTTTCTTTTTTTTTTTTTTTACACAGTTTTATGTAGTTTTTACCTGTAGAAGCAGAAGTGAAGCAGAAAGCATGGCTGGTACGCAGCCACACGCAACACAGTTTCAGTGCACCAGGTAAAAACAAAAACGGGTGTCCGGGTAGTGTAAAGGTCAATTCCGTTGCCTGCCAACACGGGGATCGCCTGTTCGAATCCCCTTGTTGCGTCCGGCTTGGTCGGTGGTCCCTACAGACACACGGATGTGGGTATGTGTCCTGGTCGCTGCACTAGCACCTCCTCTGGTCGGTTTGGGCACCTGTTGAAGGGAGGGGGAACCGAGGGGAATAGCGTGATCCTCCCACGCGCTGTGTCCCCCCGGTGAAACTCCTCACTGTCAGGTGAAAAGAAGCGGCTGGTGACTCCACATGTATGGGAGGAGGCATGTGGTAGTCTGCAGCCCTCCCCGGATCGGCGAAGGGGGTGGAGCAGCAACCGGGACAGCTTGGAAGAGTGGGGTAATTGGCCAGGTACAATTGGGTAGAAAAGGGGGAAAAATCCCCCCCCCCAAAAGAAAAGACATATCGACGTGTTCGCCTGCTTCTCGGCCGTCGCCCCACTTCATCTATTTGGCTCCATCTCCTCCTCTTCCCGTATGAATGGTGAAAAAAAGGCACCGCTCACTTTTCACAATTTCAGCGGGAATTGTCTAGTCAGGGATCGGATGCGGATGTATCGGAGGAGTTTTACCAGTATGAGTACATGAGGACAGTATCGGACCGATACCGGATACTGGTATCGGTATCAGAGCGTCCCTACTAAAATTCCCATCCCAGGTACTGCTGACATGGAGGTTATCGTCCACCATGAAGCTGAACTTGGAAGAAAGAAAGAACGAAGAAAAGAAAGAAAGAAAGGAAGAAAGAAAGAACAAACAGTGGAAAGGCGGAAAATTCAAGAGAAAGAAAGAGGGCGGAAACAGGACAAGAGAAGATAAATAAAAGTGAGAAAAGGAAAGAAGCAAGGGAAAAAAAGGGAGATACAGACAGAGAGAGAGAGAGAAATAGACAGAGAGAGTAGAACGCAGAGAAAAGGGGAAAAAGGGAGGGGGGAAGAGGGGCACAAGATTCCCCAGAACCCCGTTCTCCTTGTCTGAGTAACTTCCTGCCTGCTTTCCCACGCTGAGAAGAAAGACAGACGGACGGACGGACAGGGAGAGAGCGATTAGAAGTGTTGTCGCAAGAAATTAAATGCAATAACTTCGGGGGAGAGGGTAAGCTCAGTGACGAGAGGGAGGAGAGGGAGGCTGAAGGAAAGATGAAGGGAGGTGAAAGTAACAAAGTAGGAGAGAGGAGGAGAGAAGACAAAGAAAGAGAAGCGTTTGAATGGAAAGGAGTGAGATAAAGATGGAGAAAAAAGTGCAAAGCGATCAATCAACTGACAGAAGAATGGGAAAGAGGATGGAGAGAGTGGACGCAGGAGGTGGGGATGAGACAAAGACCAGAGGGGAAGAGAGACAGAGAGAGACAGAATAGGTGAGAGAGACAGAGAGAGAGGAAGCGTCATCCTTTAGTTTATACTAGAAGAATAACCGTGCCGCCTTCTCTCTTTGATGGTTACCAGCTGTCCCCAAGACCAGAAGAAGAGAGAGCGAGAGACAAGAGACAGGGAGCGATGAGAGAGAGAGAGAGCGAGAGAGAGAGAAAAGACAAATGAGTTTGGGATTAGCAACATGGAAGTAGGGACAAAAGCGAATGGTCAGAGTGTGAATTGAATAAATAGCCTGGATGGCTGAATCAAAACAAAGGTGGGCAAGATTAACGGCAGTGCCCCGTCTATCTCGACCTCTTCTTCAACACACTCTTATCGGGCGACTTTCCTTCAGCGAGGGTGAGTGGAAACCCAGTGGGCCACGAGCGGCTCAATATCAAGACGTCGGGGCCCGGTTTCGTCTATTGGAAAGCACGTCTCGCCTTGCCAAAGTGACTCGGCTGGCGCGATCCTGGTGGGTAATAGTCACAGAAATATTCTCTGCCAGGAAATCAGGTTCGGTAAAGACTCACCGGGTCACGTTTGGACCAACAGCGGACACCACGCCGCAGCCTTCACGGCAATTGTTTTTAAAGGCACGTCAGCCATTTTACACTCGCTACTTTCACCCTGCAAAACAAAACGGCGGGTTAATTCGTGGTGAGTGAGTCCACCTCGCATCGTTTTCGCGCTCCTCTGTCCTCCTGCAGCCGAGGCCTACCAAACAGGCGAGTGAGCGACTGCAAGATCATATAAACTGAGCGACATATCCCTTTACAGCCAGCAGTCCACAAGCGTTTGCAGGGGAGGCCGACGAGTAAGGAGGGTTTTACTTCCAAGCGAACACTACAGCAGCTGCTTTCACCCTGCCGGTTGAAGGTGTGCTGACTGGTGACCAACTGAGTATTGAGTTGTAATGAAAACCTGTACAGGCTCAGTTCTGATGGCACATGGTTGAGGACTTCTACTTTAACACAAGACACCAGCACTGACAGGGCTTATACAACATACATGGCAACATAGCAGCCTTTCTTCTGCCGTTATTATTACATTTAACACCGCCCTAGACTCCCCCCCCTCCCCCAATTGTACTTGGCCAATCACCCCACTCTTCTGAGCCGTCCCGGTCGCTGCTCCACCCAGACTACCACATGCCTCCTCCGGTACATGTGGAGTTTCACAAGGGGGATGTAGCACGTGGGAGGATCATGCTATCCCCCCCGAACAGGCGCCCCAACTGACCAGAGGAGGCGCCAGTGCAGCGACCAGGACACATACCCACATCCGGCTTCCCACCCGCAGACACGGCCAATTGTGTCTGTAGGGACGCCCGACCAAGCCGGAGGTAACACGGGGATTCGAACCGCCGATCCCCATGTCGGTAGGCAACGGAATAGACCGCCACGCCACCCGGACGCCCCCTGTCCTAGACTTCTATTACATTTGAAGATGTACCTATAACACCCTCACGAATCATGAAAACCATACATATTTTTTTCAGCTTCACCTCTGAAAAGCTGACCCATCATTCCACAAGGAAGAGCCAACGGAGCAGCAGTAGTTGGTTCAGAATTCCCATTAGAGTGTTAAGATTTTCCTGGATTTTTTTTCCCCAGACCTTCCATGTAACGTTTTATGCAGTGGAAAGCGTCAAAGAAGAACAAGCACAAGGCAGCCAATAAGCATCCTCCCAACAGAGGAGGACAATACTGACTATAATAAACTACTACCAAAGCAACGAAGGCAAAGAGCTTGTAAACAGAAACACTCCAGGTCTCCTCTGAGCTCCTCGGCACTCACATCACATCTAACCACGCTCGTCACCGCCCAAGTCCTCCTAGTTGTCCCGAAACAAGGGAGAGAATATAAAGAAGACAGACGACGGGAATCATGGAGCTCAGCGGGCGAAGGCTTGTAGCACTTCTAGTATCGCGAGTGTGAAACCTGCTCCTAATCTTTCCCATGTCAACCGTCTTTTCTGTAAAACCACAAGTCCCATGGAACAAACAGCCTTACTGTGCCCTATTTCCCTCCCGCTGGGAGTCAAACCGAGCGGCGGCTTGCAAAACCTCCTGAAATTATTCAGCAAACTCGCATCGGCCAAAATGCTGCGCACCAAGCCGCGACGTAATCCTTCGTGGGAATACCACTCGCCAAATAACGTCGACTAAAAAGAGCTCTTTTTTGGCCCCGACAGGGCCAGAGGCGTTCTGAGGTGTCTGAAATCACACTCCATTATGAAAAGACAAGCCCAGTTCAGTCGGTCAGTATAGTGATGGACCTTTTTTTTTTTCTTTACATTTTATTTTTCTCTTCAGATCTGGTGCTTCCTACGTCGTCTTCCCGCAGCAGCTTGCTCCTCGCGTGACTACGGAGCGGGACTGTTGCCCCGGGTTAGCGAAGGATGGATATCGATATAATTCAATGATTGATATCATGCTCCTTTCATAACACTCCGAGCCCGTCAGCGCCAACAGGGCTCTTTTAGTGGACTTTCTTTGGTCAGGGGACTTTGCAGCGCGGTATGCGGCAATCGCCTAACGCGAGCGAGCTCGGTCCCGACTCGATTTCGGAGATTCTGCTCCCCGTCGCTCCATCTGACTCCTAACAATAGGAAAAAGGGCTTACACCACAGTTGTACTTTACAGAGGCGTAAAAATGCATGGAATGTGAGCAAGTCGAGTGAAAGCTATGTTTTCAGATCCACTGTGCATCATGATAAAAAATAAAACAAACACACAAAATAGCACACAAACACCAAATACAAATAAAAAAAAATAAAAAAATCACAGCGATGCACACAAAAGCACCGACGTGATAAAAGTTCACACAGGCAACAAGAACAGATAGCGCCGAAAAAACAAACAAAACTAATGCAACGCAGATGAGACCACGTAACGAACCCCATGAAGTTCACATGAGCAATAACACAAGACAGCCAACACTACACTCATTAGGAAATGACTGTAACGATGTGCGTGTCAGCGCAGCGGAGCGGGCTGAGGAGGAAAGTTTCTCCCAAAGATGAAAACACATGACACACAAAGACACGGAGGGATTAGCGGCAGGACGCGAGCAGATGTCCCGACAGATGTGCTGGCTCGGGTGTTTGCATGTGAAAATCCTGCGACCGGTGGCTGC
>JAJHIY020000456.1:212500-222500 GCA_022114975.2 Lampris megalopsis
GATCCAGGAGAAGACGGCTTAGACCAGTGCTAAACAAGCCAACTACCTCTCAAGTGCACAACGCTTTGGGGGCATCCGAGTAGCGTAGTGGTCTATTCTGTTGCCTACCAACACGGGGATCACAGGTTCGAATCCCCGTGTTACCTCTGGCTTGGTTGGGTGTCCCTACAGACACAATTGGCCGTGCCTGCGGGTAGGTAGCCAGATGTGGGTATGTGTCCTGGTCGCTACACTAGCGCCTTCACTGGTCGGTCGGAGCGCCTGTTCAAGGCGGAGGGGGAACGAGGGGGGGGGGAATAGTGTGATCCTCCCACGTGCTACGTCCCCCTGGCGAAACTGCTCACTGTCAGGTGAAAAGAAGCGGCTGGCGACTCCACATGTATGGGAGGAGATATGTGGTGGTCTGCAGCCCTCCCCAGATCGGCAGAGGGGGTGGAGCAGCAACCGGGACGGCTCGGGAGAGTGGAGTAACCGGCCAGATACGATTGAGGGGAACAGGGGGAAAAAAAGTACATTACTTTGGATAAAAGTGTCCACTAAAGGAAAGTTGTAATTGTAAAAATTGTAATTGTTCGGTCTTTCCCGTGTCCAGTGAACAGAGGCGTAGGCATTTTTTTTTGAGGAAGAGCTCACGCCTCACGTTACACCCTTGCATGCCTTTACTCCATCCTCTCCGGTCCCCTGCACGCCTTTACTCCATCCTCTCCGGTCCTGTTCAGCTGTATTCTGTCACACAACACCTAAGTCAGCCAGAACTGCAAGAGCCATGTGCTTACACAAAAAAACACAAGTGCACTGATGAAAAAGAGTGACGGTCCGTATTATCTTGTCCGATACAGACATTTATCTAACAATGTAGGGGATTATTTTAAAGTCACTGGACCAACATTATCTTTTACCCGATTCCCCCCTCAGCCATGAATAAAGGATTCTGGTTCTCCTTTGACGTGTTTGTAACATGGGAGACGGATTAAAGGGCTCCGCCGTGATTTCCGACATGTGAGCCGTGACTGATTCAGGACTGGGAAGATAGTCTGGTGCCAACAGTCTGCAAGCTGAGACCATGGCCTAGTCGGTGTCTGCAGCGCTGTTGCTTCCTTGTCATTTATAATGGATAAACCCCAGAGTCCTCTTTCTAACTCCGGCTGAAAGCGAGAGAAGAGAGAATGTACTTAAATAGATTTCCTCCAAGAGAATCAATGACCCCCCCCCCCCCGAAAAAGTCCAATCCACAGGGGCTGCAAATCACTTTCATTCGGTGTGCGTGTGTGCGTGTGTGCGTGTGTGTGTGTGTGTGTGTTTGCATAAGCTCAGGCACGTCTGTTCCAAGTAAAACGCAATGTCCCTTTAACCTTAAGATAATGTGGGACACTATAAATCTTGTTGAAAGTTGCATTTCTGGGTACAGACATACTTGCACGACTTTCACGACTTTCTTGGGCCAGAAGACAACCAGCTTCCTCGAGGACAACCCAGTTCACAAGCTACTCTACCTTCAGCGCTCTGCTATTCTCCCGGCAGGGGTGTCACGGCTTCGATCCCGAATCGCAAAATCGGTCAAAATGAGCATTTCAATTTCGACCTTCGAAATCCAACGCAGGGTCGGCGATTCTCCCCGTATTATTTTTTCTCTCCAACTCTGCCTTAATTGTGCACATCTGGCATGCATCCTTAGATGAGAAAAAAAAAAAACTCAAACTGGCTCCACAAAGACACCGGCATCGTTCTTGGTGGGAAAGAGGTATATGAGGACACGGCGTAGCTTACCGGTAGCCTACAGCTGAACTTTGAGACAGCATGGCCACTGCTGGAGTCAGAGATGACGGCCTAGCCATCCGTGCTGGAAAAAGACGTTTAAAATCAAAAACTGAATGGAATCGTAACCTTAACATCGAAAGTCAAATCCAATCGTGGGTATGGGGAATCATGACACCCCTAATATTCACACACACACACACACACACAAAACGTACTGTTTTACTTAAATAAGTCATGCTTTTTGGATGAAAAATGTACCAAAAAATAAACTTTAAGTACCCCTCTACTGAAAATTGTGTTTTTCTTATGTTTGTGTCCCCTAAAATGTCCGTCCTTTACTATACTGACTTGTATTTGTGCAAAGTTTGTCACTAGAGTGGAAGGGGCAGATGTCAGTGCACGTCTCTAACATCTGAGATTCAAACGTACCCCGGGCAGACTAGATTTGGTATGTCACAAATCCGGGAGCCAATCGCTGTCTAATATGCAAATGCAGGGCGGGCAGAGAAACCTGGAACCTCCCGCGCAGAGCCGCGGGGAGCAAGACTGCATCGGCATTGTGAACGTTTCGGCAGCAAACATGGTAGAGTGTGCAGTTTTGGGATGTAAACTGGATCCTGGAGCCTCCTTCCATTATCTACCAAAAAAATCCCACTATACCGCTGAAGTGGTTGGAACTGATTGACAGTGAGGCCAAGGTAGGTTTATTCAACACCCAGTTACCATCGTGTAAAATATAAAATGTCCTTCAATACTAAAGTACATCACTTTGTAATGCTATATAAAATTGGCACCCTTGGATTTAACTGACCCTGTGATGGCCTGGCGGCCTGTCCAGGGTGTCTCCCTGCCTGCCACCCAATGACTGCTGGGATAGGCTCCAGCATCCCCGCAACCCTGAGCAGGATGAGCGGTTTGGATAATGGATAGATGGATGGATGGATGGGATCACATGCCTACCAACCTGGAGGGGCTGCACAGCTACAATGCTCACTTTAGTGGAGCGTTTCTATAACCTAATGCTAAAGTCACTGGGTTTTCACAAGAAACTGGTTTTGAAGTGTGACTGTGCCAACTATCTTGGGACTGCGGCAGCAAGCGGGAGTCGGTATGTAAGTTATGTAACTCTTTTACTCAACCAACAGTCATTTGAAAGCTTTCTGCATGTAGCACATTTCCTTAAATTAAAAAGACTAAAGGGAGAGTGTGTCTATTCGGTACAATGGAGGCTTCAGAGCAGTGGGCGTTTGTTTTCGGGATAACGGGCTGTTGGACAAATGGCCCTTCGGTCCAATGGGACATTTTTTGGACTATTGGGGTTTTGGAATAATGGGTCATCGGAACAATGGCAGGGCACCATGGCGGCAGCAGCATCAGGAGGCGGTGGGGTGTTCCCCCCCTGCGGTGCAAAACTCTCGGAATCATAAACCTAAGTGCAACACGGGTCTTCTCGCCCTGACGTCCTGGCGGTTTTGAATTTTAGACTACTGCCAATGAGCCAGTTCCCAGGCAAACTTGGTTGGCTATCAAGATAAAGAGATATTACACGTAATGTAAAAATCTCAGCCAGACGCACTATATCGTTCCACAAACGTTGATCAGATCTCTGGTATATAACAATGTGAACACACTGTGCCATCGTAGCAGATATTACTGTATGCTTCACAACCACTGCTGTGACAGCCACTGCCTGTTACAAGCTAACAAACAACATAAACTAATAAAAGATGCTAACTACACTTACCATTCTGACACTTCTGCTAGTCGCCAATTTTGGTGCACAACAGAGTCTGAGTCTGGGTCTGATTGAGGCTCAGACCTGAATGGCTGAATCACTCTGAAGTTAGCTATAACGCTAGCCATCCTGATGCGCACCGCTCTTTCACCGGTCAACCTAGAGCAAGCAGCGGTGGTGGGCGGGGCATGAGGTCTGTGATATTTGCATATTCATATATCCTGAATTTCTCAGTGGGGGAGAAAGTGTAGATGTCCTTCCAGCCCCTTTAAGTTTTCTTTTTACTTTTTATGTAGGAAAGCCATGTTAAACAATATATAAATCATCTCAGCGTATTTTTAAACTTTAAATCCTGTGTGGAGGGGGACTTTAATGATCCATACTTGGAACCTTTTCACCGTTTGACATTCAAAGTAGGAAAAGAGCACAGCCCAAACATTTCAAAACGGTCCTGCTATCCAAATATTTTGGGCGCCTCTAATGAGAGAAATGGGTTCCGTCCAGAATAGTCTTGTCGTCAGTGTAAAAGTATATTAATTGTGCATATTAATAATAGCTGGAGATCTGTGCTGCTGTGTCCTCTTTCTCTCCAACTGAGGTTTGAAACCGCTTGGGGAAGCAGAAATCAGAGTTTAAGTTGCACTCTGGGCTAGCTGAAATAACTAGCACTTTAAAACGGGCCTGACAGAAAACTGACACTAAGTTGGGGGCACATACACATCCAGACAAATGCATTTCAAATTATGACCCTACACCATCTTATGAATCACCATCTTACTGTTCAAATCGGCAATCTTCAAGCTACGAATTAATGAGCGAGTACTTGTTCATTTAAACCCTATAATCGCTGAATTCAATTCAAGGGAGCAGGGGGCTGGAACATAACCCAGCACACATTTGGCAGAGGACAGACACAGGCACACAACCACTCATATCTAATAGCAATTCAGATTTTACGACTTACCTATCATGTATGGTTTTAGACTTCAAGAAGGAATCAGAATACCCAGATGACAGTCACACAAACACAGGGGGGCAAACACCACACTGAAGGTTTTGGATCAAACCCAGAACCATCTGTCCTTGTGTCTTAGCAGTACTAGAACAAAGCCTAACAAAGCCATCCACTCAGCTTTCCATCTGCTCCGGTGTTTGGTTTCATAAATATCAGATCACTGTCTACCAAAGCCTTACTAATAAATGATCTGATCTTTGAACATAGTTTTGATATGACTGAGTTATGTGAAACATGGCTGAGACTAAATGTTTTCCTTCCCTTAAATGAAGCTTCCCCACCTGACTATACTTATGCCCATGTAGCTCAGGCAAATAAACAAGGTGGGGATATCGCCTTAATATTTAAGTGTATTTTCAATTTAACTTCTAAACTTGAATCTAAATTCCAATCTTTGGAAGCTCTTCTTCTAAGTCCATCTCCCACAGCCATGAACAGACACTGCTCAGTCCAGATTGTGATACTCTACCGACGTCCGGGCTCTTACTCACTGTTTCTTGAAGAATTTGGAGAACTTTTCTCAGGTCTTAATACTCATCCTGATGAGATCCTAATTCTTGGTGATTTCAATATTCATCTGAATAAGGCTGCTGATCCTCTAAGTAAAGCCTCTCTTGCGCTTGTTGATACTTTTGGGTTCGCTCAGTTTGTTCGAGAGTCGACTCATTGCAGCGACAACACCCTTGATTTGGTTTTATCTAAAGGGATAGCTGTTTCCGATCTGACTGTCTCTTCCCAACCACATCTGCTTTGTCAGATCAATTTCACATTAAATTATAAGCATTAGTCAATAATGCTTAAAATAACCCGTCTTGTTAATGTCGGCACACCACATTGCTCCATCCACTGTCGCTGCATTTGGCCAGCAGCCGCCTGAAGTCTTGGCTCCTTTCACTGTGGTAAATGACTCTGTTGAAAATTTCACTAGTGACTCAAATGTGGCCCTCTCTAGTCTCTTCGATCCAGTTGCACCTCTCACTACCAAGAGCTAGGCGACTTAAGAGGCCTACACCCTGGTTAAACGACAAGACATATACTCTTAAGCGGGCCTGCAGGAGACTGGAAAGTAAATGGCAAAAATTAAAATTGTGAGTTTTTTACTTATCTTGGCATGAGTTTTTATTGAAATACAAGCGTGCTTTATCTGCTGCAAAAGCAGCGTATCTCTCTTGCTTAATCAATATTAATAAACATAATCCTTGATTTATGTGATGCTGAAGCTAAATTTACTAAAAAGCAGCCATCTATTAGCTGCTCACCATTCACAGCCCATGAGTTTATGGACTTCTTTTGCAATAAGGTTGACGAGCTCATAAACAAAATCAGTTCTTCAGCTCCAGTTACTCTTGCACATCCTGTCTTGCCAAACTCATATCTATACAATGAGTCACCGATAGTCCCTGTTATTACAGCTTTTAAGACTATCTCTCTTGATACTTTGACTAACTCGCGTCAGCTTCTAAACCAACTGCTTGCCTACTTGACCCCTCACCAGCAAAACTTTTTAAAAAGCTCTGGCCTTTCCTGGGACCTACAATTCCAGACATTGTTAATTTATCATTTACTACTGGCACTGTTCCCAGCAGTTTTAAGATGACTGTGGTCAAACCTCTACTTAAGAAACCGCACCTCGACCTAGGTTCTCTTAATAACTATCGACCAGTCTCTAATCTTCCATTCTTTTCTAGAGTACTAGAGAGAGTAGTGTATCAACAACTGTTGACCCACACAGAAGAAAACGGTCTAAATGAACCTTTTTATTCAGCTTTCAGGGCCTGTCACTCCGCTGAAACTACTCTGACCAGAGTGGCGAATAATCTTCTACTAGCTATGGACTCTGATTCCACTTCTGTGCTTCTACTGCTGGACCTCAGTGCAGCCTTTGACACTATTCATCACTGTATACTATTAGACAAAATAAATTGTAATTTTGGTGTCTCTGGCTCTCTCTTGGCTTAAGTCCTACTTATCTGGAAGAACACAGTGTCTCTGCAATAGTAATATTACATCAAAATTCTCTGGTGTTAAATATCACATACCTCAGGCAGGGCTCGGTTCTTGGCCCTCTACTTTTCTCTCAATTATTTCACCTTTTGGCCAAATTATACGCAGTTATGGAATAAATTTCCATTGCTATGCAGATGATACTCAGCTGTATGTGCCTATAAGGACTGATGATTGTATTCAAATTACTAATTTAGAGGCCTGCTTTGCTGCTGTGAAAAATTGGATGTCACTAAATTTCCTACTTTTAAATTTGGATAAAACTGAAATGCTGGTCATTGGCCCTGCAAGACACAGACACCAATTCGATCAAGTAACAGTAACGGTTGACAACTCTGTAATTTCACAAAGTGTAGCAGCCAAAAATCTTGGTGTTACATTTGATCCCCGCCTTTCCTTTGACAAGCACATTAAAGAAATCACCAAGACTGCCTTTTTTCACTTATTTAACATAGCTGAAATTCAGTCTTTCCTGTCTATGGCTGATGCAAAAACTCTAAGACATGCATTTGTTTCATCCAGACTTGATTACTGCAATGTTCTGTTCTCAGGTCTGCCACAGTCCTAAAAGTCTTCAGATGGTTCAAAACGCTGCTGCTAGAATCCTAACTAAAACTAGAAAATTTGACCATATTACAATTCCTGCCTCCCTTCATTGGCTTCCTATCCACGTTAGATCAGACTTCAAGGTGCTTCTGCTGACTTATAAAATCCTAAATGGGCTTGCCCCATCATACCTGTCTGATCTCCTTAAACCATACATTCCATCTCGAGCTCCCCGCTCTCAAAATACAGGGCTCCTGTGTGTAACCAAAGTTAAAAAGAAGTCAGCTGGTGGCAGCAGGGCCTTTTCCTATTGGGCCCCGTTCTTGTGCAATAACCTGCCTGCTGCCATCAGACAATCAGAGTCTGTTGAGTCCTTCAAATCCAAATTTATATCTCATCTTTTTTGCGTTAACCTACAGTTAGTTGCCTTTAAATTGAGTACTTCATGACCTGTACTGCATGTTGGGTCGGTTTCTGTCTCAATGGATTTACCAAGCACTGTTCTGCCAATGAGATTACACAGTATAGATTACTGACTATTGCAAACTGTTCAATTCTCTCACTTGGCTTTTCTCCTCCTCCTCACATTTTTTTTATCTACTACTACTCCTACTACTTTTGGCTGCTCCCGTTAGGGGTCGCCACAGCGGCTCATCCATTTCCACTCATCACATTTTTTATACATCTTATAAATCCATATCATTTTGTTATCCTGTTTCAATGTTCTCTCACTCCAATGTGTGACTAATGTTTTTTCTTGTCTCTTTTCCTGTGCATGTGAATGGTGTGATGTGAGTCTCCCCTGTGTGCATGTGTAGTCTGTCCTCCTGTCAGGTTTACATGGTGATGGTGGTCGTGTGGCTCGGGTCCTGGGCTGTTCCCGTGGCATTGGGACACTGGCTTGGCGTCTTCCTCATCATATTCTTCATATATTTAATAATTCCACTATAATTCTGTTATCCTCTTTCAATGTTGTGTTCTGTAAATTGTGTTTTATTCTGTACACACAACATCCATTGCACGTCTGTCCATCTTGGGAGAGAGATCCCTCCTCTGTTGCCCTCCCTGAGGTGGCTTCCTATTTTTTCTTCCCGTTACAAGTTTTTTTAGGGAGCTGTTCCTTATCTGATGTGAGGGTCTAAGGACAGGATGTTGTGTTGCCGTAAATCCCCCTGAGGCAAATTTGTAATTTGTGATAACGGGTATACAAATAAAACTGCCGTTTCTTTCTGGTTCTAAATTTCCCACTTCTTTGTTCCTTTCTTTCTTTTTGCAGACTCTCTCTCTCTCTCTCTCTTCATCTCTCTCAGTTAGGCTTATCTCTACTGGACAGGTCATGTGACAGTGAGTAGGATGTTACAAATTAACCTGCTGACTCAAGGTCATGTTGAAGCGGTGTTTGCAGTCACTGGCCAACGCAGCCGTGTCTTTCTGAATCATTGCGAGGTGCCTTTAAAACACTGGCAGTCTAACTCTGCAAAACAGTGTCACAGATGTACCTCAGGCTATCAATGGCCTAGTGTCCCAATACTGTAGACACACCACAGTCACACACGTACATACACACACGCACGCACACACACACACAGACACGCACGCACGCACGCACGCACACGCACACACACACACACACACACACACACACACACACACACACACACACACACACACATGCCCACAAGACAGTAAAATGAGATAAGTTGTTAATGCCTGTGTCTGAGAAATGCACACAGACACATTTTTGCAATGTGCACAGACAAAAACCATGCCATGGCACGTGCAAATAGACAAAATGCCAACTTCTGACCTAGCTATCCATACACACACACACACACACACACATATACATGTATATATATATATATGTGTGTTTGTGTGTGTGTGTGTGCAGACACAGCGCAATGGCAATATTGGGTGTCAACAGGTCATACCATGCATTCCTTTGGGGGTAAATAGACTGCCAAAAATAAAGAGGGAAGATGAGAGGAGGGGAGAGGAGATTGGTGTTGGAATGAAAGAGAAAGAGTGAAACAAAGAAACAAAGAAACAAAGAAAGGGCACCTGGTGGCATGGCGGTCTATTCCGTTGCTACCAAAAATCGCCGGTTCAAATCCCCATGTTACCTCCAGCCTGCTCGGGTATCCCTACAGAACTGGCCGTGTCTGTGGGTGGGGGGGCGAATGTGGGTATGTGTCCTGGTCGCTGACCTAGCGCCTCCTCTGGTCGGTCGGGACGGAGGGGGAACTGGGGGGAATAGCGTGACCCTCCCACACGCTACGTCCCCCTGGTGAAACTCCTCACTGTCAGGTGAAAAGAAGCGGCTGGCGACTCCACATGTATCGGAGGAGGCATGTGGTAGTCTGCAGCCCTCCCCGGATCAGCAAGAGGGGGTGGAGCAGCGACCGGGACGGCTCAGAAGAGTGGGGTAATTGGCCAAGTACAATTGGGGAGAAAAAGGGAAAAGATGGAAAGAAAGAAAGAAAGAAAGGAAGACTGAGGATGTGTGTATGTGTGTGAGAGAGGGAGACAAAGATAAAGGGGGTGTGTCACTAAGTTGTGTTGCCCCCAAAACATTATTTGATCCAAGTGGCCCCACAGAGTGTGGTCTGGCTATCCGAGCATCTAATAGACTGAGGGGGGGAAAGAGGCATGATGGGATAGGAAGGAGCTATGAGCCTTACCTAATGGGCAAGACCACAATGTAAGTGAAACCACAACAACAGAAAGTGAGAGATGGGTTGGGGGGGGGTGGATAGAGAGATGATGAACATGATGGCTTGAATAACAGATGAAGCAAGACCACAGGGAGAGACACGAGAAGTGAAGCTGGATGAGAGAGGGACGGAGGGAGAGAGACTTTATAGAGAGAGATATTTAGATATCACTAATGGGCGCAGCAACACCACACAAGGGAGAAACGAGAGTAACATATAGTGTGTGTG
>JAJHIY020000456.1:227500-229383 GCA_022114975.2 Lampris megalopsis
ACTGGTGCCTTTTTTTTATATATATTTATAAAAAAAAAAATTATCCACTTCTAGAGAGGAAAAAAACACAGGGAAAAAATATGTACGGGCAGGAAGTGATGTTTTTCTTTACAGCATAATCATTGATTTGTGAAAATGAAATCAGGCCTGTGGGGTGCTAGGTAGTCAAACCATGTTTTCCAGTACAAGGCTAACTGTTCCAAATTATGATTGACAGATGCTGTTATCCTCCCTACTTTATAAATTTAAAGTTGGGCTCTTGGTCTTTTTACCAGCCGCCAGCGGTATATTCATTAAATAGGTCTCTCCTTTCAACCATTCCTGGGGTTTAATCTACCCAAGGTATATATATATATATATATATGGTCTTACTATCCATCCATCCTTCACCTGAACCGCTCATCCTGCTCTCAGGGATGCTGGAGCCCATCCCAGCAGCCACTGGGCGGCAGGCGGGGAGACACCCTGGACAGGCTGCCAGGCCACCACACAGGGCCCACACACACACACACACACACACACACACACACACACACACACACACACACACACACACACACACACACATTCACACCTAGGGACAATTTAGTATGGCTGAGTCACCTGACCCGCATGTCTTTGGACTGTGGGAGGAAACCGGAGCTCCCGGAGGAAACCCACACAGACACAGGGAGAACATGCAAACTCCACACAGAGGACGACCCGGGACGACCCATCAAGGTTGGACTACCCCGGGGCTCGAACCCATGACCTTCTTGCTGTGAGGCGACCGCGCCAACCACCGCGCCACCGTGCCGCCTATCCAGGAGTATTTCCCTTTTAAAGGTGTCTTGCAGGGAATTGTGTATCGCTCTCCGATAGTTTCGGATAACAAGGCAACCTCAGAAAATATGGCGGCGGTTTGCATTTCGGTTTCCGGTTTCTCCAGCACACAGGCAGGCCGCCGTCATCGTGTGACTTCTGAGAGGGTGCAATAAAAAACCTTATCAGGTTTTTCCAGCCAAACTCCCCTCCTACAGCGTCGGCGGCCATGTGCCCTGCTCACAGAGGATTCTGGGAATGCCGCAGTCGGAGAAGACCGAAGATGTCAATTAGCGGAGTGACAGAATGTATCTGTCAATAAACAATGTATCCAGACGAACTGGTTCGACCTTCTTTGACGCTACGTTGCGAGTTCCGCCAACCCCTCGGCCGAGCCGCGGCGTGCCGGAAACTCGACTGCTGACATTTCCCTGGCAGAGCGTCGGCGCTCTGGCTCGCCGGCCGTGTTTACGCCCTCAAACCAGCCAAAACGTTGTAAAACTCTGCTTCGGCTTCACTTTATCAGTCAGCCGCCTCGGGGCCATGATATAATCAGCCTTTTCCAAGCAACGCCTCCCTTTTTAGAAAAGTACTTCGAAGCCGAACATCAGATGATACCCAGGATGAGAAGCGTGTCCTTGGGCAACCTTGCCCCAGCTTTCCCAGCTGTCCCAGCTTTCCCAGCTTTCCCAGGTCAGCGCCAGTGCTACACGCATGAGTCTTCCTTGTATGCATGTTTTTTATTTTTTATTTTTTTGACTCCCCAATTGTATCCGGCCAGCAGCACAGTGGTGCAGTGGTTAGCACGGTCACGTCACAGCAAGAAGGTCCTGGGTTCGAGCCCCGGGGTAGTCCAACCTTGGTGGGTCGTCCCGGGTCGTCCTTTGTGTGGGGTTTGCATGTTCTCCCCGTGTCTGCGTGGGTTTCCTCCGGGTGCTCCGGTTTCCTCCCACAGTCCAAAGACATGCAGGTCAGGTGACTCAGCCGTACTAAATTGTCCCTAAGTGTGTGTGTGTGTGTGTGTGTGTGTGTGTGTGTGTGTGTGTGTGTGTGTGTGTGTCGGCCAACATCGTCGTGTCGTG
>JAJHIY020000457.1:0-229240 GCA_022114975.2 Lampris megalopsis
CACGACACGACGATGTTTGGCGGCATCTTCCGCTGCGGTGGGCATTGCCAGGCCGAGCTTCAGAGATCGCCTTTGCTGTGAGGTCGTTCATCCGGAGTGGCTCCGCCCCATGCGGGACAGGTCGATCTCTACCAGCATCCAGTAGCCGCCGCGGTATTCCTTGGAGTCGGCGTGCACGTCGGGCGTGCTGGGCTCGGGAACGGGCTCATCGTCGGCGCCGTAATGCGCCTCCACAGCCTCTTGCGCGGCGCGGGGAAGGTCTCGGGCTTCGTCGGCCGCAGCGAAGCAGCCGGGAAGGTCGGGGAACGTGGCGCCGTAGGCGCTACCCGCGCCCTTGCGCACGTAGATGGGGTACAGCACGGGTAGTAGTGGCTTTATGCGGCCAGCTTGCCGCCCTGCATTGCCTCGCGCAGCACGGCGTTCACCTTGGTTTGCCAGCCACGGCCCCCGGCCTTGAGTGCCGCCAGCACGTCGGGGTCCAGGCGAATGGTGGTGGCCACCTTGGCATCGGCCTTCACTGTGCCGGCCGGGCGCCCGCGCTTGCGCGCCGCGAGCTGCTCGGGCGTATGCACGGCGGCGAACTGGCCCGCCTTCGCTTCCTTGAGAGACTTGCGCAGGCCCGGCACCTTCTGGCCCGCGTCGGCCTCGATGGCCTTGGCGATGGCCTCCATGTCTTGCGCTTGCCATTCCTTGAGGGACTTCATTTCATCTTCCTTTCGATCTCGTGGGCCGGCATGTTTTCCTTCTCGCCCTTGGTATAGACCGCCAGCAGTAGCAGGAATTCGTCGGCTGTGAAGTTCACGTAGATCACCCGGGCGCCGCCCCGCTTGCCTTTGCCTTGCACGGTCCAGCGCACCTTGCGGGCGCCTTCCGCGCCGGGGATCACGTCACCGGCTTCAGGGTTGGCGGCGATCCAGTCGATGAAGGCGTGGCGCTCTTCCTGGCTCCACACCTTGGCGGCTTGCTTCTGGAACGTCGGGGTTTCGATGACGGTGAACATTGAATTAATTGTACATACATACAATTGTCGGCGCCACTTTTTTTGTATGTATATTTAATTCATGGGTCGGCCGGCCTGCGGGTCAGCCGCCGTCCGGCTGCGCCTCATCCCCACCTTCAACCCCCTCGGCCTGCATCGTCTCCAGCGTGATGTGCGAGGTGTAGCCGCCGCCCTCCAGCGTGTGGCGCACGGCGGTAATCATCCAGGGCGTGGCGTCGATTTGCGGCTTGTAGCCGGCCACGGCGGCCGGGCGTTGGGGCGTCAGGTCGGCCCGGCCGTAGGCCAGGGTGATCTCGAAGCTGTAGATCCCGCGCTGCACGCGCAGCCACTCGGCCCGTGCGGCGGCCATGGCGTCGGCCTGGCTGGCGAAGGTGGCGCGCAGGGTCTTGGCCCGGCCGCTGATGCCGGCCACCACGCTCTTGCGGGCGCCGGCCTTGGTGCTGGTGTAGTAGGCCTTCACGCCGCTGTAGGCCTCGCGGTCGCTGCGGCTGTAGCGGTGGCTGTCGCCGTCCATGCGGGTGATGAGCACCGGGGGCAGTTCCTTGCCGCTGGGTGTGCGGGCGTTGCGCTTCTGGCTGAACAGGATGCAGCCGGCCTTGATGGTGGCGATGCAGTCGAATTGCCGGCCCAGCCGGCGCAGGAATGACGCGTCCGATTCCTGCGCCTGGTCGGCGTGCTTCACGGCGCGCTTGGCGATAGTGGCATCCACCTGGGCTTTCAGCTTGTTCTGCGTGGCGATGCTGCGCACGATGGCGCCCACGGTGGTGGCGTGCCAGCTGCGGTCCTTCAGCATGCGCAGTTCGTCCAGCAGGTCGGCGGCGCGGGCGCGCAGGGTGATGGTGTCGGGCGCACCGCTGTATTCCACGGCCTGAATCGTGTAGCTGCCTTTGTCCACCAGCCCGATGGGCTGGCCCGCGCCGCTGCCGTCGCGCGTGCCGGTGGCGGTTTCCCAGCCGATGGCGACGGTGAGCGGGTCGCCGGTTTCGGGCAGGGCCACGGCGCCGTCGTGGTCGCTGATGACCACCTCCACCTCGTCGGCCGCGTTCTCGCGGCTGTCGCTGATGGCAAGCCGCACCAGCCGGGGCGCGATGCGCGCGGAAATGTCCTGGCCCTTGACGGTGACGCGCCAGACGGGCCGCATGTGGACGCCCGGCGGCGCGGGCCGGGCGCCGCGCACCTGGGGCGCGGGCAGGGTGGCGGCGATGGCCTGCACGTCGTTGGTCACAGGCTCATCCCCCGCGCGCTGGCGACGGCGCCCAGGTCGCCCATCTCTGGCGCAGGGGCGGCTTCTTCTACGCCCTGGTCCACGCGGCGCAGGGTGATGCTGAAATCGGTCTTGCGCGGCATGCCGTCGGCGAAGAAGAGGCCCTTGGTCTCCTGCATGTCGGTGATGACGTAGGCGCCGTAGTTGCGGCCCGTGCCTTCCACCAGCGCCCAGGCCAGGCCCTGATCGGCCATGGCGCGCAGGGTGTCGAGGCTGTCGAGCTTGCCGAACTCCGGCACCACGTTGCCGGTGATGGTGATCGTGTCCTCGCCCGGCCCCAGGAACTGCGAGGCATCGCGCCCGCCCACGATGGCCTGCGTGGGGTGCTTCCAAGAGCTGCGGCGCTGCAGCTCTTGATAGGCCAGCGTGTCGATGGCGAAAACAAAAAGGCCCAGGGCCAGCATCATGGTGGGGTTCCTCTGTCAGTTGGTGATGTCGTAGAAGCCGCCGCCAGCACGGGCGCGCTTGTCGGCCTCGATGCGCTCCATCTGCTGCTTGACCATGCCGGCAAGGGCCTGCATGTCCATGCCCGGCGCGGCGTGGATGTGGATCTCGATGCGGTCACCAGCGGCCGGCGCAGCGGGCGGCGCTGCAGCCGGGCGGGGCGCCTGCGGCGCCATCAGCGGCGGCCGGCGGTCAATGGGCGCCAGCGGCTGCACCTGGGCCAGGGAGGGCGGGGCGCCATCCGCCGCGCTGGCGGGCGAGGGCATGGCCTGGGGCACGGCCAGCTCCAGGCGCTGCACAAGGTCGGGCACCTGGGGCGATGTGCCGGCGACGATGCGCTGCACGATGTCCGGCATCTGCGGCGGCCGGCCTGAAACGATGCGCTGCACGATGTCTGGCAAGGCTGGCAGCACTGGTGGGGCGATGGCGGGCGCCGGAAGTGCCGGGGCGGGGAGCAGCCGGGCGGTGTGTTGGCCTGCAGGCTGCGCAGGTGCTGCAGGCGCCGGTGTCGCGACCGGCTGCGGCAGGGCTGGGGGCGCCATGACCTGGGGGCGCGCCGTCAGCTGTAGCAGCTGCGGTGCCAGCGGTGCGGGCGCGGCAAGGGCCACCCGCTGCACCAGCTCGGGCAGCGCGGGAGGCGCGGCCAGGGCGGGTGCCGGCAGTGCCACGGCTGCAGCGGCGGCCATGGCGCCGGCCGCGCTGCGCACCATGCGCTGGGTGCCCTCGATGCCCAGCGCTGCGCCTTCGCCCACGTTGATGCCGGCGGCCAGGAATACGCGGCTGGGCGAGTGGATGCCGAGCCTTTCCTTGAACCAGCCGATGGCCGAATCCGCTGCCGTGCCGATGGCGTCGCGCACCATGCCCACCGTGCTGGCGATGCCGTTCGCCAGGCCCTGAACGATGTTCCGCCCGAACTCGGTGAAGCGCTGCGGCAGCTCCAGCCCGAAGTAGCCCATCACCCCCGCGAAGGCTTGGTAGAAGAGCCCCAGCGGGGACCAGTTCACGATGGCCGCGCCGATGGCGGCAAGCACCGCAGGGAACGAGCCGCCCAGCTGCTGCCACACGCTGCGGGCCGTTGCCAGCAGGCCCAGCCATACGGCCTCGATCGCGCCGGCCACGGCCTGCCACGCGCTGGCGGCCATGCCGCGCACCGCCTGCCATGCGGCGGCCAGGGTGGCAGCGATGGCGTGCCACGCACTGGCCGCGCCGGCCTGCACGCGCTGCCACAAGCCCGCGAAGAACGCGCTGATGGCGCCCCAATGCCGATAGATCAGATAGGCCGCCACCGCGATGGCGGCCACGGCCGCCACGATGGGATTCGCCACCAGCAGCCGCAGCAGCCCGGCCGCAGCCGCGCCTACGAACCGCAGCGCGGCGCCCAGGCCGCGCAGCACCAGCGCCAACACGCCGCCTTGCACGCCTATGGCGGCCAGCGCGAAGCGCACCATCAGCAGCGGCGCCAGCACGCCGGCCAGGCCCATCATCAGCCCGCCGATGCCCACGTAGAGCACGGCCACGGCGGCGGCGGCCTTGGTGAGCCAGGCCACCAGCTGCGGGTTGGCCTTGACCGAGGCGCCCACGGACGCGGCGGCTTCGGCCAGCCAGATCACGAGCTTCTTGGCGTCGGGCGCCACGGTTTCGCCGATGGCGGCCAGCACGTTGGTCCAGGTGCCCTGGGCGGCCTCCACCGCGTTGGTGATGGTGCCGAGCTGCAGATCCACGCGCTTGCGCAGATCGGCCTGGGCTTGCATCTTGCCGACGACTTCCTTGTAGCCGTCGATGCCTTTGCTCAGGAAGACGTTCAATACGTCCAGCGTTTCGGCGTCGTCGCCGAACAGTTCCTTGATGACGCTGGTGCGCTTCTGGGTGCTGAGTTTCTCCAGCTGCTTGAGCTGGGCGAACATCTTTTCCACGCCTCCGAACTCGCCCTTCCCATCGGTGAAGTCGAGGGTGAAGCCGGCCTTGTTCTTCTTCAGCAGCGCGTTGGCCTTGCCGGCTTTCTTTTCATCGAAGCCGGCCTGCACCACCTTGCGGATGGCGTTGCCCGCCTGTTCCCCAGGCATGCCTTTCTGGTCCATCATGACCAGCATGGGCGCCAGGATCTTCGCTGCCTCCAGGCCCTCTTTCTTCATCATGGACATGGCGGGCGAGAGCTTGCCGAAGCCCTGCAGCATGTTGGTGCTGTCCACGCCCAGGTAATAGGTGCGCTGGATCATGTCCATCAGCCCGAGCATGTCTTTCTCGGTGGTGCTGGTGGCGTCCTGCATCTTGGCGGCGAACTCGGCCGCCTCGGTGACGGGCATGCGAAGCTGCACGCCCAGCAGCGCGGCGGCTTCGCCCGTGCCGCCCAGGATGCTCTTCGCGCTCAGGCCCTGGCGCTTGAGCACCGTCATCATTTCCGTGAACTCGGCCGTGGTGCCGGGCAGGCGGTCGCCCAGGCGCTGGGCGAGCGCGTCGATTTTCTCGAAGTCCGCAGCCACGCTGCCGTCCGACTCCATCATGCTGGCCTTCAGCTGGGTCGTGGCGTTCTCTTGCTCGGCATAGGCGCCCATGCTGGCGGCCACGGGCCGGGCCACGGCGGCGCCCGTGACCACGCCGGCCACGCCTGCTCCAGCCATGGCGGCGGTGCCGGCCATGCGCTTGCCGTGCGCCTCTTTCAGCGCGGCCATCTTGTGGTGCTGGTCGCCCTGGGCCTTGAGCGCTGCGGTCTGGCGCGTGATGGATTGCGCGGTGGCGTCGATGCGCTGGCGCAGCTCGCGTTCATGGTCGCCCAGCGTGCGGGTACTGATGCCGGCGGCCTGCAGCTTGTCGCGCAGCTGCTGGGCCTTGGCGGCCAGCTGCTGGTGCTGGTCGCCCAGGGCGGCGGCTTCGCGCTGGGCCTTGCTGAATTCGCGCTGCATGGCGCGGGTGGGCGATTCGGTGGCGGCCAACTGGCGGGCCAGCGTGGCGGCCTTGGCGCGGGCGGCCTCCATGTCGGTGGCGGTGCCGCGCAGCGCCTGGCGCATCTTGCGGAATTCGCCCACGTCATCCTGCGCGCGCTCCAGCGCCTTGAGGGTGTCGCGTGTCTGGCGCAGGCCCTGCGCGGTGGCCTTGGCCTGTCGGTCGATGCCGCGCAGCGGGGCCAGGGCCTTGTCCACCATGGACATGACGACTTGGAGTTTCAGGGATGCGGCCATGGTGGGGCAGGGGGGCTATTTCTGAGGGTGGTATCGCTGGCGCGCACGTTCGCGCCACTCGGCAAGCTCGGCCAGCGTCATCGGGTCCATGTCCGCCGGCCGCCAGTGAAAGACCATGGCCACGTCGGCCATGGCGTCTTCTACGCAGTCGCAAATTCCTCGCGGATGCTCTTGCGCATAAAAAAACCGACCACCTGCGTGCCCAGTTCGGTGAGGTCGGCCGGGTCCAGGCCGGCGACTTCGGCCGGGGTGAGCGTGGGCGCGCTGATGCGGGGCAGAACGGCCTGCAGCGCGCCCACGTCCAGCTGCAGCAGCTCGGTCAGCTTGATGCCGCGCAGCTCGCCGGCCATGGGCTTTCGCAGCTGCACATGGGTGATGGTCTGGGCGCCGCGCTGGATCGGGAAGTCCAGCGGCGTGCCGGCGGGCGCGGCGTGCTCTTCGGCGGTGGCGTGGCGGGTGGTGGTGTCGGTGGTGGTCATGGTCTGTCCTGAAGCGGGAAATGAAGGAGGGGAGGGGCCAGCGCGCGCGGCGCGCTGGGGGTGGCTGGTTACTGGCCGATGGCGCGGCGGATCTCGCCGAGCACGTCGGCGCCGTCCACCTTGAAGACGAGGCCGGGCATGTCGATTTCGATCACCTCGGCGCCGTCGATGGTCAGCTTGTAGTAGCTGACGGCAATGGAGTGGGTGTGCTCGGTGTCGGCGCCGGCCTTGGCGTCGCCCGCGTCGATTTCCTTCACGCGGCCATAGACCAGCACCTCGCAGGCTTTCACGCTGCCGTCGGCGTCGTCTTGGTAGGCGCCTGCGAAGCGCCACTGGTTGGACTTGTGCGTGGTGGCGCCGAAGGCGCGGAACGCATCCACCAGCAGGCCGCCGGCCTTGAAGCTCATTTCCAGCTTCTCCAGGCCGAAGTCCACTTCGACGGGGCCATGCATGCCGCCTCCGCGCCACTCTTCCACCTTGCGGGTGAGCTTGGGCAGCGTCACGCTGTCGATGAGGCCCTTCCAGATGTTGCCGTCGCCGAAGAGGTTGAAGTTCTTGAGTTTGTTGGGCATGCCCATGGTGTTGTGCTCCTACGTGCGTTGATGGGGGGCGCGGCGCATCAGCTGGCCGCGATGGCCTGGGCGAACTCGGCCAGATAGGTGTCGGTGATCGACTGGTTGAAGATCAGGTTTTCCAGCGGCGGCACGGGCGTGTAGTCGTAGCTGATTTGCAGGCGGCCAGCGGCGAGGTCTTCCTCGGCGTTCAGGTCCGGGTCGAAGTACGCGTTGGCGCCGATCAGGTAGCCGCCGTTCACCAGATCGCGGAACCGGCTGTTGATGTAGCCCAGCATGTCGCGCACCAGCGAGGGGTGCATGGGCTTGTCGATAAACGTGAAATGCGCCTCGGCGATGGTGTCGGCCAGTACCTGGGCGGTGCGGGTGTAGGGTTCGAATGCGAACTTGCCGCCCTGGGCCTCGCAGGTGCGCGAGCCCCAGAAGCGGTAGCCGTCGCGGCGGATCAGCGTGGTCACTTCCTTGGCGTTCAGGTAGCCGGCATCGCTGGCGGGGCTCTGCAGGTCGAAGAACACGTCGCGGCTGATGCCCTGCACGCCGTTCACCACGGCGTTGGAGATCGACTTGTGCCAGCCGATTTCCTGGTCGAGCTTGGCGCGCAGGCCCAGGGCGTAGGCCACGGCGGGCACTTCCACGGCATCGCCGGCCGCGCCGTCCCATGCCAGGAAGTTGGGCCACACGACCATCACTTCGCGCTGGCCGAATTCGCCGCGGTAGGCCACGGCCTCTTCCTTCTTGGCCGCGTAGCCGCCGGTGGCGGCGCGGGCCGACACGTAGGCGAAGGCGCGCAGCTGCTGCGCCACGCTCGCCAGCTCGCCCGCCACGGCCTTGGTGTCCAGGCCTGGCGCGCCGATGATGCGCGGCTTCACGCCCAGCTGGCCTTCGGCCGCCAGCAGGGCCTGCAGGCCGGTGCGCTGGCCGGCGGCGGTGGTGGTGCCGATCACGTTGGAGGTGGTTTCCGCCGTGTTGGCGCCTTCGGCCACGCGCACGGCCACCACCATGGCCCGCGCCTGCTTGCTGATGGCCGCGAGCGCGCCGGCCAGCGTGCCGCCCGCGCCGGCCTTGCCCACGCTGCCGGCCGGGTTGGTGAGCAGCACGGGCACGTTCAGGGGGAAGGCTTCGGGGTCGGCATTGGGCGCGGTGGCCACCAGCCCGATCACGGCGGTGGACACCACGCGGATGGCCGCGCCCGTGCTGTTCTTTTCGATGATGCGGACGCCGTGGTGGTATTCGGTGCTCATTGGGGTTCCTTCTGGGTTTCGGTTTCGGTGGTGGTTGGGGTGCTGGTGGCGATGGCGGCCTCTGCCGTGGGGTCGGGCCAGCCTTGGGTGGTGTCGTAGGCGTGCGCGGCGTCCAGGCTCTGCAGCGCGGCGATGGCTTCGGCGTGGGCGCGCTCGGCGCTGTAGCAGCGCTGCACATGGCGGGCGACGGCGCCGGCCACGGCGCGCACCTGGGCCACCGTGAGCGTGGCCCAGGCGTCCGCGCCCTTGAAGTCCACGGCATCCACCTGGGCGAGTTCGGCATTCGCCACCACGCTGGTGATGCGGTTCTGGTCCCCGATGCCGGTCGCTACGCGCAGGCCGGCCACGGTGATGCCGCCGGTTTCCACGCCCCAGCGCTTGGCGGCCACGTCCTGCAGCAGCCGGGCCTGCAGGGCCGCCAGCGTGTCTTCGGCCGGCGCCTGGGGCGCTGCGGCTTCGGGTGCCTGCAGCGTGCCGCGCGCCTGTTCCAGGCTCCAGCCCGGCGGCACGCGGATGGGCTGGCCCGTGTCCAGGCTGTACACGGTGGCGCGACTGTAGTCGGGCAGGTATTTCCACGGGTCGGCCGGGTCGCCTTCCGGCGCGTAGCGGGCGCATTCGTTCGGGCCCAGAGGGCGTGGCAAGGGCGCATCCACGGCGCCGCCGGGAACGATCCACGTCACCCCGTCGATGGGGCAGAGGTCGGCCACGGCCGGGCCGGTGAAGAGGCCCTGCGCGTTCAGCTGGGGGACTTCCTTGGTCTTCGGTTCGCTCATGGGGTGGGCTCGGTTCAATACTTGATGCAGAAGAGGTCGGCGGCGTTGATGGGGCGCGATTCGTTGCCGCCGTCGTAGCCGATGTAGGCCCCGTGGGTGTGCGTGCCGCTGCCCTCGATCCAGATCGTGTGGCTGTGCGCGCCAGCGCCTTGCATGGTTCCGCTGGTGACCTGGGCTCCGTAGTTCGGGTCGCCGTTGTCGCCGACCTCGCCGGTGATGCCGTGGTCCCACTGGTAGGGGCGGAACGTCATGTTGTGGACGTGGTCGCCCACGCCGGACGCGCTGGCGCCGTGGCCGTGCCAGCCGTTTTCGTGGATGGTCGCGGCGTGGCCGTGCGCCGCGTTCTGCGAGCCTTGGAACGAGCCCAGCGCGCGGCCGGGGTCGATGCCGCGCCCGTCATCCACGCCCCGCATGAACACGCCTCGGCGGTCGGGCAGGTTGAAGGTGGTCGAGCCGTCGCCTGCGCCGTGCGTGGTGCCGATGGCGGCGAAGAGCGCGGCGTAGGTGGTGCGCGACACGGCGGCGCCGTTGGCGCGCAGGTAGCCCACCGGGGCGTTGTGGCCGGCGTATTGGATGATGGTTCCGGGCGGCACCACGCCGCCGGTGCAGCCGGCGACGGTGAGGCCGTCGAAGCTGACCACTTCGCCGTGCGCTGTGGCTTTCTTCCAGGGCGTCCAGTCCGCCGCGTTGAACTTGGAGCGCTGGAAATGTTCGCCTCGGTGCGAGAAGTACTGCTGCGTGGTGATGGCTCCGCCCGCCCGCATCACCAGCAGCAGCCCGAACTGATAGGCCCCTGCCGGGTAGTTGCTGCCGCCCCAGCCATCGCCGTTCACGGCGTAGGTGCCTGCGGTGAGGTAGGTGTTCCAGTCGGCGGTCTTGGTGTCGAGCTGGCCGCGTTCCAGAACCAGCGTGGCGGGCAGTTCGGTGAGGTTGCCGAAGCGCAGGCTGGTGAGGCCGTAGCCAGAGCCCGTGAACGCCCCCGCGTCCACCTTGGAGAAGGTGCCCCGGCCGTCGTTTGCGATGCTTGCCACCACGTCGCCCGCGCCGTTGCAGAACTTCACCCCGTCGCCCCGGTAGTAGTTCACATAGATCGAGCGCGTGTCGCCAGCGTCTAGATGCAGCGATCCGTTCGTGGTGAGCACGGACGCTTCGTTGCTGCGGCCCTGCAGCGAGGCGCCCCAAGCACCAGAACCTGTGTGCAGCACCCCGGCCCATTCCGGGTTCGGCCCGTGGCTGGTGCGCGAACCCACCTTGAGCGATGCGAAATCAGCGGCGCTGCCATGGGCGGCGGTCTTGGCCCAGCCCGCCCAGGCGCCGCTGAAAGCGCAGCGCAGCCACTGTTCACCGTTGTGCGCCATATACAGCTGCGCCATGGCTTCGCCCTGGGCGCGCATGACGATCAGCAGGCCCCAGGAGTAAGCGCCTGGCGGGCAGTTGGCGCCGCCCATGCTGGCGCCGCCCACCTGATAGGTGCCTTCGGTGGTGTAGTCGTTCCAGTTGGCGGTGGGGGCGTCGAGCAACCCGCGCGAATAGAGCAGGCCGGCAGGGAGCCCCACGAGGTTGCCCCACTTCAGGCCGGTGATGTTGTCGCCCCGGCCTGCGGCGATGCCGCCCCAGCTCAGTGCGGCGCCTGCGGAGAAGCTGCCCTTGATGCTCAGGTCGCCGGCGGCGGTGATCCGGCCCGCCTCGCCGCGCGAGCCATTGCCGAAGATGATCCCGGCCGTGCCGCCGTACCAGTTTAGGTAAGTGGCGTTGCCTGGCGCGGAGTCGAGGTGCAGATTGCCGTTGGTGGTGACCATGCCGGCGCGTGTCTCGCCGTCATCGCGGCCATTCCCGCCCACGATGAGGGAGGCGCCGTAGCTGGAGTTCGGGCCGTACACCGTGCGTGCATCGCCCTGCACATGGCTGTAGCCCAACGTGAAAATCCGGCGCACCCGCAGGTCGCGGTGTTCGTCGGCGCTGGAGCCTGGCGCTTCGCCCCAGAGGTTGACGATGCCGGCGGCATCCATGCCCATTTCTGCGATGGCTCTGCCGCTCCAGTGGAAGCGCACGCGAGGCGCTTCGTTATCAGCGCCAGTTTGCATGCCGTTGCGGCCCGCTTCGCGCACCTCGATGGCGCCCCCGGTCTTGGCCGGCGCCCACGCGGCCGGGCCGGCCAGTTCCTTGACCGTTGCGGCGGTGTTGCGTGCGTCCACCACGATGACCCAGTCGCCCCAGCTCCCCGCGGGACAAATGCGCTTGGCGATGGTGCCGGCGGGGACGCCGTTGCCCGCACCGAAAGCGATGGCGAATTGCTGGCGCCAGCCCTTGGCCACGTCGGCAGAGTCATGCGACGCGGCGATGATCGTCCACCAGCCGGCATCCGGTGCGTTCAGCAGCTGCTCGCCCCGGTAGAAGCCCGTCGTGCGCAGGTCGTTGAGGTCGAAGCCCTTGGCCAGCCCGATGGTCCGCGTGCCGTCCAGGGGCAAGGCATCGGTGATGCCGTAGCCGCCCAGCGTGGTGGGCTTGCCGGTGACACCGCCCCAGGGTGCGGCCACGGTGAAGGCGCCGGCATAGGTCAGCCGGCCCTGCGCGTCCACTACGAAGCTGGGCACGGCCGATGCGCTGCCGTACTGGCCGGCCGCCACGCCCGTGCTGGTGAGCGAGAGGGTGCGGTCTTCGGCCAGATCGCCGCCGCCCGCCAGGCCGGTGCCGGCGATCACGCGGCGCGCCGCCAGGGCGGCATCGGTGATGCCATAGCCGCCCAGCGTGGTGGGGCGCTCGATGACGCTGCCCCAGCGCAGGCCGGAAAGGCCGTAGCCGTTCCCTGCGAAGGTGGCGGCCTTCAGATCCTTGAACGCCGCGTCATCGCCCAGGATGGCCGCACGCTTCCAGCTGGACCAGTCGGCGTCGTTGTATTTGGTGCGGTAGAGCTGCTGCCCATCGTGCGAGAAGTACAGCTGCGTGCGCGGCCCCCAGGCCGCGCCCAGCACCAGCAGCAGGCCGAAGGGGTAGGCCGGCGGGCTGTTCTTCGCCACGCGGCGCGGGCCGCTGGTCTGATACATGCCGGGTTCCTGCACGTCGTTGAAATCCACGGTTTCGCTGTCCATGGAAACGAAGCCCCGTTCGCTCAGCAGCCAGCGGGGCATGCCGGTAATGCTCCCCCACGGCGCGGCCACGGTCACGGCGCCTGCGTAGGTGAGGCGGCCCTGCGCGTCCACCACGAACGAGGGCACGGCCGATGCGCTGCCGTACTGGCCGGCGGCCACGGTGGTGTTGGCGAGCGAGATCGTTCGGTCGCCGAAGAGGTCGCCGCCGCCGCGCAGGCCGGTGCCGGCCACGATCATGCGGGCCGCCAGGGCGGTGCGGGTGAAGAGGCCGCGCAGGCTGCGCGGGGTGGCGGCGCGCTGCGCGTCTTCCAGCGCGTCGGCCTCGGCTTCGGTCGCCAGCTCCACCACGCCCTGGCGTTCGGTGGTGGCGGGCGGGTTCAGGAAATCCTTGTTGCCGAAGATCAGGGTGGAGATGTCCACGCCGCCGTCGAGCACGCGCAGGTCGCAGGCCAGCAGCATGATGGAGGCGCGGGACTTTTCCACGATGGGATCGGCCTGGCTGTAGGTGCCCAGCAGCACGCCGTTGTCGAGCCAGAGGCCCAGGCCGCGCACGGTGTAGGTGTCGGTGCCGTCGTCGCGCACCGTCACATGCACGGTGCCGGCGTCCACCACGTCGCCGGCCAGGGTGCCGACGCGCTTGATTTCGTTGGGAATGCCCGTCAGCCCATCGGTGGGCGTGAAGGCAGTGGCGGTGACGCCCACCGACACCACGGTGCGTGCCTGCGTGCCGGTGTTCTGCGCGTTGACGAGGGCGGCGCGGCCGGCCTGGGTGAGCTTGAAGATGATGGATGGCATGGGGTTCACTGCGCCTGCATGTCGAGGCGCGCGTAGGCGGTGGGGCGGCCCACGGCGGCCAGCTTGATGGGGCCGGTGCTGCCCAGCCCTTGAATGAAGGTGAAGTGCGAGCGCAGCGGCTTGACGCGGGCCACCTCGGCCATCACGTCTTCCACGAACGCGGCGGATCGGTTGGCCTGGTCGGCCAGGGTGAAGACCAGTTCGAAGGTGTGCGGCGCGCCCTGGGGCGTGGTCTGCCACCACTCGCGGATGGCAATCTGCCCGCCGAAGGCGGCCACGGTGTCGCGCACGCTGGCGAGGGTGCCCCGGCGCCGCTGCACGTTGATGGCGTTGCGCACGATGGCGCGCTTGATGTTCTCGGGCCAGTCGGTGCGCCAGGCCTCCACGCCCATCTGCCACGCCAGCCAGGGCAGCAGCTCCAGCGGGCAGGTGTCGGGGTTCCAGAGCGCCCGGTGCGGCTGGCCGATGGCGCGCAGCGCGCCCACGGCCACGGCCTCGGCCGCGCGGTCCAGCGCGGTGGCGTTGGGCGGCAGCAGGGACGAGGACAGGGGCAGGGAGGCGGCTTCAGTCAACGAGGCCCCCGAAGTTGATGGCGATGCCGGTGCAGTAGCTGGCCTGGGTGGGGCCTACGGCCACGTCGGCGGCCGGGCTTGCGAGCTGCACGCGGGCCACGCCCTCGATATGCAGCGCGGCGTAAATGCCCGACAGCGTGGGCTGGCGGCCGATGCGGTGCATGGATTCCGCATAGGCGGCAATGCGCTGCTGGATGGCGGCCAGCACGCTGGAGGCATCAGGCCCGGGCAGCGTGTACACCGTGGCGGCGATGGCGTAGGGCACGATGCCGGCGGCCTGCACCACCACCTCGTCGGTGAGGGGGCGCACGTCGTCGGCATTCACGGCGGCCAGCACCTTGGCGAGCAGGTCGGCGCCGGGCACGCCGGAGCCGGCCCGGGCCAGCACCGACACCACCACGCGGCCGGGCGATGGGCTGGTGGCGGCGGCGTCCAGCACCTGGCCGTCTGCGGATTTCGCGTGGAACACGTAGGCGCCCACCGGGCCGGCCACGCTGTAGCCGCGCGGCGCCAGCTGGATGCGGGCGCGGAAGCTGTCGTCGTCTTCCATCACCTGCGGCGCGGCCGGCATGGCGTTCAGGTTGGCGGGCGTGACCACCAGCCGCTGCACGCCGAAGAAGGCGCCCAGGTGGTCGAGGTCGGCGCCCTGGGCGTAGGCCAGCATGACGGCGTGGGCGCTGTCGTTGCGCGCGCTGCGCTCCACCACCAGCTGGTAGGCCAGGCGCTCCAGCCACTTGGTGAGCGGTTCGGACTCCAGCGCCAGCACGTCGGCGGCGGGCGGGTAGGCTGCCGCCATATCGGCCTTGAGGCCGGCGAGGATGGCTTCGAACGCAGGCACCTGCACCACGGCGGGCGCGGGCAGCTTGCTCATGTCGATCAGCTGGGCGTTGCTCATGCTGCTGCACCGCCCATGCGGATGGTCTGGCGCTCGATGGCGGCCTGGCCCCGGTCTTTGCGCTCGATGCTGATTTCCACGCGGCCGGCGGCCGTCACTTCCACCGCGATGCGCAGCACGCGGGTGCGCGGCTCCCACTTGATGATGGCCTGCGCGGTGGCGGCTTTGAGCCGCAGGATGTTGGCGGGCGTGGCGGGCTGATCCACCAGCGCGGGCAGGTAGCTGCCGTAGAGCCGGCGCATGAGGCGCGAGCCGATGGGCGTGGTGAGAATGTCCGCGAGGGACTGGCCGATGTGCGCGGCCTGGCCGATGGCGCGGCCGGTGCTGGCTTCCATCATTGCGGCGCCCCCGTGCTGTCGCCGCCGCGCTGCACGCCGCCGTGCGTGTGGCCTTGCAGGCTGATGCCGCCCGCCACCACGTCGCCCGTCGTTCGCACGTCGCCTTCGATTTGCGCGGCGCCCTGGGCGCCTTGCGCCACGCCCCGGCCCACCATGCCGCCCAGGTAGGTGAGCGTTTTTTGCACCGTGCAGTTGCCGGTGATCGTCACATCGGGGCTATCGATGGTGACGCTGCCCGGCGCCACCAGTGTGGCGGTGCCGCCGCCCGGCAAGGTGGCCGTGAGGGCGTGCGCCGCGTGGTCGTACTGGATGACGGCGCCGTCAGGGTAGCGGGTGGTGTGGTGGCTGGCGGAGGCGCTGGGCGCCGGGTTGCGCGTGCTGTGCAGGCCCACGAGCACCAGGCAGGCGGCCAGGTCGCCGCCGGGCGAGATGACGGCGCACTGTTCGCCCGCGGTGGGCGGGTTCCAGGTGCTGGTGGTGCCGGCCCGGCGCTCGAAGTAGGGGCGCCAGTCGGTGATGAGCTGGCCGCCTGCGGTTTCGTCTTCGGCCGAGAGCAGCACGCGCACGCGGGCCGGGGTGCTGGCGAGGTCCACCGCGTGGATGGAGCCCACGCGGATGAGGTTGTGCAGCAGGCGCTGCAGGTCGGCAAAGCTGGCGGCAGTGTTCTCGGGCGATGGCATGCCCGTAGAGTGCCGGCGGGCCCGTGCGCGCGCGAGCTACTGCGCGTGTGGTGGTGACGGGGACGGATGTAGAAGCCGAGCCACCCGCTCCCACTGTTGCTTACCGTGATGACTCTTCGCCGTAATCATCATGCAAAGGGTTGCTCAGAAATCTCCCGCTCTCACGGATGGCGTAGCCGCCCCCTCTCGCGTCTGCAGAAAATGCTGTTGGCAATCTGTCCGTTCTCGCTGGAACGGATTTGGTAGTGAGCGGCAGCTGCAGTTCGAGAACTGAATCGCCCCGGATTCAGTAGACACCTTCGAGCCTCAAACTGAGGCCCAATAGGAGGTGCCATGAAGACGAAGCAACCATACCCCGAAGAATTCAAAATCGAGGCGGTCAAGCAGATTACGGAACGAGGCCACAAGGTGGCCGAGGTGTCCGCCCGGCTCGGCGTCAGCCAGCACAGTCTGTACAAATGGATCAAGGCGCACCAGACGCCAGCCGGCGAGCGTCAAACTCAGGCGAGCCAGACCGAGGAATTGCGCCGGCTCAAGAATGAGCTCAAGCGCGTGACCGAGGAGCGCGACATCCTAAAAAAAGCCGCAGCGTACTTTGCCAAGCAGTCCGGGTAAGGTACGCATTTGTCAGACGGCACGAGCAGGAATACAGCGTGCGACGCATGTGCAAGGTCCTGCAGATTCACCCCAGCGGCTACTACGCCTGGAAGGCCAAGCCGGTGAGCCCGCGCACTCGTGCAGACCAGCGGCTGCGAGGTCTGCTCAAGCAGGCCTGGCTGGAGAGCGGCGGCGTGTACGGCTATCGCAAGCTGACGCTGGACATGCGGGACCTTGGCGAGCGCTGCGGTAAGCACCGCGTCGCGCGCCTGCTCAAGCTCGACGGGCTGCGTTCCCAGACGGGCTACCGGCGCCGTCCCGGCATGCAAGGCGGCAAGCCCGCAGTCGTGGCGCCGAACCATCTGCAGCGTCAGTTCAAAGTGAGCGAGCCTAATCGTGCGTGGGTGACCGATATCACGTATATCCGCACCCACGAGGGCTGGCTGTACTTGGCCGCGGTGGTGGACCTGTTCTCGCGCCAGGTGGTTGGCTGGTCGATGGGCAGCCGCATCGACACCGGCCTGGTCTTGGATTCGCTGATGATGGCCCTGTGGCGGCGCAAGCCCACCAGCCCTGTCACCGTGCACTCGGATCAGGGCTGCCAATTCACAGGGCATGAGTGGCAGACGTTCCTGCGTGACCACAACCTGATCTGCAGCATGAGCCGGCGCGGTAACTGTCATGACAACGCCGTGGCCGAGAGCTTCTTCCAGTTGCTCAAGCGCGAGCGCATCCGCCGACAGATCTACGCCACGCGCGATGACGCACGAGCCGATGTCTTCAACTACATCGAGATGTTCTACAACCCAACGAGGCGTCATTCCACAGCCGACGGGCTATCACCCGTACAGTTCGAACAACGCCATTTCCAACGGCTCGCGAGTGTCTAGGAAATCCGGGGCGATTCAGAAGCACGCGAACGCTTGTGGAACCTTTTTTTCAGATTGGATGAAGTCAAAGCGACGATCAAGGGCATCCGTGAGGGGGAGCGGGGAGCAGACTGGATGCAACGGACATTGCGCCAGCTTGTGGACTTGGGGAGACAGGTTCCCGCCGTAGTCGTCCGCCGTATCTCAACAATGCTGAAAACAGGTGCTGTGACTTTGACGAAGGAACGTGAGGCAACTGCGGAAGAGCGAGAAATGGAAGAGGCGCGCACCGGACGTGCCATCAAGCCGCCACTGATTCTTACGGAAAAAATTGCTGACATTGCCGGGCTTCAGGCGTTAGATGAAGCCAATGACTTGCGGAAAATTTTGATCCTAGACTTAGAAGAGGGCATCAAAGCGTTTGAACCACTAAACATCGACACCCTGACATCCAAGGATCTGGCGAAGTGGTCAAAGTGGGCTGGCACTGTCGAGCAAAGCGTAGAGGCAGCGCGGCAATCCATGGAAGCAGGCTTCATCCTCTTAACGAAGGCTAATCTTGAGCCGTTCATGCAGATCGTGGAGAAAGAGGAAGAGCAACGGAGCTTCCTCAAATACCTGAACAGCCTTCCTTGAGCCTGCAATCAAGTGCAAGCCCTACCGGGTTAGCTTTGGGCGGGTGTTTGGGCGGGAAGATAGGCGCCAAAAGAAAAAACCCTAAGTGAATCAATCACTTAGGGTTATATATGGCGGAGAGGGCGGGATTCGAACCCGCGGTGGGGATTAGCCCACACACGCTTTCCAGGCGTGCGACTTAAACCGCTCATCCACCTCTCCGAAGCCCTCAAGTATAGCAGTGCTTTGCGCCGGTTTGGGGAAAGCGGCATGTGATCTGCGAATTCCTGAATTTAGGGCGCGTGATGGCTGCTGGTTTGCACCATCTTCATGGCCGAGCCGATGAGGGCCGAGACCTCGGTCATGTTGCTGGGCACGATGAGGGTAGTGGTGGCGTCTGCAGCGACGCGGCTGTAGGCGTCTACGGCGCGTTCGGCTACCTTGAGTTGCACGGCCTGTTCGCCGCCGGGCTGACGGATGGCGGCGGCCACGCGTTCGATGGCCTGGGCGGTGGCTTCGGCCACGGCGGTGATGGAGGCGGCTTCGCCCTGGGCGTTGTTGATCTGGGCCTGCTTTTCGCCTTCGGAGCGGGCGATGAAGGCTTCGCGTTCGCCGGTGGCGATGTTGATCTGCTCCTGGCGGCGGCCTTCGGAGGCCGCGATGAGGGCGCGCTTTTCACGCTCCGCGGTGATCTGCGCCTGCATGGAGCGCAGGATCTCGGCGGGCGGAGTGAGATCTTTGATCTCGTAGCGCAGCACCTTCACGCCCCAGTTGAGGGCCGCTTCGTCGATGGCCGCGACGATCTGGGCGTTGATCATGTCGCGTTCTTCGAAGGTCTTGTCCAGCTCCAGCTTGCCGATCACGCTGCGCAGAGAGGTCTGCGCCAGCTGGGTGACGGCCATGATGTAGTTGCTGGAGCCGTAGCTCGCGCGCATGGGGTCGGTCACCTGGAAGTAGAGGATGCCGTCCACCTGCAGTTGCGTGTTGTCGCGCGTGATGCAGACCTGGCTGGGCACGTCCAGCGGGATTTCCTTCAGGCTGTGCTTGTAGGCGACGCGGTCGATGAAGGGCACGAGGAAGTTGAGCCCCGGCGTGAGCGTGCCGGCGTACTTGCCCAGCCGCTCCTTGACCCAGGCGTTCTGCTGGGGCACGACTTTCACCGACCGGGCGATGAACACGGCGGCGATCACGAAGATGACGATGGCGATTTCCATGGAACCCTTTCGTTGGCCCGGGCGGGCTGGAGAGCCCGTGGGCGCGGCTGGCAAACAAACAAGAAAGAAGAAAAGAAAGCGAAAAAGAGCCGGGCGCCGTCTCGCGCGGGGCGGTGGGCAGATGCTGCCGCTAGGCCGGGTCCACCAGCAGCCGGCTGCCGATGACTTCGACCACCCGGTGCAAGCCCGGGGCCGGCGCCGCGCCGGGGCCCAGCACCACGGTCCACTGCGCGCCGCGGTAGCGTACCTGTGCGGTGCCGTCGGCGTTCCAGGCATCGACCTGCACCGTCGCGCCCACATCCTGGTTCACGTCGCTGTTGCGTGCCGCGGGCTGGCCGGCGGGATGGCGGCGGCGCACCAGGTGGCAGGCCACTACGGCCGCGGAGCCCACCAGGGCCGCGGCGAGCAGTTGCGCCGAGGTGGATGCGCCCAGGTGGGCCGCGGCAGCGCCCGCCACCATGCCCAGTGCAAGCATCAGCAGATAGAAGGTGCCTGTCAGCAGTTCGGCGATCAAGGCGCCTCCGGCTACCAGCCACCAGAGTGTCGATTCCTCCATCATGTCCCTCCTTGGAGCCATCGTCATGAGGACGGGCCTGGCGAATTGTGGGACAAAAGCCTGTGCGCTTCAAAAGGCTGACATTGATATTCTTTACACTGCGCGGCTGTTTCGTTTTTTGGCCCGATTGCCCGGAGGCTGCGCATGAAGTTTCGCTTTCCTATCGTCATCATCGACGAGGATTACCGCTCTGAGAACACGTCAGGATTGGGCATTCGCGCCCTGGCGCACGCCATCGAGGCCGAGGGCTTCGAAGTGCTGGGCGTGACCAGCTACGGTGATCTGACCCAGTTCGCGCAGCAGCAAAGCCGCGCCAGCGCATTCATTCTGTCGATCGACGATGAAGAGTTCACGCTGGGCTCGGGGCTCGACCCCATCGTGCTCAGCTTGCGCAACTTCATCGCCGAAGTGCGGCGCAAGAACACCGAGGTGCCGATCTACGTGCATGGCGAGACCAAGACGGCGCGCCATTTGCCCAACGACATCCTGCGCGAGCTGCACGGCTTCATCCACATGTTCGAGGACACGCCGGAGTTCGTGGCCAAGCACATCATCCGCGAGGCCAAGAGCTACCTGGAGGGCGTGCAGCCGCCGTTCTTCAAGGCGCTGCTGGACTACGCAGAGGACGGTTCCTATTCCTGGCATTGCCCGGGCCATTCCGGCGGCGTGGCCTTCCTCAAGAGCCCCGTGGGCCAGATGTTTCACCAGTTCTTCGGCGAGAACATGTTGCGCGCCGACGTGTGCAATGCTGTGGAAGAGTTGGGCCAGCTGCTGGACCACAACGGCGCCATCGGAGAGAGCGAGCGCAACGCGGCGCGCATCTTCAATGCCGACCACTGCTTCTTCGTGACCAACGGGACCAGCACCTCCAACAAGATGGTGTGGCACCACACGGTGGCCCCGGGCGACGTGGTGGTGGTGGACCGCAACTGCCACAAGTCCATCCTGCACTCGATCATCATGACGGGTGCGATCCCGGTGTTCCTGAAGCCCACACGCAACCACTTCGGCATCATCGGCCCGATCCCGAAAAGCGAGTTCGAGCGCGACGCGATCGAGGCGAAGATCCGCGCCAATCCGCTGCTCAAGGGCGTGGATGCGGCCGCCGTCAAGCCGCGCGTGCTGACCCTCACGCAATCGACCTACGACGGCGTGCTCTACAACACCGAGACCATCAAGTCGATGATGGACGGCTACGTCGAGAACCTGCATTTCGACGAAGCCTGGCTGCCGCACGCCGCCTTCCACCCGTTCTACGGCAGCTACCACGCCATGGGCAAGAAGCGCGCGCGTCCGAAGCATTCCGTGGTCTATGCGACGCAGTCCATCCACAAGCTGCTCGCCGGCATCAGCCAGGCCAGCCACGTGCTGGTGCAGGACTCGCAGACCGTCAAGCTCGACCGCCCGTTGTTCAACGAGGCGTACCTGATGCACACCTCGACCAGCCCGCAGTACAGCATCATCGCCAGCTGCGACGTGGCCGCTGCCATGATGGAGCCGCCCGGCGGCACCGCGCTGGTGGAAGAGAGCCTGCTGGAAGCGCTGGATTTCCGCCGCGCCATGCGCAAGGTGGAGGAAGAGTTCGGCAAGGACGATTGGTGGTTCAAGGTCTGGGGGCCGGACAAGCTGGCTGACGAAGGCGTGGGTCGGGCCGAAGACTGGATCATCCGCAGCGATGGCAAGGGCAAGAAGAGCGCGAGCAAGTGGCACGGTTTCGGCCAGATGGCCGACGGCTTCAACATGCTGGACCCGATCAAGTCCACTATCGTCACGCCGGGTCTGAACCTGGACGGCAAGTTCGATGCGACCGGCATTCCTGCCTCCATCGTGACCAAATACCTGGCCGAGCACGGCGTGGTGGTCGAGAAGACCGGTCTCTACAGCTTCTTCATCATGTTCACCATCGGCATCACCAAGGGCCGATGGAATACGCTGCTGGCGGCGCTGCAGCAGTTCAAGGACGACTACGAGAAGAACCAGCCGATGTGGCGCATCCTTCCGGAGTTCTGCCAGCAGCACAAGCGCTACGAGCGCATGGGCCTGAAGGATCTGTGCCAGCACGTGCACGAGCTCTACGCCAAGTACGACATCGCCCGCCTGACGACGGAGATGTACCTGTCGGACCTGACCCCCGCGATGAAGCCGAGCGACGCCTATGCCCACATCGCCCAGCGCAAGACCGAGCGCGTGGAGATCGACAACCTCGAAGGCCGCATCACCACCAGCCTGATCACGCCGTACCCGCCCGGCATTCCACTGCTGATCCCGGGCGAAGTCTTCAACAAGAAGATCGTGGACTACCTCAAGTTCTCGCGTGAGTTCTCCAAGCTCTCGCCGGGCTTCGAGACCGACATCCACGGTCTGGTGGAGATCGAAGACGAGAACGGCGTGGTGCGCTACTACGCAGACTGCGTCGCTCAGACCGAGCAGCCCAAGCCCGGCCGTCGCGGCGGCAAGAAGGACGCGCCGAGCGCTGAGAATATCGTGCAGGTCGGCAGCGACGGGCCCTTCGGCCGGAACGTCTGATCCTCTGCTGATCGCTGACCCTCTCCCTCCCGACTGGCTGCTGGCGGCGGGAAGGGGCGGGTGAATGCATCTGGCCCGGCTGTGCCTGCAGCCGGGCTTTTTTCATGGGGCCGCGCCTTCGCCGTCGAGCCGACTTCCTGTAGGACTGCATCTGCATGGAGTGTCTGCTGCTGCCCTGCGCTCGCCTGGGATTCAAGACGGAAAAACCCTGGAGCCTTTGTTTTCATTGGGTAGGCTGCTATTAAAAATGTAGCTTTTTAGTGTCTGTTGGGGGCAGGCTGGGTGCGGCGGCCTTCCTTATCATGGGTGTTGTGCGCCGCTGCGGGCGGCGCGTCTCTCTTGTCTTTCACATCCCCGAAAGGAATGGCATGGACCACTACCAGATCGCACTCATCGTCGGCAGCCTCCGCAAGGACTCCATCAATCGCAAGCTGGCCCACGCGCTCACTCGGCTGGCGCCGGCGGACTTCTCCTTCAAGGAGATCCGCATCGACGATCTTCCGCTCTACAACCAGGACGATGACAGCCAGCAGGCCGCGCCCGTGCTGCGGCTCAAGTCCGAGGTGGCGGCATCGCAAGGGCTGCTGTTCGTCTCCCCTGAGTACAACCGGTCGATTCCTGGCGTTCTCAAGAACGCCATCGACCACGGCTCTCGGCCCTACGGGCAGAGCGTGTGGGGTGGCAAGCCTGCGGGCGTTCTCGGCGCGTCGGTGGGTGCGATCGGCACGGCTCTGGCGCAGCAGCATCTGCGCAATGTGCTCGCGTACCTGGACGTTCCCACGCTCGGCCAGCCCGAAGCTTTCATCCACTACAAGGAGGGCTTCATCGACGACGACGGCAACGTGGGCGAAGGCAGCCGTAAGTTCCTGCAGACCTGGATGGACAAGTACGTGGCCTGGGTGAAGGCGCACAACAACGCGGGCGATCACCGACCTGCTGCCTGAGCACGGAGTCTTTGCGTCTGGAAAGGCGCATCACCCCAAGCAAAAGAGCCGGCAATGCCGGCTCTTTTGCTTGGGGGTATCGGATCACACCCGCAACCAGGGGGGCAGGCGCTGGCGCCTGCCCGCTGGTTGCTTCGCAGCCTCAGGCCGCCTTGGTGACGGACTGCGCCACGTGGGTCTTGATGTCGTTTTCGGCGCTGGCCAGGGCGGCGTTCTTCGCATCCGGGCCCATGGCCACACCTTCGGCGCGCACGAAGCGGACGTCAGTGATGCCAAAGAAACCGAAGATGGTTTGCAGATAGCTTTCTTGGTGCTCCAAGGCGCGGCCGCCTTCGGTGGTCGAATAGACGCCGCCGCGCGTGGAGACCACGATCACGGTCTTGCCTTTGGCCAGGCCTTCAGGCCCGCTCGCGGTGTACCGGAAGGTGCGGCCCGGCTGGGCCAGGCGGTCGATCCAGGCCTTGAGCTGCGTGGGGATTCCGAAGTTGTAGAAAGGCGCGCCCACCACGATCACGTCGGCCGCCAGGAACTGGCTCACCAGCCGTTCGGAGACGGCGTTTTCGCGTTGCTGGGCTTCGGTCAGGCCTTCGGTTTGGCCGGTCCGCGGCGCCATGGCGTCGAGCGTGAAGTGGGCGGGGGCGTCGGCTACCAGATCCAGATACTGCACTTGCGTGCCGGGATGCGAAGCCACCCAGGCGGCGACGGTGCTGGCGGTGAGTTGGCGCGAAACGGAGGCACCGCCCGTGATGGCGGAGTCGATGTGAAGCAGTTGCATGGTTTTCTCCTTAAAGCCTCGCCAATATGTTCGGCGTTGGATAGATTGTGCTGGTTAATGTAGTCATTGATAAGTCATGGCATATGCGCTAGATTGTCCTGTCGATAGAACAATGTGCCACGTGCGCTTTCAACAATCGAGGGAGTGAGCCATGCAGGATCTCAATGACATGCTGTACTTCGCCGAAGTGGTGGAGCGCGGCGGCTTCGCAGCGGCAGGGCGGGCGTTGGGCATCCCGAAGTCGCGGCTCTCGCGGCGGGTGTCCGATCTGGAAGCGCGCCTAGGCGTGAGGCTGCTGCACCGCACGACCCGCAAGCTCTCTCTCACCGACGTGGGTGAGGCCTACCTTCGGCATTGCCAGGCCATGCGCGATTCGGCCCAGGCGGCGGCCGATACTGTCGCGCAGGTGCAGACAGAACCGCGGGGGACCGTGCGCGTGACCTGCCCGGTGACGCTAGCGCAGAGCGTGCTGGGCGAGCTGATGCCCCAGTTTCTGGAGCGCAATCCGCTGGTGCGGGTGGAGATGCAGGTGACCAACCGCATCGTCAACCTGGTGGAAGAGGGCGTGGACGTGGCTCTCCGAGTGCGCGCCACGGTGGACGACAGCGGCAGCATGATCGTCAAGCGCCTGGACGAGGGCGCGCAGGTGCTGGTGGCCAGCCCTTCTTTGCTGAAGCGGCAGGGCGTGCCGGCCACGCTGGCGGATCTGCCCGCGCTCGACAGTCTGGCAATGTCCGCCGCCGAGGGGCGCACCACGTTGCGGCTGATCGGGCCCGACGGGCGTGAGGAGACGGTGCAGCACAGCCCGCGCTATGTGGCCGACGATTTGCTGACCCTCAAATTCGCTGTGTTGGCCGGAACAGGCATGTGCTGGCTGCCCGACTACATGTGCCATACCGAGCTGGCCGACGGCAGGCTGGTGAGGGTGCTGCCGGGCTGGTCCGCGCCCCCGAGTGTGGTGCATGCCGTATTTCCCTCGCGTCGGGGGCTGTCGCCTGCGGTGCGGCGCTTTCTGGACTTTCTGGGCGAGGCCGTCCCGGGGCATACGGCCTGCCCCTAGACCGCGCATGGGCTGGTGCGGAATTGAGTGAGGCGATGGTGTCGATCTTTTCCTACACCTGAAGTATGACGGTTTGATGCATATTGATGAGTATGATTCGCATATCGTGAATTTTTACATCTGCACTCACCAGTTCATTTTTTGAACTGTGCTGTCTCCCTCCGGTTTCCTGGCACACCCTGGCGTGCATTCAACGGCGGGTACAGCGATGCACCCGTCCGCATGAAGTCCCTTTGCACTTCCCCGGCTGGGGCCTATGAGCCGGCGCCACAGGCGTCTCCCCGTCATTTCTTCTGCTTCACGGTTGCCCTCTGGCTGGCGATCGGATTCTTCGTCGTTCCGGTGCTCCCCGCCCAGGCGGCTTGGGAAAACGGGTGGATCGAAAACCTCCAACTCGCCATACTGCTGGGCGGCGGGGCCGTGGCCGCGTGGCGTGCCATCGTTTCATGGCGGCAAGGGGCCAGGGCTGACGTGGTGGCGTTAGCCGTATGCCTGACGCCGGTGTGGATGCTGCTGGCTGCCCGCGAACTGAGCTGGGGCGCAGCGCTGCTCCAGCCGCTGGCCATAGGGGCGGACGGCCCCGAATATTCCTCTTCAGTGCTCTGGTACAAGCCTGCCGTGGCTCCGGTCGCCGTGGCCCTGCTGGTGGCTGCCGGCTCTCTGTTCGCGTGGTTCCGGGTCGAGCGGGTGGTGTGGTCGGTGCTCCGCGCCGGGCATTTCCCATGGGCCGAGCTGGGCCTGGGAGTGGCCGCTGCCTTGCTGAGCACCTATGGCGAAGGGCATCTGCTGGGCATGGAGGTGTCTCCCCACTGGGGCAACAACGCTGCCGTGCTCGAAGAGTGGGCCGAAGTGGCGGCGTATATGGCGCTGGTGCTTGCGCAGTGGCAGGTGCTGGGGTGGGCGGCCCGGAGTGCGGCGCGTTCCAGGCGCTGCTGAGGCAAGGGGAAGGCAGGCTCCGTCATCAGGGACGGTTGCGACCTGCGGCAGCCTTTAATAGACGATTTATCTATTAATTCACAACGATATATTTGTTTGTATCGGAAGGGTCGGTCGCCAGAATCATTCCATCTTGCTTCCGCACCAGGAATGAACGCATGGCCCCGACCGTCCCCTCCAGCTTTGTGGTTCTCCGCGCCCCGCCCGTCGCCACCCGTCCCGGGGTATGCGGGAGCTGGGCGCAATGAGTGCCGCCACCACGTCCATCGTCGTTGTGCCGGGCTGGCGTGATTCCGGCCCAGGCCACTGGCAGACGCTCTGGACGCAGCGCCTGCCCTCGGTGATCCGCGTCGTGCAGGACGACTGGATCACCCCGACACGCGCCGACTGGGTGAAGACGCTTGAAGCCACGATCCTCGCCGCGCCGCATCCTGTCGTCCTCGTGGCGCACAGCCTGGGGTGCATCGCCGCTACCCATATCGGCCCGGACGCCACCGCCCGGGTAGGGGGCGCGCTGTTCGTCGCACCGGCGGACCCTGAGCGCCGGGCCGTGCTGAGCGATTTTGCGCCGGTGCCCCACGGCGCTTTGCCTTATCGCAGCATTCTGGTGGCGAGCAGCAACGATCCTTATTGCCCTGTGCGGCTCGCAGGGGCCTATGCGCGTTCCTGGGGCAGCGAATTCGTGCGCCTGCAGAACGCTGGCCACATCAACGTCGAGTCCGGCCATGGGGACTGGCCGCTGGGCTGGGCTCTGCTGCAATCGCTGGCGGGGGACGCGTCTGCCGCAGGGGCGGGTGCAGCACCCGCTGGCTCTGCAGTGTCCGAGCCTTGGCGCGCGGCCGCGGCGTGATCTGGGCACCCCTGGTGCGGCTGGACCGCAGTGCGCCAGCGCCTTATTCTGCGAGCTGATTAATAAACAAAAATATATTCTTTTGCGTTTTAAGCAGGGCTGCCCACAATCCACGTTACTTCCAGCAACGTGGGTGACACAAGACATGCAATCGAAGAACCGGCTCAAGACCCTCATCGCCACCGTGGCACTGGCCGCCAGCGGCCTGGCCGCAGCGCAGACCCCCACGCTGCTCAACGTTTCCTACGACGTGGCGCGCGAGTTCTACAAGGATTACAACCCGGCTTTCGTCGCCCACTACAAGAAGACGACCGGCAAGGACGTCAAGATCGACCAGGCCCACGGCGGCTCCAGCGCCCAGGCACGGGCCGTGAACGACGGACTGGATGCCGATGTGGTCACCTTCAACACCACGACGGACATCGACTTCCTCGCGCAGAACGGCGTGGTCGCCAAGGACTGGGCCAAGAAATTCCCCCACGATGCCTCGCCTACCACGTCCACCATGCTGTTCCTGGTGCGCAAGGGCAATCCCAAGAACATCAAGGACTGGGACGACCTCGTCAAGCCGGGCGTGCAGGTCGTGGTGGTCAACCCCAAGACGGGTGGCAACGGCCGCTACGCCTATCTGGGCGCCTGGGGCTCGGTGCGCGAAAAGGGCGGTACCGACGCGCAGGCCGCCGAGTTCGTGGGCAAGCTCTACAAGAACGTGCCGGTGCTGGGCAAGGGCGGGCGTGACGCCACCAGCATCTTCCTGCAGCGCAACACGGGCGACGTGCTGATCACCTTCGAATCCGAAGTGCTCTCCATCGAACGCGAATTCGGCAAGGGCCGTGTGGATGCCGTCTATCCCTCCACCAGCATCCTGGCCGAGAACCCCGTGGCGGTGGTGGAGCGCACCGCCGCCAAGAAAGGCTCGGGCCCGCTGGCCAAGGCCTATCTGGACTATCTCTATTCCGACGAAGGCCAGGAGATCGCCGCCCGCCACGCGCTGCGTCCGCGTTCCGAGGCGGTGCTGAAGAAGCACTCGGACCTGTTCAAGCCGGTCAAGCTGTTCACCGTGGGCAAGTACTTCGGCTCGCTGGGCGATGCGCAGAAGGTCCACTTCAACGACGGCGGACAGTTCGACAAGCTCTACGCCCCGGGCGCCAAGTAAGTACGCCGCCATGTCTCCTGCGATTTCCGCCGCGCCCCCGGGAGGGGCCGGGGCAGGGCGCGCACGCCGTTCCAAGCGGGTGCTGCCGGGCTTCGGGCTGACCCTGGGCTACACGCTCTTTTACCTGAGCATCATCGTGCTCGTTCCCCTGTCGGCGCTGCTGTTCAAGACCTTCACCCTGACCTGGGACCAGTTCTGGGTCGCCGTGAGCGCACCGCGCGTGCTGGCTTCCTACCGGCTCACCTTCGGCGCCTCGCTGATCGCCGCGCTGGTCAATCTGGTGTTCGGCCTGCTGATCGCCTGGGTGCTGGTGCGCTACAGCTTTCCGGGCAAGAAGATCGTCGATGCGCTGGTCGATCTGCCCTTCGCGCTGCCCACGGCCGTGGCGGGCATCTCGCTCACGGCGCTGCTGGCCGGCAACGGCTGGCTCGGCCAGTATCTGGAGCCGCTGGGCATCCAACTCGCCTTCAAGCCGGCGGGGGTGGTCATTGCGCTGATCTTTATCGGGCTGCCTTTCGTGGTGCGCACGGTGCAGCCGGTGCTGGAAGACACCGAAAAGGAACTGGAAGAGGCCGCGACCAGCCTGGGCGCGACCCGCTGGCAGACCTTCACCCGGGTGATCCTGCCCTCCATCACGCCTGCGCTGATGACCGGCTTCGCCATGGCCTTCGCCCGGGCGATCGGTGAATACGGCTCGGTCATCTTCATCGCCGGCAACATGCCCATGGTGTCCGAGATCACGCCGCTCATCATCATCGGCAAGCTGGAGCAATACGACTACGCGGGCGCCACGGCGGTCGCGGTGGTGATGCTGGCCATCTCCTTCGTGCTGCTGCTGGTCATCAACGCGCTGCAAGCCTGGCAGCGCCGCAACGCAGGAGCGCCGGCATGAGTTCCACCGCCACCCCTCCCGCCAAGCGCCGAGCGCAGTCCGGCACCACCGAGGCGCCCTGGGTGCGCTGGACGCTGCTGGGCATCGCCCTAGTCTTCCTGGTGCTCTTTCTCGTGCTGCCGCTCGCGGCGGTGTTCGTCGAGGCGTTCTCCAAGGGCGCCGATGCCTACTTCGCCAGCCTGCGCGACCCGGATGCCTGGTCTGCCATCCAGCTCACGCTGATTGCGGCGCTGATCTCCGTGCCGCTGAACCTCGTGTTCGGCGTGGCGGCGGCCTGGGCCATCGCCAAGTACGAGTTCAAGGGCAAGGCCTTCCTCACCACGCTGGTGGATCTGCCGTTCTCCGTCTCGCCCGTGGTGGCGGGGCTGATGTACGTGCTGGTCTTCGGCGCCAACGGCTGGTTCGGCCCCTGGCTGCAGGCGAACGACATCAAGATCATCTTCGCCGTGCCCGGCATCGTGCTGGCGACCGTGTTCGTGACCTTCCCGTTCATCGCCCGCGAGCTGATTCCGCTAATGCAGGCGCAGGGCAACGACGAGGAGCAGGCCGCCATCGTGCTGGGCGCCACCGGCTGGCAGACCTTCTGGAAGGTGACGCTGCCCAACATCAAGTGGGGGCTGCTCTACGGGGTGATCCTGTGCAACGCGCGGGCCATGGGCGAATTCGGCGCGGTGTCGGTGGTCTCGGGGCACATCCGGGGGCAGACCAACACCATCCCGCTGCACGTGGAAATCCTCTACAACGAATACCAGTCGGCGGCGGCCTTCGCGGCGGCATCGCTGCTGGCCCTGCTGGCCCTGGTCACGCTGGCCATCAAGTCGGTCGCCGAATGGCAGAGCGAACGCGAACGCAAAGCCGCGGCCAACCTGCCTCCGGAGCGGCCCACGCCGCTGCCGGGCCCACGCTGAAAGCCATTGATCTATGAGCATCGAAATCCGCAACATCAGCAAGCAGTTCGGCGACTTCCAGGCGCTGCGCGACGTGAGCCTGGACATCCATTCGGGCGAACTCATCGCGCTGCTCGGGCCCTCGGGCTGCGGCAAGACCACGCTCTTGCGCATCATCGCCGGGCTGGAAACGCCCGACGTGGGGAGCATCCACTTCAGCGGCGAAGACACGACCGACGTGCATGTGCGCGAGCGCAACGTGGGCTTCGTGTTCCAGCACTACGCGCTGTTCCGCCACATGACGGTATTCGAGAACGTGGCCTTCGGCCTGCGCGTGAAGCCGCGCAGCCAGCGCCCGAGCGAAGACCAGATCAGAAAGAAGGTGACCGACCTGCTCAAGCTGGTGCAGCTCGACTGGCTGGCCGAGCGCTATCCGTCGCAGCTCTCGGGCGGGCAGCGCCAGCGCATCGCCCTGGCGCGCGCGTTGGCCGTGGAGCCCAAGGTGCTGCTGCTGGATGAGCCCTTTGGCGCGCTGGACGCCAAGGTGCGCAAGGAGCTTCGCCGCTGGCTGCGCCGCCTGCACGATGAGCTGCATGTCACCTCCATCTTCGTCACGCACGACCAGGAAGAGGCGCTGGAAGTGGCCGATCGCGTGGTCGTCATCAACCAGGGCCGGATCGAGCAGAGCGGCTCCCCACAGGAAGTGTGGGACCAGCCGGCCAGCCCGTTCGTCTATGGCTTTCTGGGCGACGTCAACCTGTTCAAGGGCCGAGCGCACGAGGGGCTGGTGCATGTCGAGGGTATGCAGCTCGATTCGCCCGAGCACGCCCAGGCGCAGAACGCCAACGCCTTCGCCTACGTGCGCCCTCACGACCTGGATGTGCGCCGCTATACGCCCGGAGAGGGACTGGACGCGCAGGGCCGGCCGCAGGGCATCGTGGCGCAGCTTTCGCGGGCCATCGTGGTCGGCCCGATCGCTCGTCTGGAACTAATCGCCGAACCCGGCGACAAACCAGCGGACAATGCAGGCCCCGACGCCGTGATCGAAGCGCAGATTCCTGCGAACGAGTACCGCGAGATGGGATTCAAGGAGGGCGAAACGCTGGTGGTCACGCCGCGCCGCGCCCGCGTGTTTCTGGACCAGGCCGCAGGCATCTGACGCTCTCCTCCATCGGGGCGGGCGGTGCAGCCCCCGCCCGGCGGCCCGAATAGAAGAGGGAACTTCGAGATGGTTTTGAGTGCTTTCGATCGCGCACCGCGCCGTGTGCTGGCCCTGGTGGCTGGAGCCTGCGTGGCGATGCTGGCGTTCGGCATGTACCTGCAGCACGTGGTGGGCCTGGAGCCGTGCCCGATGTGCATTGTGCAGCGCTACGCTCTTATTTTTGTAGCGGTTTGCGCAGGGATTGCCAGCGCCAGAGGGCAAAAAGGCTGGCAGATCGGCTGGGGCGTGCTGGCGCTGCTGTCGGCGGGCTTCGGCGCTTTCGTGGCGGCGCGCCAGAGCTGGCTGCAGTGGTATCCGCCCGAGATCGCCACCTGCGGGCGCGACTTCTACGGAATGATCGAGCACTTCCCGATCGGCCGCGCCATTCCCATGATTTTCCGCGGATCGGGCGACTGTACGGTGGTGGACTGGACCTTCCTGGGTGGCTCCATCGCCAACTGGTCTTTCATCTGCTTCGTCGCCATGGCTATCGTGCTGCTGGCGGTGGTCGTACGCCGCAGCGGCCGCTGACGCGCGATCGATTCAGCCACCCAGCCAGGGCGCCTTCGGGCGCCCTTGTCGTTTCTAGCAGGGGGCGAACACCACTGGCGCATCACCCTCGCGCCAGGCCGGGTGCTTGCCCATCACCGCCTCGAAGAGCGGCAGCGCCTGCCAGCTCGCAAGCCACTGTCGGGTGCGGGGCCAGGCGCCGGCCTCCCAGCGCGCGGCATCAATGCCCGCGAACTGCCGCACGAAGGGCGCGACGGCCATGTCCGCCAGCGTGGCGTGGCTGCCGAAGAGCCAGTCCTGCGTGACGAGGCGCGCCTCCAGTGCCTGCATGACCCACCCGTCCGCGGTGGCCCAGGCGGCGGCATGCCCGGGCGTGCCGGCCTCCTCGCCGGGATAGCGGCTGGGGTACTTGCAGCGGTCCAGCGCCTGCTTGAACGGGCCGTCGCATTCGGCGATGAGCGCGAGCATGTCTTGCAGGTCGTCGCCGTTGGAAGGCTGCAGCCAGCGGCCAGGGTCTTTGCGCTGCAGCGCCCAGCGCATGATGTCCAGGCTCTGGTCAATGACCTTGCTGCCGCCTTCTTCTTCAGGCAGCACCAGCACCGGCACCGTGCCCTTGGGCGATGCCGCCAGTAGCGCGGCCGGCTTGTCGCGCAGAACGACTTCGCGCAGCTCGCAGGGCTGGCCGCTGGCCGCCAGCGCCAGCCGGGCGCGCATGGCGTAGGGGCAGCGGCGGAAGGAATAGAGCACCGGCAGATGGGTGGGCAGGGCGGGAGCCGGGGCGGCTTCCCGCGCCGACTGCGACGGTTGCGACGGTTGTGCCGAGGGCAGCCGCGCGCCGATGTGCTCCTGCCCGCGCTCCGCGGCCAGCCGCATCTGACGCTCGCGCTCGCGCAGGGCCCGCAGCTGCCCGGGCGTGCGGCTGCCGTGGCAGTGCGGGCAGCTCACGCCGGCTTCGTAGAGGGGCGATGCCAGCTCCTCCGTCCCCAGCGGCATGCGGCAGGAGCGGCAGAGCTGGTGGTGGCCGGGTGCCAGCCCGTGGCCGACCGACACGCGCTCGTCGAACACGAAACAGTCGCCATGCCAGCGGCTCTCGGTGGGCGGCACCGTTTCCAGGTATTTGAGGATGCCGCCTTCCAGGTGATAGACCTCGCCGAAGCCCTGGGAGCGCAGCAGCGCGGTGGATTTCTCGCAGCGGATGCCTCCCGTGCAGAACATCGCCACCCGGGGCTGGCCCGCCAGCAGGCCGCCCGGCTGGCGCTCGGACTCCACCCAGGCCGGGAACTCGGTGAAGGTGCGCGTGCCCGGGTTCACCGCGCGCTCGAAGCTGCCGATGCCGATCTCGTAGTCGTTGCGCACGTCGATCACCACCACTTCGGGGTCGTCGATGAGCGCGTTCCAATCTTCAGGCTTGACATAGGTGCCCGCATGCAGCGCGGGCTGCAGGCCGGGCACGCCCAGGGTGACGATCTCGCGCTTGAGCCGCACGCGCATGCGGTAGAACGGTTGCCGTTCGCCCAGCGCTTCCTTGTGCTTCAGTGGCGCTAGGCGCGCATCCTTGCGCAGCCAGGCCAGTACGGCCTGCACGCCTGCTGGGCTGCCGGCGATGGTGCCGTTGATGCCTTCGGGTGCCAGCAGCAGCATGCCGCGCACGCCGTGCGCCTCGCACAGCGCCTGCAGCGGATCCCGCAGCGCGGCATAGTCGGGCAGATCGACGAACAGGTACAGGGCGGCGGTGAGAAAGGCGGCGGAGGTCGGCGCGCTCGGCGAGATGGGCGTGGTGGGCATGGGGCGGCGATGATACCGGGCGGCTCAATGGCGCTGCTCGCGTTGCCCGGCAGTCGGCATCGTCAGGCCGGTGCCGCGCAGGCCGCCAGCAGCCAGTCGCGAAAGGCCTGCATGGCCGGGCCCGGCGTGCGCGAATGCAGCCGCGTGAGCCAATACGCGCCGATGGCGATCTCGGTCTGCGCGAAGGGCTGCACCAGTCGGCCCTGCTGCAGCTCGCGCGTGAAGAGGCGCACGGGCAGCAGCGCCACGCCCGCGCCCTGGGCGGCGGCTTCCGCCAGCGCCAGCGAGGTGTCGAAGACCATGCCGCGCAGCAGCGGGCAGGGCAGGCCGGCTGCGGCGAACCAGGCGGGCCATTCGTCCGGCCGATAGGAGCGCAGCAGCGGCTCGCGGGCCAGGTCGCCGGGCGTGCGCAGCCGCGCGGCGACGGCCGGCGCGCACAGGGGCGAGAGCGGCGCCTCCAGCAGCCGGTCGGCCGCCGTGCCATGCCAGGCGCCGTCGCCGAAGCGGATGGCGTAGTCCAGCCCTTCGGCCGCCGGATCGACCCGGTTGTTGTGCGTGTGCAGGCGCAGGTCCACGAACGGGCAGGCCTGCTGGAAGTCCCGCAGGCGCGGCAGCAGCCAGCCCACGGCGAAGGTGCCCACGGCCCCTACGGTCAGCACCTCGCGGGGGCGGCGGTCATCGAACTGCTCCAGCGCCTGGGCGATGCGGCCGAAGGCGTCCACCAGTGCGGGCAGCAGGGCCTGGCCCTCGTCGGTGAGCGCGAGGCCCCGGGGCAGCCGGCGAAAGAGCGGCTTGCCCAGGCGCTCTTCCAGATTGCGGATGTGCTGGCTGACCGCCGTCTGGGTCACGTTCAGTTCCTCAGCCGCGCGGGTCAGGTTCAGGTGCCGGGCCGCTACCTCGAACGCGCGCAGGGCATTGAGCGGGAGGTGCATGGTGCAGGGGAGGGCGGGGGAGTCCCCAGTTTTTTGAGGGGGTGCTTGCGATTATTGGCGATGGTGCGCGAGCCAGTCGGCCCGTATCTTTGAGTCCGTGTGCATTGATCGGGGGGTGTTGCATGAAAAGAAGAGAGTTTTCCCGGGGGCTGGTGGGGGCGTGGAGCCTGCTGGCACCTATACCTGCGGCCCTGGCTGCTACGGCGACGACCGCAGCGCCGGGTGCCGCGGCCTGGCGCAGCGCCATGCAGGCGCTGGAAGCGACGCTGCAGGGTGCCCGGCTGGGCGTGGCCGTGCTCGACACCGCCACGGGCCGCGCTTGGGGCTGGCGCGAGGACGAGCGCTTTCCCATGGCCAGCACTTTCAAGATGGCCCTGGCGGGCTGGTTGCTGGCCCTGGTGGATCAGGGCAAGGAATCGCTCGTGCAGCGCGTGCATTTCGAGCGGGATGCGCTGGTGCCGTATTCGCCCGCCACCGAAAAGCACGCGGGCCCGGGCGCAGACGGCATGACCGTGGGCGAACTTTGCGAGGCCGCCGTCACGCTGAGCGACAACACCGCCGCCAACCTGCTGCTGGCGCGCCACGGCGGGCCGGCGTGCTACACGGCTTTCCTGCGTTCCCTGGGCGACGAGTTCACGCGGCTGGACCGTATCGAGCCCGCGCTGAACGAGGCCCTGCCGGGCGATCCGCGCGACACGACCACGCCCACGGCCATGGCCCGCACGCTGCAGCGCCTCGCGCTGGGCGATGCGCTCTCGGCCGCATCGCGCGCGCAGCTCACGGCCTGGCTGGTGGGCAACAAGACGGGGGACCGGCGCCTGCGCGCGGGCGTGCCGGGCTGGCGGGTGGGCGACAAGACGGGCACGGGCGCCCTGGGCTCTTCCAACGACATCGGCGTGCTGTGGCCGCCGGGCGGCGCGGCGCCGCTGGTGGTGGCCTGCTACATGACGGGCGGGGCGCCCGCTGCGCCCGCGGTGCGCGATGCCGCCATCGCCCAGGTGGCGCGGCAGGCGGCGGCCCTGCGCGCCGGTGGCGCTACAGGTTCTTGACCAGCACCTGGCTCTTGCGGTCCCAGTTGTATTTCTTCTTGCGGGCCTCGGGCAGCCAGTCCGGGTCCACCGGCTGGAAGCCGCGCTTGATGAACCAGTGCATCGTGCGCGTGGTGAGCACGAAGATGCTTTTCAGGCCCATGATGCGGGCGCGCTGCTCGATGCGCTTGAGCAGCTTCTCGCCGTCGCCCGTGCCCTGGCTCTGCGGCGACACGGTGACGGCCGCCATTTCGGCGGTGCCGGCTTCGGGATAGGGGTAGAGCGCCGCGCAGCCGAAGATCACGCCGTCGTGCTCGATGATGGTGTAGTTGGCCACGTCGCGCTCGATCTCGGTACGGTCGCGTTTGACCAGCGTGCCGTCCTTCTCGAACGGCTCGATCAGCTGCAGGATGCCACCCACGTCGTCGGGTGTCGCCTCGCGCAGCTCCTCGAGTTTTTCATCGACGATCATGGTGCCGATGCCGTCGTGGACGTAGATCTCCAGCAGCAGCGAGCCGTCGACCGCGAACGGAATGATGTGGCTGCGCTCCACGCCGCCTTCGCAGGCCTTCACGCAGTGCTGCAGGTAGAAGGCGGTGTCGGTGGGGTGCTGGGCTGCGGGAAGCGTGGCGACCATGCGGCGTGCAAGATCCAGCGGCAGTTCGGTATCGATGGGGTTGTCTTCGCTCTCGGGTGCCTGCGGGTCGTTGCGGATGCCGGGGATTTCGGAGACGAAGACCAGCTTGTCGGCCTTGAGCGCGATGGCGACCGAGGTGGCCACTTCTTCCATCGTCAGGTTGAAGGCCTCGCCCGTGGGCGAGAAGCCGAAGGGCGAGAGCAGCACCAGCGCGTCCATGTCCAGCGATCGGCGGATGCCGGCCGTGTCCACCTTGCGCACCAGGCCGGAATGCTTGAAGTCCACGCCATCGACGATGCCCACCGGCCGGGCGGTGATGAAGTTGCCAGAGATCACCCGCACGGTGGAGCCCGCCATGGGCGTGTTGGGCAGGCCCTGGCTGAAAGCGGCCTCGATCTCGTAGCGCAGCTGGCCCGCCGCCTCCTGCGCGCAGTCGAGCGCTACCGAATCGGTCACGCGGATGCCGTGCGAATAGCGGGGCTCGTGCCCCTTGGCCAGCAGCTGCTCGTTCACCTGCGGGCGAAAGCCGTGCACCAGCACGATCTTCACGCCCATGGCCTGGATCATTGCCAGGTCCTGCGCGATGGACTGCAGCTTGCCGGCCGCGATGGCCTCGCCCGGCAGGCCGATCACGAAGGTCTGGTGCCGGAACTTGTGGATGTACGGTGCGACCGAGCGGAACCAGGGAACGAAGGTGAAGTTGAAGACGGCGGACAGTGCAGACATGGCGGCGTGCGGCAGGGGCGGTGGAGAGCGGGCGGGGCGAAGGCCGGAATGATAGTGGCTCACATCCTCCCTGCGCGCCCACCGCCGCCGCGCAGAACGGGTGTTGTTTCCACCCGTTACCGCAAGCCTCGATCGGCCCCGTTGCCAGCGGGGCCACTCAGCGCTCAGGACTTGCAGCTGAAGCTGTCGGCGCTCTCCACGTTGCCCGAGCCGTTGTAGCGCGCCACCAGCGGATAGGGGCACAGGGGCCGCGTGCGCCCGGCGCTCCAGCTGGCGGGCACTTCAGGGTTGGGGACGTTGGAGCCCGCGCCGCGCGCCTTGGCGATCACGCGGTCGGGAGCCTGGCCTTTTTCGACCCAGTTGACCAGTGCCGTCACCATGTCGAACTGGTCGGTGGACGGGCCGTTGGCGCAGTGGTTCATGCCGGGCACCAGGTAGAGACGCGCATAGCTCGCGGCGTGGCCCAGCTCGGCCTGCTGCAGCCGGTCATACCAGCGTGCAGTGTCGGCCGCGCTGAATACGCCATCGGCCGTGCCGTGATAGACCATCAGCTTGGCCCCCCGGTTGCGCAGCGTGGAAAGGTTGGTTTCGTCCGGCGGCGTCATGAACGACCAGCCCGACTCCGTGTAGGTGCCGTTGGTGGCGAAGAGCTTTCCGTAGTCGCGGTCCAGGTCGTAGTTCAGCGCGATCTGCGCGGGCGGTGTGCCCATGAACGTGGCGACCGGCATGGGCGGCGTGTTGAAGACCAGCGACACCGAACCCGGATCGAGGTTCTGCGCGATGAAGTAGTGCCAGAGCGCGAAGTCCTTGCCGGCCACGCCCGGGTCGAACCAGGTGTTGGAGTAGGCGGGCGTGCCGTCGGCCAGGCGCGGTCCGGCGAAGATGCGCTGCACCGTGTTCTTCTGCTCGGGCGTGAGGCACGAGCCGGTGCGTGCCCCGCTGCAGGTGGGCACGTCCGCCTGGATGTCGAATGCGCTCTGGCAGGCGGCCACGTCGGAGACGATGCCGTCCTTGACGCCGTCCAGCGCATCGCACTTGGCGGTGATGCTGGCGGCCACGGTGCTGTATTCGGCCGGCGTCACGGCGGTCGAGATGTCCACCTGGCCGTTGGCGCCGTTCCTGGCGATGCTGGCGTACTGCTTCACCTTCCACAGCTGGGCGCTGGCCGCCTTGGGCAGGTGGAAGCCTGGGTTGCCGGCCAGCACGCCGTCGTAGTCCTGCGCGTAGCGCGCTGCAGTCACCATGGCGTGGCGGCCGCCGTTGGAGCAGCCGGCGAAGTAGGAGCGGTCGGGCGCCTTGCCGTAGGCCGCCTGGATCACGCTGCGTGCTATGGGCGTGAGCTTGCCGACGGCCTGATAGCCGTAGTCCAGCCGTGCCTGCGGGTCGGCGCCGAAGAACGGAGTGGGCTGAGGGTGGCCTGCGTCGGAGCTGAGCACGGCGAAGCCCATGGCCAGCGCGGTCGTGGTCGGGCCGCCGCCGCCGATACCACCTGTGGCGGGCACCACCGAGCCATCGAGCCCGCCGTTGCCCTGGTGGAAGAAGCGCCCGTTCCAGTCGCGCGGCAGGCGCATCTCGAAGCCGATGGCGTAGCGATTGCCGTCCACGGGGCTGATGCGTTCGTTCATCTGGCCCTGCACCAGGCAGTGCTCGGGCAGCGCGGGCTGGCCGTTGCTGCCGTCGCTGACGGCCACCGTGGTGACTGAGGTGATGCGGGTGCCCGGCAGCGCCAGCGTTGCGAGGCTGCTGCAGGTGGCGAGCTTGGCGGGCGTGGCTGCGGCCAGCTGCGGCGGGCCGTCGTCACCGCCGCCGCAGCCTGTGAGACCGATGGCCGCAGTGAGCGTGGCGGCAGCAGCGAGCCAGCCGCCTGAGGGGCGCCGGGGCGCCGGATTGAACGACGTGTGCATGGTGTGTCTCCTCCGGCCCGCACTCGGCGCAGGCCGATTCAAAGGGTGTTGTTATGTATGGTTATGGAGCAGCGGTGGCCTGCGCGCATGCCAGTGCCGGCGCCTGCGAGCGGGCCGGCCCGGGTGCGCAGGCCGGCCGCAGGTTGCGGTCTAGGACTCGGCGGTGAAGCCGATTTGCTTGACGATGGGCGCCCAGCGCTTGAATTCCTCGTGCGTCATGGCGTCGAGTTCGGCCGGGGTCGATCCGCCCGCGATGAGCCCGAAGGTCGCCAGGTTCTCGATCACCGCCTTGTCCTGCAGCGCCTTGTTGATGGCGACGCTGGCGGCCTCCACCACCGGGGCGGGCGTGCGGGCCGGGGCGTAGAAGCCATACCACTCGTCGAACTTGATGTAGTCGAACCCCTGCTCCGAGAAGGTGGGCACGTTGGGCGTGAACGGCGTGCGCTTGGGGCCGGAGGTGGCCAGGATGCGCAGCTTGCCGGTCTTGGCCTGGGGCAGGAAGTCGCCCACCGGCGTGATCATGGCGGCGATCTGCCCGCCCACCGTGTCGGTCACGCCGGGGATGGAACCGCGGTAGGGCACATGCCGCAGGTCGATGCCGCTGTTCTTGCTGAGCAGCGCGCCGATGAAGTGGGGAATGGAGCCGGCGGCAGGTGAGCCGTAGCTTGCTTCCTTAGGATTGGCCTTGGCCCAGGCCAGGAAGTCGGCCACCGTCTTCACGTTGGCCGGCACCGCGGGGCCCACGGCCAGTGCGTGCGACATGATGGCGCCCAGGGACACGGGCACCAGATCCTCGAACGGCTTGTAGCTGAGCTTGGGGTAGATGCCCGGGAAGACCGTGAGCACCGAGTGCGGCGTCAGCAGCAGCGTGGCGCCGTCCGGCGCGGCGGCCTTGACGGTTTCCACGGCGATGCGTCCGCCCGCACCGCTCTTGTTGTCAACGATGCCGGCGGTCTTCACGTAGCCGCCCGCAGGCAGGCGGTCGGCTACGCGGCGGGCCATCACGTCGGCCGTGCCGCCGGGAGGAAAGCCCACCACCACGCGGGCGGTGTCCAGCGTCTGCGCGAACGCGGCAAAGGGAGATAGAGCCCCGAGGGCGGTGATGGAGCCGAGGGTCTGGACGAACTGGCGTCGATTAGTCATGGCGATGTTCCTGGAGAGGGAAGGGGCCGGGGCGTCAGAACGCATGGCGCACGCCCACGTTGAAGCCGGTTTGGGAGGCGCCCGCAGCCGGGTTGCTGCCGGCAGCGCCGCCGCTGACCGAAACGGCGGCCAGGCGGTCGTTGCGGAGGTGGCCGATCTGGGTGTAGACCGCGGTGCGCTTGGAGAGCGCATAGGTCAGGCGTGCGACCAGCATTTGCGAGTCGAAGTCGTTGACCGACTTGTAGTTGATGCGCAGGTACTGGCCGTCCAGCGTCAGGTTGCCGGTGAGCGGGTAGGAGGCGCCGACGAACCAGAGGTCGCTGCGCGGCTTGATGGCGTCGCCGTCGTTGTCGCGGCGGATCAGGCCTGCGCCGACCTTGGCGCCCGCCACTTTCACGTACCCGTTCACGGCCAGGCGCGTGTCGGTCTTGCTGCTGCTGTTGAGATTGCCGAACACCAGGTCGGTGGCCGACGTGGTGTTGCGGCCGTTCTGCCGGTCGTAGGCCAGGGCGGCGCCCCAGGTGGGCGCGTCGTACTTGACCAGGGCGGACCACTGGCGGCAGGCCTTCTTGTCGGTGGCGCTCTCGCCGGCGCAATTGGTGCCCACGGGGCTGGGGCCGGCGTTGACCGTGTCACGGCCGAAGCTGTATTCGGCGCCCAGGGTGAGGCCGCTGAAGGTGCCCCGGTAGGCCAGGGAGTTGTCGGCGCGGGCGTTGGGGATGTAGCTGTCGAGCGAGCCTGCGGCGTACACGGCCGGGCCGATCACGTCGGCATCGAGCATCGAATAGAACAGCATCGAATACTGGCGGCCGGCCGTCACCGTGCCCCAGGGGCCCTGCAGCCCGACGAACGACTGGCGGCCAAAGCCGCGGCCGCCTTGGCCCAGCGTGCCCTGGTCGGGCGCGAGGCCCATTTCCAGCGTGAAGATGGCCTTGAGCCCGCCGCCCAGGTCCTCTGTGCCGCGAAATCCCAGGCGCGAGGGCAGGGTGCCCGTGTTGCTGGGCATGCGGTTCAGGCCGTCGCCGCCGGCGCCCACGTTGGTGACATGCTCCACGCCGACGTCGATCAGACCGTAGATATTGACGCTGGAGCCGCCCGCGGGCGGCGTCTGCGCATGCGCTGCCAGGGCGGCCGTGGTGCCGATCAGGGCTGCGCACCAGTGGTGGCGGGTGCCGCGTTGCTGCTTCTTTGTCGTCGTTTTCGTGTTCATGGATGTCTCCTTCCAATCGCCCGTGCACGGGCCGTCCATGGCGCTGGAGCCCAGCGATGGTCCGTGTGCAGGTCGCGCTACTCTCTGGTCGTTGATGCCGTCCGATCGGTGCGGCATGTGCTGGGGGCACTCGGTGGTGCGGCAGCCGGGCTGGGGGCTGCGCGCTGCGGGATGGCTGTCGGCCGGGCCACGGCCCGCACGTGACGGAAGGCGGATCGCTTCCATGCAGTGGCGGCGCAGTGCGGGAGTCTTCGCAGGCGAAGGCGCGGCGGGGGCGAACATCTCGACTTGTGTCTCCGTGGTTCCGATCCGGGCGGTGGGGCCCGGCATCGGTGCAGCCTGTTTACAAAGGTTATCGTTAGTCAGGCTATCGGATAAAGTCTATAACTAGTTGTTGATCCGCATGAATTGGTAGAACCTCTAGGTATGGCAGGCGCCAAACGGATGCATGGCATGCGCAGGCCTGGCACGCGCGCCGGAACAGGCCCTGTCACCATAGGCCACGGGGCCGTGCGTGGCATGCCGGCGGGGCCATGCACTGCGGACCGCACGGCAGCGGCGGCGGGCTCGGATAATGCAGCCCTTCATGAACGAATCCGCGCCTTCCCACCTTCCGCCCGCCGCGCCCGCGCTGCGCATCGAATTCCCCGAATCCCTGCCCGTCTCGGGCAAGCGCGACGAGATCATGGCTGCTCTGCGGCAGCACCAGGTCATCATCGTGTGCGGCGAAACCGGCTCCGGCAAGACCACCCAGCTGCCCAAGATCGCGCTGGCCCTGGGCCGGGGCCGGTGCAATGCCCGCCCGGGCGAGAAAGGCCAGCTCATCGGCCACACCCAGCCGCGCCGCATCGCCGCCAGCAGCGTGGCCAAGCGCATCGCCGAGGAGCTGAAGACGCCGCTGGGCGAGGTGGTGGGCTACAAGGTGCGCTTCCAGGACCGGCTCTCCAAGGGCGCCTCGGTCAAGCTGATGACCGACGGCATTTTGCTGGCCGAAACGCAGACCGACCCGCTGCTCAAGGCCTACGACACGCTCATCATCGACGAGGCCCACGAGCGCAGCCTGAACATCGACTTCCTGCTGGGCTACCTGCGCCAGATCCTGCCGCGCCGGCCCGATCTGAAGATCGTCGTCACCTCGGCCACCATCGACGCGGACCGGTTCGCCAAGCACTTCGAATCGGCCAAGGGGCCGGCTCCCGTGATTTACGTCTCCGGGCGCACCTTTCCGGTGGAGCAGCGCTACCGTCCCTTCGAGGACAGCCGCGACTACGGCTTGAACGAAGCCATCGCCGACGGCGTGGATGAACTCTGGGCCGGCAATGCGGGCGGCGACATCCTGATCTTCCTGCCCGGCGAGCGCGAGATCCGCGAGGCCGCCGACCATCTGCGCAAGCACCTCGCCCACCAGCCCGTGATGCGCAATGCCGAGGTGCTGCCGCTCTTCGCCCGCCTGTCGCAGGCCGAGCAAGACCGCATCTTCGAAGGCCACACCGGGCGGCGCATCGTGCTGGCCACCAACGTGGCCGAGACCTCGCTCACCGTGCCTGGCATCCGTTACGTCATCGACGCAGGTACGGCGCGGGTCAAGCGCTACAGTTTCCGTAGCAAGGTGGAGCAACTGCTGATCGAGCCGGTGAGCCAGGCGGCCGCCAACCAGCGCGCCGGCCGCTGCGGGCGCGTGGCGAACGGCATCTGCATCCGCCTCTACGACGAGGCAGACTTCAACAGCCGCCCGCGCTTCACCGATCCGGAAATCCTGCGCTCGTCGCTGGCCGGCGTCATCTTGCGCATGAAGTCGCTGCACCTGGGCGATGTGGCGCAGTTCCCGTTCATCGAGGCGCCTTCGGGCCGCGCCATCGCCGACGGCTACCAGCTGCTGGGCGAACTGGGCGCGGTGGATGACGCCAACGAGCTCACGCCCATGGGCGTGGAGCTGTCGCGCCTGCCGCTCGACCCGCGCGTGGGCCGCATGATCCTGGAGGCGCGCGAGCGCCAGGCGCTGGAGGAGGTGCTGGTGATCGCCTCGGCGCTGTCGGTGCAGGACGTGCGCGACCGCCCGCTGGAGGCGCAGCAGCAGGCCGACCAGGCGCATGCCAAGTTCGACGACGAGAAGAGCGAATTCAGCGGCTACCTCAAGCTCTGGAAGTGGATCAACGAGGCGCGCGGCGGCGCGCCCAGCCTGCCGTCGGCCCGGGCGCAGAAAGAAGCTGCCCAGCGTGCCGCCCGGCAGGGCACGCGCGCCCAGGCCAGCCTGCCCGTGGCCCAGCGCCTGACGGCCGCGCACGAGCCCGCCGATACGGCCGCGGCAGCGCAGCCCACCCACAAGCTCAGCAACCGCCAGTACGAATCGCTGCTGCGGCAGAACTTCATCAGCATCCGCCGCCTGCGCGAGTGGCGCGACATCCACACCCAGCTGCTCACGGTGGTGACCGAGCACCGCTGGAAGCTCAACACCACGCCCGCCGGCTATGAGCAGATCCACCTCTCGATGCTCGCGGGCCTGCTGGGCAACGTGGGCGCCAAGAGCGACGAGGAAGACTGGTACCTGGGCGCGCGCGGCATCAAGTTCTACAAGCACCCGGGCGCCCACCTGAACAAGAAGCCCGGGCGCTGGATCGTCGCGGCCGAGCTGGTCGAGACAACGCGGCTCTTCGGCCGGGGCATCGCTGCCATCGAGCCGCAATGGGTCGAGCAGATCGGCGGCCACCTGCTCAAGAAACAGCTGCTGGACCCGCACTGGGAGAAGAAGGCCGCGCAGGTCTCGGCGCTGGAGCGGGCCACGCTCTACGGCCTGGTCATCTACAACAACCGTCGCGTCAACTTCGGCAAGGTCGATCCGCATGCCGCGCGCGAGATCTTCATCCGCGAGGCGCTGGTGGGCGGGCAGTGGGAGACGCGCCTGCCGTTCCTCGCCGCCAACCAGAAGCTCATCGCCAAGGTGGAAGAGCTGGAACACAAGTCGCGCCGGCAGGACGTGCTGGTGGACGACGAGCTGATCTACGCCTTCTACGACCAGCAGCTGCCGGCCGACATCTGCACCGGCGCGGGTTTCGAGGCCTGGTATGGCGAGGCCTCGCGCCAGAACCCGGACCTGCTCAAGCTCACCCGCGAAGAGCTGATGCGGCACGAGGCCGCCGGCATCACCAGCAACGCGTTCCCGAAGACCGTGCGCCTGGGCGGCGTGGACTGCGCCGCGAGCTACCTGCACGAGCCCGGCGACGCGCGCGACGGGCTGACCGTCACGGTGCCGCTCTTCGTGCTCAACCAGGTCAGCGACGAGCGCTGCGAGTGGCTGGTGCCCGGCATGCTGCAGGCGAAGATCCAGGCCCTGCTGAAAAGCCTGCCGCAGCGCCCGCGCAGCCGCTTCGTGCCGCTGCCCGAGAGCGCGGCGCGCATCGCCGAGCTGTTCAGCACGCCCGAGCGCTTCGGCCAGGGCAGCCTGACCGATGCCCTGCTCAAGCAGGTACGCGACGAGACCTCGCTCGACGTGAAGCGCGCCGACTTCAAGCTCGACATGCTGAGCCCGCACCTGTTCATGAACTTCCGCGTCGTCGATGAGCACGGCCGCCAGCTCGGCCACGGCCGCAATCTGGGCGCGCTCAAGGCCGAATGGGGCGCCAAGGCGCGTGGCGCGTTCCAGGCGCTGGCCGGGCTGAAGCTGGGCCAGGGTTCGGGGTCGAAAGAGCCTGCGGCCCAGGTAAATTCTTCGCAGTCAGCTATCAAAAATGAAGCGAAAAGGAGCACGGGTGCTCCGGTGCCGGCTGCGGCTCCCTCCGCGCCGGCGGTGCCCGCGGGCCAGCGCTACACCGCCTGGACCTTCGGCGAACTGCCCGAGCTGATGGAGATCCGCAAGGCAGGCCAGACGCTGATCGGCTTTCCGGCCCTCATCGACGGCGGCGATGCGGTCAGCATCGAGGTGTTCGACGAACCGGAGGTGGCTGCGGCCAAGCACCGCGCCGGCCTGCGGCGGCTGTTCGCGCTGCAGATCAAGGACGCGCTCAAGTACCTGGAAAAGAACATCCCCGACCTGCAGAAGATGGCCGTGGCCTACATGCCGCTGGGCACGCAGGAAGAGTTGCGCAGCCAGATCCTGGACATCGCCCTGGACCGCGCCTTCCTGCAGGACCCGCTGCCCACGCACGAGGCCGAGTTCAAGCGCCGCGTGGACGAAGGCCGGGGCCGCCTGACGCTCATCGCCAACGAGGTGGCGCGCCTGGCTGGCACCATCCTGGTCGAATACGCCGCCGCCGTGCGCAAGATCAAGGACACCAAGAACGCGCCCGAGGCCACGCAGGATGCCCAGCAGCAGCTGCAGCGCCTGATGCCCAAGAGCTTCATTGCTGCCGCGCCCTGGACGCAGCTCGCGCACTTCCCGCGCTACCTCAAGGCCATCACCCTGCGGCTGGACAAGTACCGTGCCGACCCCGCGCGCGACGCCTCCCGCCTGGCGGAGCTGCGCCCGCAGGAGCAGCGCTACTGGCGCCTAGTGGCCGAACGCAAGGGCCAGGTTGATGCGCGCATGCAGGAGTTGCGCTGGCTGCTCGAGGAATTGCGCGTGAGCTTCTTCGCGCAGGAGCTGCGCACGCCCCAGCCGGTGAGCGTGAAGCGGCTGGACAAGCTCTGGGCGCAGATCAATACCTGAGGCGCCCGGCGGCGCAGCCGCGTCCTCGGTGGCCCTGTGATATGCGCTGCTGCTGATGGCGATTTTGCGGCTGGTATTGATGCCGGCGCAGCGCGCACCGGCCCTCGCGGCTGGGACCAACACGCTTCGCACCCGGCTGATGCGAGGTGTGGGCCGGCCGTGCCTGCGCGGCCACGTCCGTGGTAGGCGAAGGCTGATTACAACGCCAGGCGGCCCTCCGATGCCACCAGCCGGTCCAGCTCTGCACACACGTCGGCCATGCGGCCAGAGATCACCAGCCGGGCCGGTTCGCCCACCTGCACCCGGCGCAGCACCCGCAGCAGAGGGCGGGGCGCCGCGGAGCGGGCCTCGCTGGCGGCGTCTGCTGCGACCGAGCCACCGGCAGGGTGAAAGCGGTCCGCATTGGCCGCTGCAGCCGCGCGGGGCCGGGAGGCAGGTACATTCATCCACGGCGTCGCTGCAGGCCGGGGCGCGTGGGCCGGCGCTGCATTGGCAGGCATGACGGAGGTCGCCGGTACGGCCGATGGCCGCTTGATTCCTCCTGCGAGCCGGCCCCTGGAAGGGCGGGGGCCGCCGTAGGGCTTCAGTGCGCCGGTGGATGTTGCGAGCGCTACGGCGGTGCCAGCGGCAGCGGTTGGAGCCGCCGTCCAGGCCGGGAACGGCCCGGCAGCGTGCTGGCTTGCAGGCTGCTGCGTGGCTTCAGGTGCGGCTGTGGCGGAAGCGGAGGTGGCGGGCCGCGAGGCATCGGCCGCTTGCAGCACCGGCAGGCTCTTTTGGCGGGCAGGGCCGCCCAGGAACTGGGTCAGCGCCTTGACGGGCTGCGACAGCGAAGTGAGGGCAATCAGGGCAATTCCCATGTGAAAACTCCATCGTGGTTCGTGCCGCGCACTGCGCCGGCGGGATCTGCATTCGGTGGACGAGGGCGAGGGCCGACTGACTGCCTTGCTGGGGGTCGATCTGCTGCACGCATTGCGCGCCTTGCGATGATCGACGGGCCATTTACTCCGTCTGTCACACCGTGCGTTCGATCTGCCGGCTTCGTGCGAGGGCACGGAGGGTTGAACACAGGCAGGATTGCCATTGGGCGACTCGCCGCAGGGTTGGCCTGTAGGGCTGGGGGGCGCAGCGCTGTGCGCTGCACTCCCGCACTAAGGCCAGACGCCCGCCACCTGCGGCGCGCCGTGCCGCCTTACATCAGCATGGTGTTGCGAATGAGACCGACGGCGAGGCCTTCGATTTCGAACGGCTCGCCAGGCTGGACCGTGATGACGGGGTAATCGGGGTTCTCGGGCAGCAGTTCGATGCCGCTGCCGGTGCGGCGCAGTCGTTTGACGGTGACGTCGTCACCCAGTCGCGCCACGATAATTTGCCCGTTGCGGGCCTCGCGCGTGGCCTGCACTGCGAGCAGATCACCGTCCATGATGCCGACGTCGCGCATGGACATGCCGCGCACCTTGAGCAAGTAGTCGGGCTTGTGCTGAAAGAGGCTGCCTTCCACGCTGTAGGTCTGGTCCACGTGTTCCTGGGCGAGAATCGGCGAGCCTGCAGCCACGCGGCCGATCAGCGGCAGCATGAGCTGCGATAGGCCGGGAATGGGCAGGTGGAACTGCGTTCCGCGTGCGGCGTTGATGGAGCGCACGGTTTCGCTGCGCAGGCGGATGCCGCGCGATGTGCCGCTGACCAGTTCGATCACGCCCTTGCGTGCCAGGGCCTGCAGGTGTTCTTCGGCCGCATTGGCGGACTTGAACCCCAGTTCTGCAGCGATTTCTGCCCGGGTGGGCGGTGCGCCGGTGCGCGAGATGGCGGTCTGGATGAGATCCAGGATCTGCTGCTGGCGGGCGGTGAGCTTGGGGCTGTCGAGCATGGCAAGGTTCCAGTGCGAAGCGGTGGCCGGAGGACCGGCGGGACTGTTTTTTAATCCAGTAACTGTATTTTTGACCAGTTTTTTGAAGGATGCAAGTGGGCGCTAGAAAAATGGTGGTGTTGGGCACGGGCGGCACGATTGCCGGAACGGCCCGCGATGGAGCGGACAACATCGGCTACAAAGCCGGTCAGGTGGGCGTGCAGCAGTTGCTGGGCGCTGTTCCGGGTCTGGCCCGCGCGGCTGGGGGCGAGCTGGTCGCCGAACAGGTCGCCCAGCTGGACAGCAAGGACATGGATTTGAACGTCTGGATGCGCCTGGCACAGCGCTGCCAGGCGCATCTGGCGGACCCGCAGGTCCAAGGCATCGTCATCACGCACGGCACCGACACGCTGGAGGAAACGGCGTGGTTCCTGCGGCTGGTGCTGGAGGCTTCCAAGCCCGTCGTGCTGACCTGCGCGATGCGGCCGGCGACGGCGCTGACGCCCGACGGCCCGCAGAACCTGCTCGACGCTGTCGCCGTGGCGTCCACGCCGGGCGCGCGCGGCGTGGTGGCGGTAGCGGCCGGCGTGCTGCACGGCGCTGCGCTGGTGCGCAAGGTCCATCCCTATCGTGTGGACGCGTTCGACTCGGGCGACGCAGGGCCGCTGGGCTGGGTGGAAGAAGGCCAGGTACGCCTGGCCCGCGGCTGGCCTGACGCCGCGGCGATCCACGCTGGCGCGTTGGCGTTGCTGGCCAGGCCTGCTGATAGCTGGCCGCGGGTGGAGGTGGTGCTGAGCCATGCCGGCGCCAGCGGCCGGCTCGTGGATCTGCTGGTGGCCGATGGGGTCGATGGGCTGGCCGTGGCCGCCACAGGCAACGGAACGCTGCACCAGGATCTGGAGGCGGCGTTGGTGCGCGCCCAGGCGGCAGGGGTGCTGGTGCGCGTCACCTCCCGTTGCGGTCTGGGCCGCGTGCTGCCGCGCCCGGGAGATGCGCTGGCGGCCGACGAGGAGGGCCTGGGCGCCGTGAAGCTGCGAGTGTCTCTGTTGCTGGAATTGCTGGCCGCACCGAAGGGCTGATCGCTCATCGGTGTGATCGCCCCATGCAAAACGCCCCGCAGTGCGGGGCGTCTTTCTTTGCACCTTCCGCCCCACAAAGGGGCAGAAGCAGGCCGGGGCCTTTCAGTGGGAGAGCGCCTGCAGCGCGCGCTGCGTGATCTCTTCGACCGTTCCCGTGCCGCTGATGGCGCGGTACTTGGGAGCGTTGTCGGCGTCTTGCTGGGCCCAGGTGGAGTAGTAGTCGACCAGCGGACGGGTCTGGGCGCTGTACACCTCCAGGCGCTTCTTGACGGTCTCTTCCTTGTCGTCTTCGCGCTGGATCAGGTCTTCGCCGGTCACGTCGTCCTTGCCTTCGACCTTGGGCGGGTTGAACTTGACGTGGTAGGTGCGGCCGCTGGCCGGGTGCGAGCGGCGGCCGCTCATGCGTTCGATGATGGCATCGAAGGGTACGTCGATCTCCAGCACGTAATCGAGCTTCACGCCGGCGGATTTCATCGCGTCGGCCTGGGGGATGGTGCGGGGGAAGCCGTCAAACAGGAAGCCTTGGGCGCAGTCGGGCTGGGCGATGCGCTCCTTCACCAGATTGATAATGAGATCGTCGCTCACCAGCTGGCCGGCATCCATGACGGCCTTGGCCTGCAGACCCAGCGGCGTGCCGGCCTTGACGGCAGCGCGCAGCATGTCACCGGTGGAGATCTGCGGAATGCCGTATTGCTTGCAGATGAACGCGGCCTGGGTGCCCTTTCCTGCGCCGGGCGCGCCCAAAAGAATCAGCTTCATGGATGTCCTCTCAATGTTGAATTTGGCTGGCAACCGGCCGCAGGCGAGCGTGCGCCAGCCGGGTGCAATCATTGCGGGCGAGGATAGCACGCGATAACTGCACCAAACTGACGCGTCATCGGCACGACGCAAGGGGCTGCTAGGTGCGCCGCAGCAGGCGCGGCGGCGGTGTTCAGCCCAGCAGCGTGCGCACCCGCTCCAGATCGGCCGGCGTGTCCACTCCCGGGCCCGGCGAGGCATCGGTCACATGCACCGCGATGCGGTGGCCGTGCCAGAGCGCGCGCAGCTGTTCCAGCGCTTCGAGCCGTTCGGTGGGCGCGGGTGGCAGCTGCGGGAAATCGCGCAGGAAGCCGGCGCGGTAGCTATACAGGCCAATGTGGCGCAGCGGCGCATGGCCCGCCTGCACTGCTTCGGCGGTCTTCCACCAGGCGGTGCCGGCGGCATGGTCGCGGGCGTGGGGAATGGGCGCGCGGCTGAAGTAGTGCGCGAGGCCCCGGCCGTCCAGCACCACCTTCACCACGTTGGGGTTGAGGTAGTCCTCCACCGTGTCGATGGCGTGGGCGGCGGTGCCCATGCGGGCGTCGGGGCGGGCGGGCAGGAGACCGGCCACGGCGTCGATCAGGGCCGGGTCGATGAGGGGCTCGTCGCCCTGCACGTTGACCACGATGTCGTCGCCGGCCAGGCCCAGCAGCTCGCACGCTTCGGCCAGCCGGTCGCTGCCGCTGGCGTGGTCGGGGCGGGTCAGCACGGCCTGCACGCCGTGGCGGCTGCAGGCGTCGAGGATGCGCTGGTCATCGGCGGCGACCACGATGCGGCGGGCGCCGCTCTGCGCGGCGCGCTGCGCCACGCGCACCACCATGGGCAGGCCGGCAATGTCGGCCAGGGGCTTGTCCGGCAGGCGGCTGGAGCCCAGGCGCGCCGGGATCAGCACGGTGAATTCGGGCGCGGCCTGGCTCATGCGGCTTCGATTTCCTCGTCGGTCAGCGTGCGGGCTTCGTTTTCGAGCAGCACGGGAATGCCGTCGCGCACCGGGTAGGCCAGGCGGGCGCTGCGCGAGACCAGTTCCTGGCGTTCGCGGTCGAAGGAAAGAGGCCCCTTGGTGACGGGGCAGACCAGCAGTTCGAGCAGTTTGGAATCCATGGCTTGGAGCCGCACAGGGCGGGAGGGGTTATGGGATCGGGACAAGGCGGAGGAGCCGGCAGGCCAGGCCGGACGCTGGGGCCGTGCGGCGCCGCCCGCGTCAGCTGGATGCCGCCGATGATAGCGACGCGGCCCGGGCCCGGGCCAGCCGTGCGTCCATGAGCGTGAAGAACGCGGGCGGCAGCTCCAACGCGAGCGGCACGGCCAGCGCCTGGGGGTAGCGGGCCCAGAGCTTGACGGCATCCTTTTCGGTGCAAATCAGCAGCGGGCCCTTGTCTTTCGGTGGCTGCCAGCTATCGAAATCATAGTGATCTGGCAGGCTCTCGGTGCGGGCCAGGGTCAGGCCCTGGCCGCGCAGCATCTGGAAGAAGTCGTGCGGCCGGGCGATGGCGGCCACTGCATGCAGCGGCTGGCCGCGCAGCGAGGCCAGCGGCGCGCGGCTGCCGTCTGCCCGCACGGCCTCGGCCGCCAGCCCGCGCTGCAGCGCGAAGGCGGGGGCCGTGGTCCCTGCGGGGCAGGGGCCGGCGTGCAGTACGGCGTCCACGGGCCGGGGCCAGGGTTCGCGCAGCGGGCCGGCGGGCAGCAGCCAGCCGTTGCCCACGCCTTCGTCATTGAACACGCACAGCTCGAGGTCGCGGGCCAGGGCCAGGTGTTGCAGGCCATCGTCGCAGACGATGACGTCGGTGGCGGGGTGGGCGTTCAGCAGCGCCCGGGCCGCCTCGGCGCGCTTGGCGGCGACGAAGACCGGCACGCCCGTGCTGCGGGCCAGCAGCGCGGGTTCGTCGCCCACCTCTGCGGCCGTGCTGTGCGGCAGCACGGCACGGCAGTCACGCGTGCTGCGCCCGTAGCCGCGCGAGACGATGCCGGGCTGCCACCCGTTCGCCTGTAGATGGCGCACCACGGCCTGCGTGATCGGGGTCTTGCCCGCGCCGCCGGCGATCACGTTGCCCACCACCACGACCGGCACCGCGGCGCGGTAGCTGCCCAGTAGGCCCGCGGCGTAGAGCGCGCGGCGCGCGGCCGTCAGCCCGCCGTAAAGCCACGCGAGCGGCAGCAGGCAGCGGGCCACGGGGCCGCGCCGCGACCAGGCTTTGTGCAGCATGGCGGCCATGGGCGGGTGTTTGTTGCGCGGGGTGGGGCGGCCGCGCGCTAGCGTGCAGCCGCCTTGCCGGAGGACTGGGTGGCGAAGGTGATCTGCGAGAGGCCGACGCGCCGCGCAGCCTCCATCACGGTGACTACCGACTGGTGGGGGGACGAGGCGTCGGCGCTGATGATGACGATGCTGTCCTTGCCGGTGGCCGATGCCGCCGACTGCAGTGCGCGGGCCACGCCTTCGACAGCCTTGCCTTCCACAGCGGTCTTGTTGATGGCGTAGCGGCCGTCGGCGGCCACCGAGACGATGATTTCCCGCGGCCGGTCGCGCTGCTGTTCGGCGTCGGCCACCGGCAGGGTCAGCTGCAGCTCGGTGAACTTGCTGTAGGTGGTGGACAGCATCAGGAAGATGAGGATCACCAGCAGCACGTCGATGAACGGGATCAGGTTGATCTCGGGCGCATCCTGGGTGCGGGGGCGGAAGTTCATGGCGTGCGGCAGGCAGGCGAGGGGGCGGCTCGGGCGGGGCGCTGGCTTACTTGCGCAGCCGGGTGAGGTGGCGCAGGAACTGTTCGGCTGCCAGTTCCAGCGTCAGCAGGTAGGCATCGACGCGGCTGCGGAAGTAGCGCCAGAAGATCAGCGTGGGGATGGCCACGATCAGGCCGAAGGCGGTGTTGTAGAGCGCGATGGAGATGCCGTGCGCCAGCTGCGCCGGGTTGCCGCCGCCCATGGCCTGGCCGACGGTGCCTCCGCCGGCCTGCGAGCCGAAGATGTCGATCATGCCGATGACGGTACCCAGCAGGCCCAGCAGCGGCGCGGCCGAGGCGATCGTCGCCAGCGCGTTCAGGTATTTTTCGAGCCGGTGGGCCACCGCGCGTCCGGCGCCTTCCATGGCGGAGCGCAGATCGGCCTCGGTGCTCTGCGGCTGGCTGTTGAGCGTGCGCAGGCCCGTGGCCAGCACCTCGCCCAGTGCGGAGTTCTGCGCCAGCTGGTTCACCACGTCGGGCGTGGGCAGCGCCCGGGCCGATACGGCGATGGCTTCGTCCAGCAGTTTCGGGGGGGCGACCCGGGCCGTGCGCAGCGCGGTGAAGCGCTCCAGCACCAGCGCCAGGGCGAGCACGGAACAGGCTATCAAGGGCCAGATGGGCCAGCCTGCGGCTTGTATGATCGACAGCAATTCTCTCTCCGCGCAGATGAAATCCGGCCGGCGATTATGGCCCAGCCGCCGAGCCCCCAGCCGGATCGCCCGGCAGCCGGAACCGCGCATTCCACGTCTGTGTCGCGATCTCCACTCACCCACAAAATCTGTGGATAACTTTGTGGGCAACCTGCTCGCCGCACCGTGGCAGACGGCGCCAATCCACGGGTTTGACACTTTGATGAAAAAACGCGCAGTGAAAAACGCATATAAATCAATGGCTTGGCCGAATTTGCTAGCTCTGCGGGCCGTCGTGCCTTCGGGGGGTGATAGGGGCACCGCTGCCCTGGTTCTGTGGACTAATGCGACGGCCCCATTGCCCGCCAGGCCGCGCCACGCCGATGTTTGAGCGTCCGGACGCAGGCGCGGCGCCGCGCATCTGGGAGGTCGGCGCGCTGTGCCGCGCCATTGCTGATGCGCTGGAGGCGCGATTCAACCCGGTGGCCGTGCGCGGCGAGATCACGGGTTTTTCGCGCGCGGCCAGCGGGCACTGCTACTTCACGCTGAAGGACGCGAGCGGCCAGGTGCGGTGCGCCATGTTTCGCCGCTCCGCCGGGCTGCTGGACTTCGCCCCGCGCGACGGCGAGCTGGTCGAGGTGCACGGCCGGCTGGGTGTCTATGAGGCGCGGGGCGATCTCCAGCTCATCGTCGAGAGCATGCAGCGCGCAGGGCAGGGCGCGCTCTTCGAGCAATTCATGCGGCTCAAGGCCCGGCTGGAGGCCGAAGGGCTGTTCGACGGCGCCCGCAAGCGTGCCCTGCCGCTCATGCCGCGCGGCATCGGCCTGGTCACCTCGGCCGGCGCGGCGGCGCTGCACGACGTGGTCACCGCCCTGCGCCGGCGCGTCCCGCACATTCCGGTGGTGCTGGCACCGGCCCTGGTGCAGGGCGCCCAGGCACCCGCTTCGATCTGTGCTGCGCTATCGAAACTGTATCGGCATGCCGAGCAGGCAAGCGGGCTGCAGGGCGATGATGGCTTTACCGGCGCGGGCGGGCAGCCCGTGCCCATCGACGTGATCCTGCTGGTGCGCGGCGGCGGCTCCATCGAAGACCTCTGGGCCTTCAACGACGAGCAACTGGCCCGCACCATCGTGCAGAGTCCGGTGCCGCTGGTGAGCGGGGTGGGGCACGAGACCGATTTCACCATCGCTGACTTCTGCGCCGACTTGCGCGCGCCCACGCCCACGGCGGCGGCTGAACTGGTGTCGCAGCCGCGCGCCGTGTGGCTGGGCGCGCTTGACCTGATGGGCGAGCGCCTGCAGGACGCCGTGCAGCGGCAGATGGACCTGCGCCACCAGCGGCTGGACATGGCCGGCCAGCGGCTGGGCCGGCCCTCGGGCCTGGTCGGCCGCCAGCAACTGCAGCTCGCCCGGCAGGCGCAGCGGCTGCGGCATGCGGTGCTATTGAAATTGCAGCGCATGTCCCAGGAAAATCAAGCGCTGCAGGCCCGGTTGCCCACGGCGGTGGAGCGGCGCCTGCAGGCCCAGTCCGACCGCCTGGAGCGCGCTGCGCTGCGGCTGCAGCTGCTGGACCCCCGGCTGGTGCTGCAGCGCGGCTATGCCCTGCTGACCGATGCCGATGGCCAGCCCGTGACGCGGCCGGCCCAGGTGCGGCCGGGCGATGCGCTGGTCGGCCGCCTGGCTGAGGGCGAGATCGACCTCACCGTGGCGCAGCGCCGGCTGCTGTAGGGGCTCTCGGGGGGCTTGGCGCGCCTGTGCCGAGCCTTACGGGAAGCCTTGCGCAGCGGTGCCGCGGCCCGCAAGGTCGCTCGGCTGGCCTACAGCGAGGCGCTCCGTTTCCTTCCTACAATCATGAGCCGCCCGGAGCCGCAAGGCCCCTGAGCGCACCCCGGCACCCTCCCAGGAGGCCGCCCTCGAATTCCAACCAACCCACGAAGGACTCACCATGGAACATACCCTGCCGCCGCTGCCTTACGCCATCGACGCCCTGGCTCCCCATTACAGCCAGGAAACGCTGGAATACCACCACGGCAAGCACCACAATGCCTACGTGGTGAACCTGAACAACCTGCAAAAGGGCACCGAATTCGAGAGCATGTCCCTCGAAGAGATCATCAAGAAGTCCAGCGGCGGCATCTACAACAACGCTGCCCAGATCTGGAACCACACCTTCTTCTGGAACTGCATGGCCCCCCAGGGCGGCGGCGAGCCCAGCGGCGCGCTGGCCGATGCCATCAAGGCCAAGTGGGGCAGCTACGCCGCCTTCAAGGAAGCCTTCGTCAAGAGCGCCGTGGGCAACTTCGGCTCCGGCTGGACCTGGCTGGTCAAGAAGGCTGACGGCAGCGTGGACATCGTGAACACGGGAGCCGCCGGCACCCCCCTGACCACGGCCGACAAGGCCCTGCTGACGGTGGATGTCTGGGAACACGCCTACTACATCGACTACCGCAACCTGCGTCCCAAGTTCGTCGAGACCTTCCTCGACAAGCTGGTCAACTGGAAGTTCGCCGAAGCCAACTTCGCCTGATCGGCGCGCGTGCGGCCTGCGAGGGAGGTTTCGACCCCCGCAGTAGCGGCAAGCCACAAGCACAAAGGCCTGCAAGCATCGCGCTTGCAGGCCTTTTTTCTTGGGTGCCGGGGTGGGCGCCCCCAGGCCCCGGCGCGGCGGTCAACCACCCATAACAAGCAGGCCCTGGCGGCAGGGGAGCCGGCAGGGCCTGAATGATGGATTCGATGGATTCGATTCGGAGGCGTCAGCCCGTCACCCGTGAGGGCGGGGCGGATGCCGGGGCTGCGAGGGCTCAGCGGCCGTAGCCGCCACCGCCGCCGCCGCGCGGGCCGCCACGGCCACCGCCACGGTTGCCGCCGCCGCCGTAGCCGCCGCCACCACCGCCACCGCCATAGCCACCGCCGTTGCCGCCACGGAAGCCACCACCGCCACGGCGGCCGCTGCCGGCCATGCTGTCCACGCTGGTGCGCATCGGGTCGGGCTGGCCACCGCCGGTGCCGCCGCCGTGGCGCGATGCGCCCAGGTTCACGCCGGCCTGGGTGACCAGGTGGGCGTTCTCACGGCGAGGCTGGCTGTCGTCGAAGCGGGGGGCTCCGCCACCACCACCACCGCTGCGCGGGGCGCTGCGGCCCGGCTGGGCTGCGGGGCCGCGGGGGCCTGCGCCGCCGCCGGCACGCGGGCCGCCATGGCGGCCGCCGTTGCCGCCGTTGCCACCACCGTTGCCGCCGCCGTTCTTGGCGCCGCCAGCGGAGCGTTGACCGCCGCCGCCACCGCCTGCAGGCTTGCCGCCGCGGTCACCGCCGCCGCCCTGGCCCTGGCCGGCCTTGTTGGTGCGGATGCGTTCCATCATCTCGCTGCGGGCGGCCTTGGCGGCGGCCTGCATGACTTCACGGCTCGGCGGCTTGCCGGCGCCGCCCCAGATGGTCTGGCGGCCCATGGCGATGGGCTCGGCCTTCTCGCCGGCTTCGGGGCCGAAGCCGTCGAGCACCTGCACCGGGATCTCCTGCTTGGTGAAGCGCTCGATCTCCATCATGAAGCCTTCTTCGTCCATGCAGACCAGGCTCACGGCCTCGCCGCTGGCGCCTGCACGGCCCGTGCGGCCGATGCGGTGGACGTAGTCTTCGGGGACGTTCGGGATCTCGTAGTTGACGACGTGCGGCAGCTCGTCGATGTCGATGCCGCGTGCCGCGATGTCGGTGGCGACCAGGGCGCGGATCTCGCCGCTCTTGAAGCCGGCCAGGGCCTGGGTGCGGGCGCTCTGGCTCTTGTTGCCGTGCAGCGCCATGGCCATGACGCCGTTCTTGGTCAGGAATTCGGCCACGTTGTTGGCGCCGAACTTGGTGCGGGTGAAGACCAGCACCTGGCTCCAGTTGTGTTCCTGGATGATGTGCAGCAGCACCTGCTTCTTCTTGCCACGGCCCACAGGGTGGATCACCTGGGTGATGCGCTGCACCGTGGTGTTGCGCGGCGTGACCTGGATGCTCTGCGGGTTCTTCAGCAGCGTGCCGGCCAACTCGCGGATCTCGTCGCTGAAGGTGGCCGAGAACAGCAGGCTCTGCTTGTCCTTGGGCACCAGCGCCAGGATCTTCTTCACGTCGTGGATGAAGCCCATGTCCAGCATGCGGTCGGCTTCGTCGAGCACCAGGATCTCGACCGTGGACAGGTCGAGGAAGCCCTGCTGCTGCAGGTCCAGCAGGCGGCCGGGCGTGGCCACCAGCACGTCGATGCCGCGCTTGATGCGGTCGATCTGCGGGTTCATGCCCACGCCGCCGAAGACGACGGTGGAGCTGATGTCGAGGTACTTGCCGTAGGCGCGCACGGACTCTTCGACCTGGGCCGCGAGTTCACGCGTGGGCGTCAGCACCAGGGCGCGAACGCCCTTGCCACCGAAGCGGCTCTTGGGAGCCGTGCCCTGCGAAAGGCGGTTGAGCAGGGGCAGGGTGAAAGCTGCGGTCTTGCCGGTGCCGGTCTGCGCGCCGGCCAGCAGATCGTGACCTTGCAGCACTGCGGGAATGGCCTGTGCCTGGATGGGCGTCGGCGTTTCGTAGCCCTGTTCACGCACGGCCTTCAGGATCTCTGGGGCCAGATTCAGTTCGTCAAAGTTCATTCAAGGAGGCGCCCTGTCCAGGGCACTTGGGGCATCGGCCTGACGCGAACCCGTGGGGCTGCGGCCAGTATTAGGCAGATGATTCTTCAGGATCGGGAGCGAGAAGGCGCCGCAAGGCGGCCTTCGGATCCCCAGCAGGTTGCTGAGTCCGCCGGTCACTGGAGCCGGCGGCTGAGTGGTGATTGTGGCATGAGTTGCGGCACATGTGTCCCATGTCGCTTTCTGGATGGCCCCGCGGCCCGCCCCCGCGGGCCGGCGGGGCTAGACTGTGCGCTCTGTCTGCTGCTCGGTTTCCCGCGTTTTCCTGCCATGTCTTCCGCCTCTCTTTCGTCTCCCGCCGCAGGCCCGCTGCGCCTTGCCATCGTCAACATGGAAGGCGTCGTCTGGGCGGGCGAGGTGCGGGTGGCCACGGTGCCGGGTGCCGAGGGCTCCTTCGGCGTCCTGGCCGGCCACACGCCGCTGCTCAGCCGTCTGCGCGAAGGCTTCGTGCATTGCGAGACGCCGGACGGCGAGCGCGTGTCGGTGTTCGTCTCGGGCGGCTATGTCGAGGTGCAGCCCGGCGGAGTCACCGTGCTGGCCGACACCGCCGTGCGCTCGGCCGACCTCGACGCGGCCCGTGCCGAGGCTGCGCGCCAGCAGGCCGCGAGCCAGTTGCACCAGGCGCTGGGCGAGATCGACCACGCGAAGATCCAGGCCGAGCTGATGGCCTCCGCAGCGCACTGGGCGCACGAGCTGCGCGGGCGCTCGCAGCGCTGATCCGGGCCTGCGCAGGGCGAGCGCGGACGGTGCCGCGCCAAAGCATCCGATAATCCCGGGTTGAACCGCGTCTCGCACGGCGCATGCCCGGCAACCCGCCGTGCCTGCCGCGCCGGCAGCGCCGCCCCCATTCCAAGGAAAGAAAGCCAATGGCCCAGTACGTTTATTCGATGAACCGTGTCAGCAAGACCGTGCCCCCGAAGCGGCAGATCTTGAAGGACATCTCGCTCTCCTTCTTCCCCGGTGCCAAGATCGGCGTGCTGGGCCTGAACGGCTCGGGCAAGTCCACGCTGCTGAAGATCATGGCCGGCGTCGACAAGGAGATCGAGGGCGAAGCCATCCCCATGCCGGGCTTGAAGATCGGCTATCTGCCGCAGGAGCCGCAGCTCAACCCCGACCACACCGTGCGCGAGAGCGTGGAAGAGGCCATGGGCGAAGTCTTCGCCGCCAAGGCCAAGCTCGAAGAGGTGTACGCCGCCTATGCCGAGCCCGACGCCGACTTCGACGCGCTGGCCGCCGAGCAGGCTCGCCTCGAAGCCATCATCGCCACGGCCGGCACCGACTCCGAGCACCAGCTGGAAATCGCCGCCGACGCCCTGCGCCTGCCGCCCTGGGAAGCCACGGTGGGCGTGCTCTCCGGCGGCGAGAAGCGCCGCATCGCGCTGTGCCGCCTGCTGCTGTCCAAGCCCGACATGCTGCTGCTCGACGAACCCACCAACCACTTGGACGCCGAATCCGTGGACTGGCTGGAGCAGTTCCTGCACCGCTTCTCCGGCACCGTGGTGGCCATCACCCACGATCGCTACTTCCTCGACAACGCGGCCGAGTGGATTCTCGAACTCGACCGCGGCCACGGGATTCCGTACAAGGGCAACTACAGCACCTGGCTGGACCAGAAGCAGGCCCGCCTCGAATCCGAGCAGAAGGGCGAGGAAGCCCGCGCCAAGGCCCTGAAGAAGGAGCTGGAGTGGGTGCGCCAGAACGCCAAGGGCCGCCAGGCCAAGTCCAAGGCGCGTATCGCCCGGTTCGAGGAGCTGAGCGATTTCGAATACCAGAAGCGCAACGAAACGCAGGAAATCTTCATTCCCGTGGCCGACCGCCTGGGCACCCAGGTCATCGAATTCAAGGGCGTGACCAAGTCCTTCGGCGACCGCGTGCTGATCGACAACCTGTCGATGAACATCCCCGCCGGCGCCATCGTCGGCATCATCGGCCCGAACGGGGCCGGCAAGTCCACGCTGTTCAAGCTGATCGCCGGCCGCGAGCAGCCTGACAGCGGTGAAGTGGTGATCGGCTCCACCGTCAAGATGGCCTACGTGGACCAGAACCGCGATGCGCTCTCCGACGAGAAGACCGTCTGGGAAGACATCTCGGGCGGCCTGGACATCATCAACATCGGCAAGTTCCAGATGGCCAGCCGCGCCTATGCGGGCCGCTTCAACTTCAACGGCGGCGACCAGCAGAAGAAGGTGGGCAGCCTCTCGGGCGGTGAACGCGGCCGGCTGCATCTGGCCAAGACGCTGATCGCGGGCGGCAACGTGCTGCTGCTGGACGAACCCTCGAACGATCTGGACGTGGAAACCCTGCGCGCCCTGGAAGACGCGCTGCTGGAATACGCGGGCACCGTGCTGGTCATCAGCCATGACCGCTGGTTCCTCGACCGGATCGCCACCCACATCCTGGCCGCCGAAGGCGACAGCCAGTGGGTGTTCTTCGACGGCAACTACCAGGAATACGAAGCCGACAAGAAAAAGCGCCTGGGCGAAGAGGGCGCCAAGCCCAAGCGCATGCGCTACAAGGCGCTCAAGTAAGCGTCAGCTCCAGTGCAGGCAGGCGATCCGCCTGCCTGCCGCCTTGAAAAAAGCCTCCATCCCCGGCCAGGGGATGGAGGCTTTTTGCTATTTATTTGGTAGCGTTATACCCAGATTTATCAAGCGCTGTGAGCGGTTTTGATGCTTGGATCGCCAGCGGTCCCCCGCATCAGCCCTGTGCAGGCCGCAGCTTGCGCCGCACCAGATGGATGTGGTTGCGCAGCGCGTACAGCTCCTCGGCATAGGAGAGTGGAACGCTCACCTTCTCGACCTGCGCCTCCAGCCGGTCCAGCTGCGTGCGCAACGCCTCGGGCGTGCTCTGGCCGACTTCCATCTCGTCCTCGATCTCGCGCAGCCGGCCGTACCAGCGGAACACGCGCGAGCGCACGCGGAACTGGTAGAGCGGCGGCACGATGCGCGAGAGCGGCAGCATGGCCGCCAGCAGCACGCCCAGCACCAGCCACATGCGCTCGATCAGATTGGCGAGCCAGAACGGCAGGTAGCGCTGCAGCAGCGGCGGCGAGCCGTTGATGGCGCGGTCGCCCTCGGCGGCAATGGGCAGCTCGCTGTGGCGGGTGTTGGGAAAGTCCCGCGCCCGGTTGAACCAGCCCGCGCCGCCGTGCAGCGTCTGCGCGGCCTGCGCGAAGAGCTGCAGCAGCGCCGGGTGCGTGCCTTCGCGCGCCAGCAGCGAGGTGGTGGAGGCCACCAGCCGCACGTCCGACGGCGGCACGTTGGCGGCCAGATCGACCACGCCGCGCGGCAGCGTGACGGGCGTGAGGAAGGGAAAGCGCCGGCCGTAGGCCTCGTTCTGCGGAAAGTCCATGAGCCGCACGCCGGGCGTCTGCAGCAGCATCTGCACCATCAGCGATTCGGGCGCGGAGGCGAACACCAGCGCATCCAGCCGGCCGGCCAGGAAGTCCACCGTCGCGGGCGTCTGGCCCAGCTGAGTGCGGTGGACGCGGGCCGGGTCCACGCGGTTGGCCTCCAGCAGTTTGTCCATCAGTGTGGGCACGCCGCTGCCCGGTGTGCCGACATTCATACGCAGGCCGCGCAGCTGCGCCAGGCTGGAGAGCCGGCCGCTCGCCGTCACCCGGCGGGCCGTGTCCTCCCGATAGAAGAGCCAGATGGGTTCGACGAACAGGCTGCCCAGCGATTCCAGCTCTTCGGTGTCGCCGGGCTGCAGCTCGCCGGTGCCGCCCTGCACGAAGGCGAGGTCGGCCGCGCCGTCGCGCAGCAGCTGCAGGTTGGCCGACGAGCCCTCGCTTTCCAGCAGCACCACCTCGATGCCATCGGCCGCCAGGGCCTTGCGGTAGCGCTGGCCGAATTCGGCATAGGCGCTCTGCGCGGGCCCGGTGGCCAGGGTGACCCGGCGCGGCGGGTTGGGCTGCAGCCACCAGTAGGCCAGCGCCACCAGGCCCACGGCCAGGAAGGCGAGCGGCCCGGCCGAGAGCAGCAGGTCGCGCACGTTCAGCAAGGCGGTGCGCAGGCGCCGGGCGGCGGTGCGCGATCGCGCGGCCAGCAGGTTCATGGCCGGCCTCCGGCCAGATCGGCGGCGCCGGGCAGGTGCAGGCCCTGCGCGGTGGTGATGCCTTGCGCGGCCCAGACGGCGCGCAGCGTGGCGCGGGCCGTGACCTCGGCCGCCAGGGTGCAGAGCACCATCATGCCCAGCGTGCGGCCGGCGAGGCCCGTGCCCAGGGCGAACAGCGTGTCGCCGTCCGACAGGGTGTGCACGGGGTTGATGGCGCGGGCCAGCCCGTCGTGCGCGCACACCGCCAGCCGGCGGGCCTGCGCCTTGGTGATGGCCGCATCGGTCGCCACCACGCCGATGGTGGTGTTGGTGCCGGCCAGCAGGCTCTGCGGCGCGTCGCCGGCCAGCAGGGCGCGGCGCGTGTCGTGCAGCCGCAGGCCGTCGGCCGTGCGGGCGCCGGCCACGGGGCGGCCGGTGTCCGGGTCCACCACGTCGCCGGCCGCGTTGCAGGCCACCAGCGCTCCCACGGTCACGCCCTCCACGGTGATCGAGGCGCTGCCGATGCCACCCTTCATGGCCCGGTCCATGCCGAAGAGCTTGCCCACCGCGGCGCCCGCACCGGCGCCCACGTTGCCTTCGGCCGGGTCTTCGCGCGAGGCGGCGGCGCAGGCGGCGTAGCCCGCGGCGGCATCAGGGCGGATGCGCGCATCGCCCACGGGCAGGTCGAACAGCACGGCCGCCGGCACCAGCGGAATGCGGGCCACGCCCACGTCCAGGCCGATGCCGCGCTCTTCCAGCCAGCGCACCGCGCCGCTGGCCGCATCCAGCCCGAAGGCGCTGCCGCCGGCCAGCATCACGGCGTGGATGCGCTCGACCAGGTGCGTGGGCTCCAGCAGATCGGTCTCGCGCGTGCCGGGCGCCGCTCCGCGCACGTCCACGCCGGCCACTGCGCCCTCGCGGGCGATGACTACGCTGCAGCCGGTGGGCCGGCGCGTGTCGGTGCAGTGGCCGACCTCGATGCCGGCGACGCGGGTGATGGAGCCGGCGTCGCCGGCGGGGCTGTATGCGAAGAAGGGCTGGGACATGCGGGACATGGGCTGACGATGGCCTGTGATGGCGAAGGGCGCCACCATAGCGCAAGCCCGCTCCGGCCGATCAGCTACCAGCGCGGCCGCGCCGTCAGCCACGCATGCGGCACGCCGAGCCGGTACGGGGCGTGCAGGCTTGCCTTGCGTTCATCGTCCCTGCCGAGTCACGGTGCGGAGCGCGCAGATCTCGCGCTGGCATGCGCTTCGCCGAGCAGCCACCGGGCAAAGGCCTGCAGGGGCTCCGAACTCAGCCCGATGGGGGACGGCAGTACCAGGCAGAAGGTCTTCGCGACAGGGCTCGCTGGCGGCCATGGCGCTGCCAGTCGGCCCTGCGCCAGGTCTGCCTCCACATAGAGCCGCGGCACGAGCGCGACGCCCAGGCCGGCCAGCGCGGCCTCGATCAGCATGGCGTTCAGGTCGTAGCGGGGCCCGACGGCGGGGTGGGTGATCGATGTGCCGGTTTCTGCGGCGTAGCGCTCCCAGGCATCGGGGTTCTGGCGTCTGTGCAGCCTTGGCAGCGCATCCAGCGCGGGCGCCGCGCCATCGAGCCCGAGCAGCGCGGGGTGGCACACGGGCACCAGTTCCTCCTGCATCAGCGGATGGGTGTGCGCGCCGCTCCAGGCTGGGTGTTCGAAATGGATGCATGCGTCGAAACCACTGCCGGGCAGCGCGAACGGGTCCATCCGTTCGGCCAGATGCACGGTGATATGCGGGTGCAGGCGCTGGAAGCGGGCCAGGCGCGGAATCAGCCAGCGTGTGGCGAAGGTGGGCAGGGTCGCGATGTCGAGGCTGGCGCCATCGTCCGGCTGGCCCATCAGGTACTGGCTCTCATGGTCCAGCCGCGCCAGTATGTCCCGCACCTGCTGGGCATAGCGTTGCCCCTTGGGCAGCAGCCGCACCCGGTTGCCGACGCGCTCGAACAGCGACAGTCCGAGGAAGGATTCCAGCCGCCCGATCTGCCGGCTGATGGCGCCTTCGGTGAGCGACAGCTCGTCTGCGGCGCGGGCGAAGCTGCCGTGCCTGGCTGCCGCCTCGAAGGCCAGCAGGGCGGAATGGCTCGGTATCTTGCGTCGAAGGGCCATGAGAGGTTCTCCTTGATCTTTTATCACTGAAGCATACCGATAAGTCGTTTTACGGCGTCCATGGCGGCTCCTACCATGATGAAACATCAACAACCATGGCGGGGCCTAGTGTCTCCGCAGGAGCTTCTTCAAATGATCTACACGGTGGAATGCCAATTCACGGACCCTGCCAGCGAAGCCGGCTGGAATGACTTCTACAGCCTGGAGAAGCTGCCCGCGCTGATCTCTGTGGCGGGGTTCCATACCTCCCAGCGCTTCAAGGCCCTGCGGCCGGGTTGCCCCACGTATCTGGCCCTGCATTCGATCGACGGCCTCGACGTGCTGCTAGGGCAGGAGTACCGCCTCAAGGGCGGTGGCAGTTTCTCGCGCTGGCAGGAACACATCGCTGACTGGCATCGCAATCTCTACGCTGGACTGGACCGCGCACCGGCCGTCGCCCGGGGCGAATACCTGGTGCTGAGTTCCGTGGGGCCCGAGCCCTTGGCGCGCAGGGGCCTCGCCCCGGCCGCGATCCACTCGGTTGCCCTGGACCGCTCGCCCGAGCGCCGCTGGCTGGCGACGGTCCGCGCTTGTGCGCTGGCCGTATCGGACTGGCCGGATGGCGTGCATGCCTATGCGCCGATGTCGGACGCACTGACGCCCGGCTGTGCCGATGCCCGGCCGCAGTGAAGAGGCAGGCCTGCACATGCCCAACATCACGATCTTCATACCGCCCGGAGCGATGCCGGAGGACGAGCCGCTCGCCGAACTCTCGGACCGATGCGCCGGACTGTGCATCGGGGTCCTTCTCGCCGCCCCGGAGAACGTGCATGTCGCCTGCGTCGCCGCGCACCTGGGGCGGGGGCATCCGGTCTTCGTCGATGTGCGTTATCGGCTGGAGCCATTCCGCACGGCGGACACCATGGCGTCGTTCATGGACGGCCTGGAGGACGCGATCCGGAGCGCGACGCGGCTCACAGCCCGCATCCGCTGCTTCGGCTACGCAGCGTCGAACATTAATGCCCGCAATTGACATGCGGGCGGAGGAGCACGCGATGCCCGATACCGGTTTACCGAGCCGCCAGGTGGGCGATTTCTCGATCACAGCCCTGAGCGATGGCTATCTTTGCGCCAGCCTGGATCTGTTGACGAACATCGACGCGGCCGAGGCCCGACGCATCCAGGAGGGGGCAGGCGTGCGGGAGCCGTCATCGGTCCACATCAACGCCTATCTGGTGCGTGGCCGCGGCCGCACGATGCTGATCGACACGGGGGCGGGGGGCTTCCGGCAATGGGGCGGAGAGCTGATGCACCGCCTGGCGCGGGCGGGCGTGCGGCCTTCGCAGGTCGATACGGTGCTGCTGACGCACGCGCACCCGGACCATATCGGCGGCCTCCTGGACGCCACGGGTGCGTCGGCTTTCCCGAACGCCGAATTGGTGGTGCATCGCACAGAGATCGCCTTCTGGCAGGACGATGCCCACCTGCATCGTGCCAGCGAGCGTGCGCGCGGCAACTTCGTGGTGGCGCGGCGGGCCTTCGCTGCCTATAGCGGGAGGTTGCGGCTTATCGACGCTGGCGAGGTCATGCCCGGGCTGTGGGCCGTGCCGCTGGCAGGCCACACCGCAGGGCACACGGGCTACCGGTTCGACGCCGGCAGCGACGGCCTGCTGGTCTGGGGCGATGTGGTGCATTTTCCGAGCATCCAGGCGGCGCACCCTGATGTGTCGATCGCCTTCGACCAGGACCCGCTGCTTTCCGCGCGTACCCGCACGGAGCTGCTGGACTTTGCCTGCGCCGAGCGCCTGCTGATCGCAGGGATGCACCTGGGCGCCGCAGGCTTCGCGCGTATCGAACGGGCGGGCCAGGGATACGCGGTGGCGTATGAGAGTCAGTAGCGGATCTCTCATGGGGTGCCCGGCATTGCCGGGGCAAGGGCGGCGAGGACCGGTTCCCAGCGCCTGGCGCGGGCTGGCTTCGCTCGCGCCGACAATGCCGGCAATGCTGCCCACGCCGCAGACTGGCCGCCCGCATCCGTCAGGCGATGACCCAGACCTTGCGCACCGTCTCGATGGTGCGCCAGGTGCCCACATAGCCGGGCTTCATGATGAAGCAGTCGCCCGCCTTGTAGGTCCTGGGTTCATGGCCGCGTTCGGTGATTTCCACCACGCCGGAGAGGATCAGGCAGTACTCCCAGGTCTCGCCCTTGATGGAGTGGTTCACGCCGGGCGTGGATTCCCAGACGCCAGCGCGCACGGCGCCGTCCTTGGCGCTGTCGATGTCCCAGTTACGGCAGACGATGTCGCCTTCGATCACGCGGTCGGCCGGCGGACGGTATTCGCGGGCTTCGCCGAGTCGGTCGAAGTTGAAGGTGACGAGCAGATCGGACATGGCGTGGGCTCCAGCGGCGCAAGGGTTGTTTCGGATGCACCGATGCTAGAAGCGCAGGCCGCCCGCGTGGTGCGGAAGTGGTGGCCCCGTTCAGCGGCAAATACGCTATGGGGCCGGCGCTTCAGCGCAATCTGCCGGCGGCTGCCGGTGCCCTAGCTCTGGCGGTTGGCGGGGTAGTGCTGAAACACGCTGGTGGTGCCGTCGCGGGCGACCAGCAGCACGTCGAAGGCATCCCGCCGGCCGCCGTAGATGGCGCCGTCCATGCCGGGCGAGCCCACGGGCATCCCCGGCACGGCCAGGCCCAGCGCTTGCGGCTTTTCGCGCAGCAGGCGTCTCACTTCGGCAGCGGGCACATGGCCTTCGAGGACGTAGCCGCCCACCAGCGCGGTGTGGCAGGAGCCGAACTGGGCCGGGAGGCCCAGGCGCTGGCGCACCGCGGTGTTGCCTACGTCGTGGACGCCGACGCGAAAGCCGGCCGCCTGCATGTGGGCCACCCATTCCTTGCAGCAACCGCAATTCGGGTCCTTCCAGACTTCCAGGTCGGCTGGCACGTTGGCGGTCGAGGTAGTGGCGGGAGCCGCGGCCCGTGCCAGCAGTGGCAGGGCGCCGGTGGCGGCGAGCGCTAGCGCGTGTCGCAGCCAGGTGCGGCGTGGGGCGCAGGAGGGATTCATGGTGAGGCTTCCTCGTGAATAAAAAGGGCTACAGCCCCTGTAGATGCTACGCATGCAGCTATGATTTTGATAGTAAGGCGCCGGGCCGGGCTTGCGCAGGCGAGCCGCGTCAGCCGCGGTGCGCCAGGCCTTTGCGTGCACCCGGGGCACGCTGAACATGCCGCCCCTCGCCAGCAGGCCCCAAGGTGCCTTGGCCGGGCATCATGGTCAGGGTGCTGTCGGTCAGGGCCTTGTCCATGGTACCCATTTCGCCACCGCCGGGCACACCTCGGGCGCATTGCCGGGCGCGCCGCCCACGAATCCGATCCGCGGCATCCAGCCCGCCGCCGAGTCGGTGATCGCGCCTGGACTGCGCGCTTTGAGGAGTGTGCGGCGGCCGCTGGTCAGACAGCGGTGTAGCGCCCGGGCCGGTGGTTGAGCGCCAGCACCAGGTTGAGCGCCACCGCACCGACGATGGAGTAGGCCACGCGCAGCGGATCGACCGTGAGCAGAGCCAGCAGCACGATGCAGCAGTCGATGCCCATCTGCACCTTGCCCGCGCGCCAGCCGTAGCGGTCCTGCAGGTAGAGGGCGAGGATGCCCACGCCGCCCAGGCTGCAGCGGTGGCGGAACAGCACCAGAAAGCCCGTGCCGGTGATGAGCCCGCCCGCGATGGCCGCGTAGAGCGGCTGCAGTTGAGCGAACTGCAGGAAGTGTGGCTGCAGCGTGGTCAGCACCGACAGCAGCAGTACGGCGGCAAAGGTCTTGAAGGTGAAACTGCGGCCCATCTTGCGCCAGGCCAGCCAGTAGAAAGGCAGGTTCAGGACGAAAAAGAGGGCGCCGAAACCCACGCCGGTAGCGTAGTGCGCCAGAAAAGCCAGTCCGGCCGTGCCACCCGTGAGCAGTCCGGCGCCGGTGAAAAAAGCCACGCCGATGGAGATCAGCAGGACGCCCGTGAAGAGCGCGAGGGCGTCTTCCAGTGGGGAGTGGGGGACGACGGGGGACGGGGCGGTGGCGGTGCGGCTCATGGTACGGAACGGGGCTGCTGACGGGCCCGGCGCTGCCGATGCCGCACCGTTCGCGCGCTCGGCCTCGCTCGGGAGGAAGGCTGCGATTCTAGGGAAAACCATGAGGCTTTCGGGCGGCCTGGGTGCCACCCCGCCGCTGCCATGCCGGCTGCCGTCACTGGCCGTGCGGCTTGCATCCTCGCTCCCCCCTTCGAGCGCCCCTGCGAGATGGATCGCCCGCCCGCGCCCTTGTCGCTTGGGGCCGAGGCCGGCGTGTGCCGGCCACCGTGCCCGATCGATCAGTTCCCGATCAGGCCAGATTGGCGCTGTCGCGGCTGATGCCGCCGGTCTGGCTGAAGCCGCCGTCCACATACATGATCTCGGCCGTCACGCCGCTGGCGAGGTCCGACAGCAGGAAGGCCGCGGCATTGCCCACGTCTTCGATGGTCACGTTGCGGCGCAGGGGCGAGGCGTCGGCCACGGTGCCCAGCAGCTTGCCGAAGTCCTTGATGCCGCTGGCGGCCAGGGTCTTGATCGGGCCGGCGCTGATGCCGTTGGCGCGCATGCCCTTGGGGCCCAGCGATTCGGCCAGGTAGCGCACGCTGGCTTCCAGGCTGGCCTTGGCCAGGCCCATGGTGTTGTAGTTGGGAACGGCCCGCAGGGCGCCCAGGTAGCTCAGCGTGAGCACGGCGGCCTTGTCGTTCAGGTAGGGCAGGGCGGCCTTGGCCATGGCGGGGAAGCTGTAGGCGCTGATGTCGTGCGCGATGCGGAACGATTCGCGCGACAGGCCTTCGAGGAAGTCGCCGGCGATGGCTTCACGCGGCGCGAAGCCGATGCTGTGCACGAAGCCGTCGAACTTCGGCCAGGTGGCCGACAGGTCGGCGAACATGCGCTCGATCTGCTCGTCGCTCGCCACGTCGCAGTCGAAGATCAGCTGGGAGTCGAACTCGGCGGCGAAGTCGGTGATGCGGTCCTTGAAGCGCTCGCCCACGTAGCTGAAGGCCAGCTCGGCGCCTTGCGCGTGGCATGCCTTGGCGATGCCATAGGCGATGGAGCGGTTGGACAAAACGCCCGTGATGAGCAGCTTCTTGCCGGTCAGGAAACCCATTTGTAGTTCTCTCCAGTGGAAATGCGGTAGGGAGGGCGGCCGGATGGGCTGGCGGGCCTTGGGCCCTGCCAGCGCGGGCCTGCCGCCGCCGTGGTGCAGAATTGTCGCATGCGGTTCTTGGCGATCTGTCTGCTCTGGGGAAGCTCTCTGTGTGCCGTGCCGGCCTGGGCCGCGCATGGCTATGCGCTGTGGGGCGACCTCAAGTACCCTGCCGGTTTCGCGCACTTCGGCTATGTGAATCCCGACGCGCCCAAGGGCGGCGAGCTGCGCATGGTGAGCAACCTGCGCTATTCCACCTTCGACAAGTACAACCCCTTCACGATGAAGGGCTCGCCGCCGGCCTATCTCTCGACCCTGCTGTTCGATACGCTACTCACGGGCTCCATGGACGAGACAGCGTCCGGCTATGGCCTGCTGGCCGAAGACGTCGAAGTGCCGCCCGACCACCTGAGCGCCACCTTCCGCCTGCGGGCCGAGGCGCGCTTCCACGACGGCAGCCCGGTCGAGGCGGCCGACGTGAAGTACACCTACGAGACGCTGACCGGCCCCTACGCATCGCCCAGCTACGCAACCTTGCTGCAGGACGTGGCCGGCGTCGATGTGCTGGACCGGCGCACCGTGCGCTTCCGCTTCAAGCAGCCCAACCGCGAACTGCCGCTCACGGTGGGCAGCCTTCCCATCTTCAGCCGCGCCTGGGGGCGCGATGCGAGCGGCAAAACCAAACGCTTCGACGAGATCGTGACCGACACGCCCATCGGCAGCGGCCCGTACCGCATCGGTCCGGTGGCCTTCGGGCGCGATATCACCTACGTGCGCGACCCGAACTACTGGGGGCGCGATCTGAACGTGAACCGGGGCGAATACAACTTCGACCGCATCACCGTCAAGATCTACAAGGACAACACCGCGCGGCTGGAGGCGCTCAAGGCCGGCGAGTTCGACTTCATGACCGTCTATTCGGCGGGCGACTGGGCGCGCCGCATCGACGGCAAGCTCTTCAAGCAGGGCGTGCTGGTCAAGAAGGAGCTCAAGCACCAGCTGCCCGCGGGCTTCCAGAGCTATGTGCTTAACACCCGCCGGCCGCTGCTGAAGGACGTGCGCGTGCGCGAGGCGCTGGGCCTGGCGCTGGACTACGACTGGATGAACCGCCAGATGTTCTACGGCGGCTATCCGCGCGTGACCGACCTCTTCGGCAACACCGACTGCCGGGCCACCGGCACGCCTGGGCCCGAGGAAATGAAGCTGCTCGAGCCCTGGCGCGGCAAGGTGCCTGACGCCGTGTTCGGCCCCATGTACCAGCCGCCCACGACCGAAGGCGAGGGGCATTCGCTGAGGGGCAACTTGCGCCGCGCCCGCCAGCTGCTGGCCGATGCCGGCTGGACCTACCGCGATGGCGCGCTGCGCAATGCCCAGGGCCAGCCCATGGTGCTCGAATACCTGGACAGCAAGGAAGTCGGCGCGCGCACCGTCACGCCCTGGATGCGCAACCTCGAAAAGCTGGGCGTCACGCTGCGCTTCGCCTCGGTGGACTTCGCTCTCTACCTGCAGCGCATGGATAAATACGACTTCGACATCATCACGCTCAACTATCCCGGCACCTACAACCCGGGCCAGGACATGCAGGAGCTCTTTGGCAGCCAGCGCGCCGACGTGGAAGGCGCCAGCAACCATGCGGGCGTGAGGAGCCCGGCCGTCGATGCGCTGGTGAAGGCGCTGACCCGTGCCGATTCCAAGGCCGAACTGCTGCCCGCCTGCCGGGCGCTGGACCGCGTCATCATGCACAGCCACTACCTCATCCCGCAGTGGTTCCTGTCCTCGCACCGCGTCGTCTATAACCAGCAGCGCCTGGCCTACCGTGCGCCCATGCCGCCCTACGCACGAGCTGAAGAATGGGCCATGTCCACCTGGTGGAGCCTGAAGCCTTAACGCACCGAACGACTGCATGCTCGTCTACATCGCCAAACGCCTGCTGCTCATGCTGCCCACCTTGCTGGGCGTGCTGCTGCTGACCTTCGTGGTGATCCAGTTCGTGCCGGGCGGCCCGGTGGAGCAGTACCTGGCCGAGGCGCGCACCGCCGCCGGCAAGGGCGGCGGCGGGCTCGAGTCCGGCGGCATGAACTACCGCGGAGACCAGGGCGTGGACCCGAAGCGGCTGGAGCAGATCAAGGCGCTCTACGGCTTCGATAAGCCGGCGCACGAGCGCTTCTGGCAGATGCTGGGCCAGTTCGCCCGCTTCGATCTGGGCCGCAGCTTCTTCCAGAACAAGAGCGTGTGGGAGCTGGTCAAGGAAAAGCTGCCCGTCTCCATCAGCCTGGGCCTCTGGACCTTCTTCATCAGCTATCTGGTGGCCGTGCCGCTGGGCGTGGCCAAGGCGGTGCGCGCCGGCTCGCGCTTCGATCTGGTGACCACGCTGATCATCCTGGTGGGCTATGCGATTCCGGGCTTCGTGCTGGGCGTGGCGCTGCTGGTCATCTTCGGCGGACAGCTGCAGTGGTTCCCGCTGCGCGGGCTGACATCGTCCAACTGGGATCAGCTGAGCTGGGGCGCGCGCATCGCGGATTACCTCTGGCACATCACCTTGCCCGTGACGGCCATGGTGGCGGGCAGCTTCGCGGTGACGGCCATGCTGACCAAGAACGCCTTCCTGGAGGAGATCCGCAAGCAGTACGTGCTGACGGCGCGGGCCAAGGGGCTTTCGGAGCGGCAGGTGCTCTGGAAGCACGTCTTCCGCAACGCGCTGATCCCCATCGTCACGGGCTTTCCGGCGGCCTTCATCGGCGCCTTCTTCACCGGCTCGCTGCTGATCGAGACGCTGTTCTCTCTCGATGGCCTGGGCCTGCTGAGCTATGAGAGTGTGATCCGCCGCGACTACCCCGTGGTGCTGGGCACGCTCTACCTCTTCACGCTGATCGGACTGGTCACCAAGCTGGTGAGCGACCTGTGCTACGTGTGGGTGGACCCGCGCGTGAAGTTCGACTGAGCCCCCATGAGTTTGACGCCGCCGTCCCCCACCCCCGCAGCGCTTCCTGCGTCGCCTGCGCCCTCGCTGTCGCCCTCGCGCCGGGCCTGGCTGCGCTTCAAGCGCAACCGGCTGGGTTTCTGGAGCCTCATCGTCTTCTGCGTGCTGGTCGTCATCAGCCTGGGCGCGGAGCTGGTCAGCAACGACCGGCCGCTGGTCGTGCGCTACGAAGGGCAGACCTATTTCCCGATCGTCAAGACCTACCCGGAAACCACCTTCGGCGGGGACTTCGATACGCCCACCGACTACCTGGACCCGTACATCCAGCAGCGGCTGCGCGCGGGCGACAACTGGGCGCTCTACACGCTCAATCCCTACGGTCCCAACACCATCAACTACTTCGCCAAGTCGCCCAACCCCTCCGCGCCCACGGCCGACAACTGGCTGGGCACGGACGACCGGGGCCGGGACATGGTGGCGCAACTGCTCTACGGCTTTCGCGTGAGCGCGCTGTTCGGCCTGGCGCTCACCTTCACAGGCACGGTGCTGGGCCTGCTCACGGGCGCCATCCAGGGCTTCTTCGGGGGCAGGACGGATCTGGCCTTCCAGCGCTTCATCGAGATCTGGGGCTCCATGCCCGAGCTGTACCTGCTCATCATCTTCAGCGCGCTGTTCTCGCCCAGTCTCGCGCTGCTGCTGATCCTGCTGAGCCTCTTCGGCTGGATGGGCCTGTCGGACTACGTGCGTGCCGAATTCCTGCGCAACCGCCAGCTCGACTACGTGAAGGCCGCGCGCGCCCTGGGCGTGCCGAACCGGCAGATCATCTGGCGCCACATCCTGCCCAACAGCCTCACGCCGGTGGTGACCTTCCTGCCGTTCCGCATGAGCGCGGCCATCCTCTCGCTCACCTCGCTGGACTTCCTCGGCCTGGGCGTTCCGGCCGGCACGCCCAGCCTGGGCGAGCTGCTGAGCCAGGGCAAGAACAACATCGACGCATGGTGGATCTCGCTCAGCACCTTCGCCGTGCTGGTCGGCACGCTGCTGCTGCTCACCTTCATGGGCGATGCGCTGCGCGACGCCCTGGACCCCCGCAAGGCCGACCGATGACGACGACGACCGACGACCCGCACACCCCCGCTGCGGCGCAGGCCACGCCCGGCTCCGCCGAGCCGCTGCTGCGCGTGCAGGACCTGCGCGTGCGTTTCGGCGCCAAGGAGGTCGTGCATGGCGTGAGCTTTCACATCGGCGCGGGCGAGAAGCTGGCCCTGGTGGGCGAATCGGGCTCGGGCAAGACCATCACCGCGCTATCGCTGCTGCGGCTGGCGGGCGAGGCCCAAGTCGGCGGCCAGGCCCTCATGGGCGGGCGCGACCTGCTGGCGCTCACGGAGCGCGAGCTGCGCGGCGTGCGCGGCGGCGACATCGCCATGGTGTTCCAGGAGCCCATGACGGCGCTGAACCCGCTCATGGCCGTGGGCGACCAGGTGGCCGAAGTGTTGGAGCTGAAACAGGCGCTGACCCACGCCCAATCAGCGCAGGCGGCTATTGAATTGATAGCGAGCACCGGCATTCCCGATCCGGCGCGGCGTGCGCGCTCCTTTCCGCACCAGCTCTCGGGCGGGCAGCGCCAGCGCGCCATGATCGCCATGGCTCTCGCCAGCCGGCCGCGCCTGCTGCTGGCCGACGAGCCCACCACCGCGCTGGACGTGACGCTGCGCGGCCAGATCCTTGATCTGCTCTCCGACCTGCAGCGGCAGACCGGCATGGCGGTGCTGCTGATCACGCACGACCTGAACCTCGTGCGCCGCTTTGCCGACCGCGTGGCGGTGATGGAGCACGGCACGCTGGTGGAAGAGGGCGCCGTGGCCGAGGTGTTCGATGCGCCGCGCCATGCCTACACCCGGCGCCTGATCGGCAGCGTGCCGGTGCGCGCCGTGGACGAATCCCCCGCGCCCGCCGGCGCCGTGCCGGCCGCGGAGGCGCAAGACTTGCGCGTGGCCTACGCCACGCCGCTGCCCGGCCTGCGCGGCTGGTTCCGCCGCGGCGAGTTCGTGGCCGTGCAGGGGGCGGATTTCCGCCTGGCACCGGGCCGCACCCTGGGGGTGGTGGGCGAATCGGGCTCGGGCAAGTCCACGCTGGCGCAGGCCCTGTTGGGCCTGTTGCCGCACCAGGGGCGCCTGGCCATCGAAGGGCAGGGCTGGCAGCTGCCGGCGCAGCGCAATACGCCGGCCAACCAGGCGCTGCGCCGCCGCGTGCAGGTGGTGTTCCAGGACCCGTTCTCTTCGCTCTCGCCGCGCCTCACGGTGGAGGAGATCGTGGGCGAGGGGCTGCAGGTGCATGAACCTGGCCTGCCGCCGCCCGAACGCCGCGTCCGCGTTCAGGCCGCGCTGGCCGACGTGGGCCTGAGCGAGGCGCAGTTCCCCGGCCTGCTGGCGCGCTATCCGCATGAATTCTCGGGCGGCCAGCGCCAGCGACTGGCCATCGCCCGCGCGCTCATCGTGCAGCCGCAGCTGCTGGTGCTGGACGAGCCCACCAGCGCGCTCGACGTCACCATCCAGCAGCAGGTGCTGGCGCTGCTGCAGCGGCTGCAGAAGGAGCGGGGCCTGTCCTTCCTGCTCATCACGCATGACGTGGCCGTGATCCGCGCCATGGCGCATGAGGTGATGGTGATGCAAGAGGGCCGCGTGCTGGAATCCGGCCCGGTCGCGCAGGTGCTCGATGCGCCGCAGCACCCCTACACCCGCAAGCTCGTCACCGCGGCGGGGCTGGAGCCGGCGGCAGCTGCCGGCTGAAGACGTTCAGGCGTAGGTATCGACGTTCGCACCCAGGCCCTGGGCGGCCGCGGCCTTCCTGCCGGTGGCCTGGCTGTCCTGGTCCGCTGCGGCGGTGTTGCCTGCGGTGCCGGCGTTCTGCCGCTGGCGTTCGATCTGTTCCTGTTGCTGCTGCCGCTGGATCGCCGCGATCTGCGCCTGAACCGCCTGGATCTGCGCCTGCAAGAGGCGCGTCTTCTGCTCGCGCGCCTTGGCGTTCATGGTGGTGTCGCTGCTGGTCTGCTTGAGCGCTTCCGTCAGATCGCGCAGCTGCTTTTGCAGCGCGGCGGTGTCGCTGGAGCCGCCGGAGGCTCCGCTCCCGGACGCCGGCGCGACGGCTGCGGTGGAGGAAGTGCGGGATATTTGCATGCCGGCATTATCGGCAGACCGGCCTGGCGACTGAAGCCCAGGCCGCGCCCCAAGCCGCCCGGTGGCAAGATCCGCCATCGCCCGCCAGAACCGCCCCCAAGGAGACCCATGCCTTCCCCGAACGACGCCCTGTTTCCCGGCTTTGCCGCGCACGATTTCACAGTCGCCCCTGGCGTGCAGATCCATGCCGCCGTGGGCGGCAGCGGCCCGGCCCTGCTGGTGCTGCACGGCCACCCGCAGACGCACGCCATCTGGCACAAGGTGGCGCCCACGCTGGCGCGCCACTTCACGCTGGTGCTCGCCGATCTGCGCGGCTATGGCGATTCCTCCAAGCCCGCCGGCGAGGCGGGTCATGCCAACTACAGCAAGCGCACCATGGCCGCCGACATGCTCGCCGTGATGCGCCAGCTGGGCCACGAGCGTTTCACCGTGCTGGCCCACGACCGGGGCGCCCGCGTGGCGCACCGCCTGGCGGCCGACCACCCGCAGGCGGTGCGCCGCCTGGCGCTGCTGGACATCGCGCCCACGCTGGCCATGTACGAGCAGACCGACGAGCGCTTCGCCCGCGCCTACTGGCACTGGTTCTTCCTGATTCAGCGCCAGCCGCTGCCCGAGCGGCTGCTCGAAGCCGACCCCGCTGCCTATCTGCGCGACGTGATGGGCGGGCGCAGCGCGGGCCTGGCGCCCTTCGATCCGCGCGCCATGGCCGAATACGTGCGCTGCCTGTCGCTGCCGGGCGCAGCCCACGGGCTGTGCGAGGACTACCGCGCCGCCGCTGGCATCGACCTGGAACACGACCGCGCCGACCGCGATGCGGGCCGCCGGCTGGAGATGCCGCTGATGGTGCTCTGGGGGCGCGACGGCGTGATCGAGCGCTGCTTCGACGCCCTCGCCGAATGGCGCCGCGTGGCCAACGACGTGCGCGGCATGGCGCTGCCCTGCGGCCACTACGTGGCCGAGGAGGCACCCGATGCCCAGCTGGCCGCCGTGCTGCCCTTCTTGCAGGAAAGCCTGGAAGACACGTCCGCCGCTGCCTGACGGATTTGCCATGAAAAAGAGCGCGTAGCCCTTGCAGATCAAGGGCTGAGCGCTCTGTTTTTCATAGCTTGTACCCCGTGGGGCACCGATGGAATCGCGCCGCTTGCCACCCGGGCAGCGAGCGGTGCGGTCCTGTTGCGTCAGACGCCGATGGCGCCCCCGTCCTTGCGCTGGATGACCACGGTGGAAGAGCGCGGGCGCACCTTGCCCGAGGGCACGGCGGTCGCATCTTCGCTGTCGTAGGCAGGCCAGTTCACCGGATGCTGCACGTTCAGGAAGATGGTCTTGTAGTCGGGCGTGATGGCGAAGCCGGTGATCTCGGCCTCGTTGGGGCCGACGAAGAAGCGGCGCAGGTCGCCCTGGTTGCCGTTGTTGATCACCGGGCCGCTGGCGGGCGTGGCCGCCATGGCGGGCGGGATCACCGCCAGCATCTGGTCGTTGGTGGACTTGGCCACCGCGTTGTTGCGGCCGCCGTCGATGCCGTTGTCCGTCTGCACCCACAGGATGCCGCGGCCGTCGAAGCACAGGCCGTCGGGGCTGGCCAGCTGGTTGAGCGTGGTCAGGCCCGAGCGGTTGGTGTCTGCGTCGGCGGCGGCGTCGGAGCCATAGACGAAGATCTCCCACTGGAAGACGTTGCTGCCTGCCTGGTCGCGCCAGCGCACGATGTGGCCGTTGACGTTGTTCAGGCGCGGGTTGGCCGGGTTGGTGCCGCGCGTGGCATTGCGCGAGGTGTTGTTGGTGAGCGTGACGTACACCTCGCCGCTGGTGGGGTGGGCGGCGGTCCACTCGGGGCGGTCCATGGGCGTGGCGCCCACGAAGTCGGCGGCGCCGCGCGTGTTCAGCAGGATCTGGTCGATGCTGCCGAACTCTTCCTTCAGCGTGCGGCCGGCTGCGTTCTTGGTGCCTTCGGCCAGCGCCAGCCATTCGCCCTTGCCGCTGGCGTCGAAGCGCGCCACGTACAGCGTGCCCTGGTCCAGATACTTGGCGCCCACGGCCAGCCGGTCGGCGCGGTCGGCGTCCTTGGGGTCCCACACGGCGGTGGTAACGAACTTGTAGAGGTATTCGAAGCGCGAGTCGTCTCCGCTGTAGAACGACAGGGGCTTGCCGGCCACCGGCGGCGCGTAGGCCGAGCCTTCATGGGCGAAGCGGCCCATGGCGGTGCGCTTGGTGGCGATGCTGCTGGGGTCGTAGGGGTCGATCTCCACCAGGTAGCCGAAGCCGTTGGCCTCGTTGCGCCAGTCCTGCGTGGCGTCGGCGCCCTTGGGCGTGTTGTCGAAGCGGGCGAACTCGCCCAGCTGCTCGCTGGCGTCACCGGCGGCCGTCTCCCACAGGTAGCGGCCCTTGGCGGCCTGGATGCCCACGCGCTTTTGGTCCCGCGTCTGCGTGCCGGTGTTGACAAAGCAGGCGGCCCAGTTCTCCTCGGCCGTGATGTAGGTGCCCCAGGGCGTGAAGCCGTTGCCGCAGTTGTTGTTGGTGCCGCGCACCTGCGTGCCGTTGGGCGAGAACGGCGTGCGCACCGAGGCCGTGCCACCCACGGGCCCGGCCAGCGCCATCGGCGTGGCGGCGGTGAAGCGGCGGTTGTAGCGCGAGTTCTTCACGATGGACCAGCGGCCCGCTTGCAGTCGGATGTGCAGGATGGACACGCCGTGGGCGTTGATCTCCTTGCGCACTTCTTCGGCGGGGCGCTTGCCGTTCACCTGCGTGGGGCCGGCCGGGTGCAACGCGCTTTCGTCGATGTATTCGTGGTTGACGGCCAGCAGCCCTTCGGTGGACGAGCCCTGCAGCGGAAAGTAATGCATGCCGTCGTGGTGCATGCCGGTGGAGTGCAGCAGGTCGTTGGAGGTGTTGGTGCCGTCGCGGCGCCAGGGTTGGGCGATGTCGTCGAACGGGGTGCCCCATGCGCCGAGCACCTGCGCGACATAGCCGGCCGGCACCACGCAGGCGTCGGTCATGGAGGGGGGCAGCGACTGGAAGCCCAGCGCCAGCTTGGGCGCCTCAGGCGTGCCGCCGCCGGTGCCGCCACCGCCCGTGCCGGGTTGGGCGGGGGGCGTGTCGCCATCGCCGCCACCGCAGGCGCTCAGGGCAGCGCCGGTCATGGCGGCGAGGGCCGCGCCCAGGCTGCCACGGGCCAGCGTGCGGCGCGAGAGGGACTTTTCCAGGATGGCGCTGAAGGGCTCGTTGGCGCTGGTGTTGCGAACGGCGGAATCGGACGTGGATTTGCTCATGGGGCCTTCTAGGAGTGGATGCAAAGCGATGCGCAGCGCCAGTGCGGGGCCGGGTTGGCCCGCCGCGGCGAGTGATCAGGAAGCGCTGGGCAGTCTAGAAATCAGGCGATGACAGAAACGTGTCACATACCCCTGATCGGCGTCCCTCTTTGCGCTGGCCTTCAGCCCTGCGGACGCTGCTCCATCACCTGGGCATAGAGCGCCTGCGCGGCCGGCGACAGGCCCCGGTCGCGCCGGCGCACGAGGTAGATCTGCCGGGTGAGGCCGGGCAGCGCCAGCGGCCGGGTGACCAGGCCGGGCTGCTCGAAATGGAAGAGGGCGAGGGTGGGCACCACGCTGATGCCCAGGCCCGCGCGCACCATGCCCATCACGGTGGCGAGCTGCTCGACCTCCATCAGCGTGCGCATGGCCTGGGGATGGAAGGCGGCTTCCAGGTACTGCCGCACGCTGCTGTGGCGCGCCAGATGCACGAAGGGCCAGGCTGCGAGATCGGCCGGCATGAGCGCGCCGGCGGTGCGGGTGCGTCCGCTTCGCCCGGCGCCGGCGGCCAGCGGGTGATCGCTGCGGCAGACCAGGTGGAAGCCGTCGGTGCAGAAGGGTTCGGCGCGCAACTCGGGCGTGTCGGCGCGGATGGCGGCCAGCGCGAAGTCCGCGGTTCCGGCCGCCACACGCTCGATGCAGGGCTCGGAGAGCACGTCGGCGATGTCCAGCTCGATGCCCGGGTGCCGTTCGCGGTAGCGCGCCAGCACGTGCGGCAGCCAGCCCGCTGCCAGCGAGGGCAGCAGCGCGATCGCCACGCGGCCGCGCTGCAGCGTGACCGCATCGCGCACGCCGGCCAGGGCCACGTCCACCTCGGCGCGGATGCGGCGCGCCGCGGCCATGAAGTTCTCACCCTCGGGCGTGAGTTCGACATGGCGCGTGCTGCGGTCGAAGAGCCGCAGGCCCAGGCCGTCTTCCAGCGAGCGCACCAGCGCGCTGAAGGCCGGCTGCGACAGATGGCACTGCGCCGCCGCTCGCGTGAAGTTGCGCTGCGCGGCCAGCGCGAGAAAGGCGTCGATCTGGCGGGTGGAGAGGTTCACGGCAGGTCCCCGGTTTGAATTCATCGGATTCACAGATGAATCCATCTTGATTATCGATTTCCCAAGGCGCAGTGGGCTGCCTACAGTGGCTTCATGCGCTATCGCTCCTATCGCACGGCGCCATGACATCCACGCTTCTTCCCTCACGAAGCCCATCCCCACGCAGCATGTCCACGGCCGACCTTCCTCCTTTGCTCATCGGCTGCGCAGCCGGTTTTTCAGGTGACCGCACCGACGCCGCTGCGCCGGTCGTGCAGGCGCTCATCGCCAGCGGCTTGCCTGCGGTTCTGATCTTCGAGACCCTGGCCGAGCGCACGCTGGCGCTGGCGCAGCTGGCGCGCCGCAGCCAGCCCGGCGGTGGCTACGAGCCGCTGCTGGACGAGATGCTGCGCCCGGTGCTGGCGCAGTGCCTGGCGCACGGCGTGCGCATCGTCAGCAACTTTGGCGCGGCCAATCCGCTGGGCGCAGCCCGGCGCATCCGCGAGCTGGCGCAGGAACTCGGCACCCGCACGCCGCGCATTGCGATCGTCCAGGGCGACGACCTGAGCGGTCCCGCGCACCGGGAGCTGCTGCGGCAGGCCCTGGGCGATGGCCTGCCGGCCGAGCCCATCGTCAGTGCCAATGCCTATATCGGCGCGCAGTGCATCGCTGATGCGCTGCGTGCCGGCGCCGACGTGGTGGTCTGCGGGCGGGTGGCAGACCCCTCGCTGGTGCTGGGGCCGGCGCTGGCGCATTTCGGCTGGGCGGCGGATGACTGGGACCGCCTGGCCCGCGCCACCATGGCCGGGCATCTGCTGGAGTGCGGCGCGCAGGTCACGGGCGGCTATTTCGCCGATCCGGGCTACAAGGACGTGCCCGACCTGGCCCACCTGGGCTACCCCATCGCCCGCATCGAGGCCGACGGGCACTGCACGATCACCAAGCCACCCGGCACCGGCGGGCGGCTTGACGAGCGCACGGTCAAGGAGCAGCTGCTCTACGAACTGCACGACCCGGCCGCCTACCTCACGCCCGACGTGGTGGCTGACATTACGCAGGCCTGCGTCGCACCGAAGGGGCCGGACAGCGTTCGCCTCAGCGGCGTGCGCGGCCATGCGCGGCCCGACTGCCTCAAGGTGAATGTCTGCTTCGAGGCCGGCTGGTTCGCTGAAGGCGAGATCTCGTATGCCGGCCCGCGCGCGGGCGCCCGGGCGCGGCTGGCGGGCGAAGTGCTGCGCGCCCGGCTGGCGGGCGTGGCGCCGCTGCGCATCGACCTCATCGGTGTGGCCAGCGTTTTTGGCGATGACGCCAGCCAGTGGTTCGATGACAGCGCGGCGCAGGCGCCCGGCGACGATGCCCGCGACGTGCGCCTGCGCGTGGCCTGGCAGCACCGCGACCATGCCACGGCCCAGCGTCTGGTGCGCGAAGTGACGGCGCTCTACTGCTGCGGCCCGGCCGGTGGCGGCGGGGTACGCACGGCCATGCGCCTACGACTGGGCACCGTTTCGTGCCTGGTACCCCGCGAAGCGGTCGATACGCGCTACGACTGGCTGGACGCCCCGCAAGCCGGCTCCGCCCTGCCGACACGAGGAGCCACCACATGACCTTTCGATCCCGCTCCGCCCGCGTGCCGCTCTACCGCCTGGCCCACAGCCGCACGGGCGACAAGGGCAACCGCTCCAACATCAGCGTGATCGCCTGGCATCCGGCCCTCTGGGACGTGCTGGTGGCGCAGGTGACCGAAGCCGCCGTGGCAAGCCACTTCGCGGCGCGCCGGCCGAGTGCCGTGACGCGCTACCTGCTGCCGAACCTGCACGCGATGAACTTCGTCATCGACGACGTGCTCGACGGCGGCGTCAACGACGCGCTCAACCTCGACAGCCACGGCAAGGCGCTTTCATTCCGGCTGCTGGAGCTGTCGGTGGAGGTTCCCGTCCCACTGCTGGCGCACCTGGCAGGTCCCGCCTGACGGCTGCGCCGCGTGGCTTCTTTCCGTTCCAGTCCATTACATCAATACCCAGGAGACAAGATGACCACAGATCCATCCACCGCCCGCCACCTCGCCGAGAGCGCTCGCCGGCGGCGCGTTCTGGTCAGCGCTGCAGCCGCTGCCGTGCTGGGCCTTTCGGCCGCAGCCAGCGCGCAGGCCCAGGTGCCAGCCTATCCGTCCAAGCCCATCACCTTCGTCGTGCCTTTCGCGGCCGGCAGTGCCACCGACCAGCTGGCCCGCGCGCTCGGTCAGTCGATCAGCAGCGATACACGGCAACCCGTGGTGGTGGACAACCGCGGCGGCGCCAGCGGCATGATCGCGGCGCAGTTCGTGGCCAAGGCCCAGCCCGATGGCTACACGGTGCTCATCACGACCAACACCACGCAGGCGGCCAACGAGCATCTCTACAAGAAGCCCGGCTACGACGCGGTGAAGGACTTCGCCCCGGTCACCGGCCTGGGCAAGGGCGGCCAGGTGCTGGTGGTGAATGCCGCCTCGCCCTACCGGAGCGTGGCGGACCTGCTGGCCGCCGCGAAGAAGCAGCCCGGCAAGCTGAGCTTCGGCAGCGGCAGCTCTTCCAGCCGCGTGGCCGGCGAGATGCTCAAGCAGCTGGCGGGCGTGGACCTGCTGGACGTGCCCTACAAGAGCAACCCACTCGCCATCACCGACCTGCTGGGCGGCCAGATCGACCTGATGATCACCGACACTTCCACCGGCGTGCCGCAGATCAAGGCCGGCAAGCTGCGCGCGCTGGGGTATTCGACCCCCAGGCGCAGCAGCCAGCTGCCGGACGTTCCGACGCTCGATGAGGCCGGCGTGAAGGGCTACGACATGGGCTACTGGTTCGCCGCCTACGTGCCTGCAGGCACGCCGGCGCCCGTGGTGGCGCGGCTTAACGAGCTGCTCACCCACGCCACCCGCAGCGCGCCGGCCAAGGCTTTCTACGACATGGCCGGATCCGAGGCCTGGACCACCACGCCCGACGAGCTGGCCCGCTTCCAGGCGGCCGAGACCCGCAAGTGGGGCCAGGTGATCAAGGCAGCAGGCATTGAGCCCGAGTGAAACGCGGGTCTGCTGCGCTCGCGTGGTCAGTCGGCTGTGGCGTTGGCGTTGATGCCTGCGTCGGGCATTCCCTTGTCGCCGAACACCCGGAACTGGTGCCGGCCTGCACGCTTGGCCACGTACATGGCGGCGTCTGCGTTGCGAGACAGCGCCTCGAAGTCCTGGCCGTGCTGCGGATAGAGCGCGATGCCGCCGCTCAGGTGGATCTGCCGCTGGTGGCCCTCCAGCTCGAAGGGCGCTGTGCAGGCCGCCTGCAGTTTGCCGGCCACCACCAGCGCCTGCTGGGCATCTTCCAGGTTGGGCAGCAGCACGATGAACTCATCGCCCCCCTGGCGGCAGACGGTGTCGGACTGCCGAACGGCGGCCTGGAAACGCTTGGCGATCTGCACCAGCAGCGCGTCGCCGGCATCGTGGCCCAGGGTGTCGTTGACCTGCTTGAAGCCGTCCAGATCAATGTAGATGAGTGCCATGCAATGGCCATCCCGCTTGGCCCGTGCGATGGCCTGGTATGCGCGGTCCTGCAGCAAAAGCCGGTTGGGCAGGTCGGTCAGTGCGTCGTACTGCGCCAGGTGCGCCAGGCGGCGTGACAAGGCCATGGATTCGGTCACGTCGCGCAGCACCATGACCGCGCCCGTGACTTTGCCCTCGACATCCGTGATCGGGCTGGCGGACTGCTCGATCTCGATCTCCTCGCCGTTGCGCCGGCGCAGCACCACCCCGCGCTGCACCAATTGGTTGGTGCCTTCGGCCAGTGCGCGCTGCACGGGGCTGTCGTCGTCCGGGTGTCCCGAGGGCATCTGCAGCGGGGCGACGAAGTTCACGTGCTGGCCGGACGCGTCGAACGCCTGCCAGCCGGTCATCACCTCGGCCACCGGATTGAGGTAGGTGACGTGGCCTTCGGCGTCGGTGCAGATCACCGCGTCGCCGATGGCCTGCAGCGTGAGACGCACGAGTTCCTTTTCTTCGAACAGCATGTCTTCCATGCGCTTGCGCTCCGTCAGATCGTCGATCTGCACGAAAAAGCCCTGTACCTTGCCATCGTGCAGGTCAGGAACATAGGAAACGACGCCATAGCGCGTCTCGCCGGAGGGCATGCGCAAGGTGCGCTCGAAGACCTGGCGATAGCCCAGCAGCGCCTGTTGGACGTACGGCTCCACCTGCGAATAAAAGCGCGGGCCTGCCACCTCGTCCATGCGGCGGGCACGCAGCTGCTCGGCGCTCAGGCCCGACCAGGAAAGATAGGCCTGGTTGGCATAGCGGTTGCGCAGCTCGCTGTCCCAGTAGGCCACCATGGAGGGCAGGTTGTGCAAGATGGTGGCCAGGTCGTGTTCGACCTGCCGGAGCTGACCGCCAATGGACTGCCGCATGCGCACCTCGCGCACGAAGAGCCAGGCCAGAGCCAGGCTGGCGACCACCAGCAGCGCGGCCAGCCCGCCCCACAGCAGGGCGCTGCGTCGCCACTGCGCGAGGATGGAGTCCACAGGCTGCGCCAGCCCGACGACCAGTGGATAGCGCGGGACGTGCTGAAAGACGTGCATGCGCTCGATGCCATCGGTCAGCCCGATATCAGTGAAAGTTCCGTGGTCTGCTGTGGCTGAGCGGCGCAACTGGGCATAGCTCATCGTGAAGGTCCCCACGGCCTCATCGTCACGCGGTGCATTGGCCACCACCATGCCGTCTTCGCGCCACAGGTTGGCAAGGCTGGAGGTGCCCAGGTTCGCAGAGGCGAGCAGCTTGTCGAGGTACTCCACCTGCACGCTGCAGAGCACCACGCCCGCAAAGCTGCCGTCCTTGTGGAAGTAGGCGCGGCTGAACGGGATCATCAGGCCGCCATTCGCCAGCCTGCTGCGCAAGGGCGTGCCGATGAAAAGCCCCTGTACGGTGCCCTGCTGATGTACCTGGAAATATTCGCGGTCGGCGAAATTTCCCTTGCGGGGCACTTCCGATGCCGAATCCAGCACGATGTGCCCCGCCTGGTCGAGCACGAGGGTGGCGCCGATGCCTTCCATGCGCAGCGAGCGGTCGAAGATCAGTGCGCGGCGCGTGGCCAGCGACAGCGTCTTGATGTCATCGCGTTGCAGGCTTTCCACCATTCCGCTCAGCGACTCGTTGATGCCGTCGATGGTGCGGCCGATGTTCTGCTGGATCGTGTGCGCCAGGTTGGCGTTGGTCTGGCTCGCATGGTCCCACTGCTCTTCGCGCAGCGTCAGCAGCGCGCGCGCGAAAAGCGCTGCAATGGCCAGTGACAGAACCAGGGCCAGCAGGGCGTAACGGCGGGGCGAAAGTGGACGCATCTCAGGTCAGCGGCATGGACTGCCGGCGGCGAGGTGGCAAGGCACTCGCCGAGGGCAGGGCCAGACATCGACGGGCAGGCGAGGGCGAAACCGCCAGCCTGCCTGCTGGCAATGTCGGTGTCAACGGCCCGTGAAGCCTCCGCCTGCACGCTGAGGCGCAAACAAGTCCCAGGTCGCGATGAAGAGTGCGGCGACTGCGGGGCCGACCACGAAACCCGTCAGCCCGAACAGCGACATGCCGCCCAGTGTGGAGATGAGTACCACGTAGTCGGGCATCTTGGTGTCCTTGCCCACGAGAATGGGGCGCAACATGTTGTCCACGAGGCCGATCACCAGCACGCAGAAGGCCGTCAGCACGCTGCCTTGCACCAGGGCGCCAGTGGCGAAGAAATAGATGGCCACCGGGCCCCAGATCAGGCCGGCACCCACCGCAGGCAGCAGCGAGAGGAAGGCCATGAGCACGCCCCAGAGCACAGGGCCCTGGATGCCCAGGATCCAGAAAATCAGTCCGCCCAGCGCCCCCTGCACCCCGGCCACGACGATATTGCCTTTGACCGTGGCGCGAATGACCGTGGTGAACTTGCTGATCAGCTGTCGCTTGTGGCCTTCGTCAAGAGGGATCGCGTCGCCGATGCGCTGGGCGAGCGCAGCGCCATCCCTCAGCAGAAAAAAGAGCAGGTACAGCATGATGCCCAGGCTGACCACGAACTGCAGGGTGTTCTGCCCCACGTCAAAGGCCCGCGTGGCCAACACCTGGCCTGCCTGCATGCCGACCGACGAAATACGCCTTTGCAACTCGGCCATGGAGGTCAGATTGAAGCGTTCCAGCAGCGAGATGGCCCAGGCGGGCAGGGCGTCCAGCACCTGCTGCGCGTAGGCGCCCAGATTCATCTGGCCGGACTTCAGCTTTTCATAGATCAGGCCGGCTTCCTGCACCAGGGAGATGCTCAGCAGCGTCATGGGCAGGATCACCACCACCAGACTCAACAGCAGCGTGGCCAGCGCCGCCGTGTTCGGGCGCGCGGGCATGCGGCGCAAGAGGCGGCGATAGAGCGGCGTGAAAAGGATGGCGAGCACCATGCCCCAGAAAATCGCACCATAGAACGGCCAGAGGATGGCGAAGAAGGCCACCGTGACGGCGATCAGCAGCAGCAGCAGCGTGCGGTTTTGGAGCGTGGAAGGGGTCATGGAGCCATACCGTGGAACTGCTGCAAATGTAAGCCACGCTGACAGACCCTTGCCAGGCGTTGCGCATCTTTGCCGAAACCGCGCGAGGCCGGCAGAGGGTTCGGTGGCACAATACGCTTTGCTACCCCCGGCCCTTCCCAGCCACTGTCGCATCCGCCAATCGGTTCAGCCGTGTCGCGGAAGGTTTACCAACCAGCTAAAGCTTTCCAGAGGAAAGCAGAGGTCAGCGGAACATGAGCGATACGACATCCGTCTATCAAGCCTACCAAGGCAACACCTACCTCTTCGGCGGCAATGCGCCCTATGTCGAAGAGATGTACGAAAACTACCTGGCGAACCCCGGTAGCGTCCCCGACACCTGGCGCGAGTACTTCGACGCCCTGCAGCACGTGCCTGCCGCCGACGGCAGCAATGCCCGAGACGTCCCCCACCTGCCCGTCATCAACGCTTTCGCCGAGCGCGCCAAGCAGGGCGGCACCAAGGTCGTGGTGGCCACCGGCGCCGATTCGGAGCTGGGCCGCAAGCGCACCGCCGTACAGCAACTGATCGCCGCCTACCGCAACGTGGGTCAGCGCTGGGCCGACCTCGATCCGCTCAAGCGCACCGAGCGTCCCGCCATCCCGGAACTGGAACCGTCGTTCTACGAATTCACCGACGCCGACCAGGAGACCGTGTTCAACATCAGCAACACGTTCTTCGGCAAGGAGTCGATGCCCCTGCGCGAGCTGATCAACGCGCTGCGCGAGACCTACTGCGGCACCATCGGCGTCGAATACATGTACGCCTCCGACCAGAACCAGAAGCGCTGGTGGCAGGAGAAGCTGGAAACCATCCGCAGCAAGGCCCATTTCGGCCCTGAGAAGAAAAAGCACATCCTCGACCGCCTGACGGCTGCCGAAGGCCTGGAACGCTTCCTCCACACGAAGTACGTCGGCCAGAAGCGCTTCTCGCTCGAAGGCGGCGAGAGCTTCATCGCTGCGATGGACGAGCTCATCCAGCAGGCTGGCGCCAAGGGCGTGCAGGAAATCGTCATCGGCATGGCCCACCGTGGCCGCCTGAACGTGCTCGTGAATACGCTGGGCAAGATGCCCAAGGACTTGTTCGCCGAGTTCGACCACACCGCGCCTGAAGACCTGCCTTCCGGCGACGTGAAGTATCACCAGGGCTTCAGCTCCGACGTGACCACCCCCGGCGGTCCGGTCCACCTGTCGCTGGCCTTCAACCCCTCGCACCTCGAGATCGTGAACCCCGTGGTCGAAGGCTCGGTGCGCGCCCGCATGGACCGTCGCGGCGACCCGCACGGCAAGCAGGTGCTGCCCGTTCTGGTGCACGGTGACGCGGCCTTTGCTGGCCAGGGCGTGAACCAGGAAACGCTGGCGCTGGCCCAGACCCGTGGCTACTCCACGGGCGGCACGGTGCACATCATCATCAACAACCAGATCGGCTTCACGACCTCCGATCCGCGCGACGCACGCTCCACGCTGTATTGCACCGACATCGTCAAGATGGTCGAGTCGCCCGTGCTGCACGTGAACGGCGACGATCCAGAAGCGGTGGTGCTCGCGACCCAGCTGGCCCTCGAATTCCGTATGGAATTCCAGAAGGATGTGGTCGTTGACATCATCTGCTTCCGCAAGCTGGGCCACAACGAGCAGGACACCCCCGCGCTGACCCAGCCGCTGATGTACAAGAAGATTGGCGCCCACCCCGGCACGCGCAAGCTCTACGCTGACAAGCTGGCCACTCAAGGCCTGGGCGAGGCCCTGGGCGACGACATGGTCAAGGCCTACCGTGCCGCCATGGAAGCGGGCAAGCACACGGTCGATCCGGTACTCACCAACTTCAAGAGCAAGTACGCCGTGGACTGGAGCCCCTTCTTGGGCAAGAAGTGGACCGACGCCGGCGACACGGCCATTCCGCTCGCCGAGTGGAAGCGCCTCTCCGAGAAGATCACCACCATCCCCGAAAGCGTCACGCCGCACCAACTGGTCAAGAAGGTGTATGACGACCGCGCGGCCATGGGCCGTGGCGACGTGCCCGTGGACTGGGGCATGGGCGAGCACATGGCTTTCGCGTCGCTCGTGGCCAGCGGGTTCCCGGTGCGCCTGTCGGGCGAGGACTGCGGGCGCGGCACGTTCACGCACCGCCATGCAGTGCTCCATGATCAGAAGCGCGAGAAGTGGGATACGGGTACCTACGTGCCGCTGCAGAACGTGAGCGAGAACCAGGCGCCGTTCGTCGTGATCGACTCCATCCTGTCCGAAGAGGCGGTGCTGGGCTTCGAATACGGCTACGCCTCCAATGACCCCAACACGCTGGTGATCTGGGAAGCGCAGTTCGGCGATTTCGCCAACGGCGCGCAGGTCGTGATCGACCAGTTCATCGCCTCTGGCGAAGTCAAGTGGGGCCGCGTCAACGGCATTACGCTGATGCTGCCGCACGGCTACGAGGGCCAGGGTCCCGAGCACAGCTCGGCCCGCCTGGAGCGTTTCATGCAGCTGGCAGCCGACGCCAACATGCAGATCGTGCAGCCCACCACCGCCAGCCAGATCTTCCACGTGCTGCGCCGCCAGATGGTCCGCAACCTGCGCAAGCCGCTGATCATCATGACGCCCAAGTCGCTGCTGCGTAACAAGGACGCGACCTCGCCGCTGTCCGAGTTCACCAAGGGCAGCTTCCAGACGGTGATCCCGGAGCAGAATGAGGCCATCAACAAGAAGGCTGACAAGGTCAAGCGCGTGATCGCTTGCTCTGGCAAGGTCTATTACGACCTCGTCAAGAAGCGCGAGGAAAAGCAGGCCGATGACGTCGTCATCGTGCGTGTGGAGCAGCTCTATCCGTTCCCGCACAAGGCTTTCGCCGCGGAGCTGAAGAAGTACCCGAACGCGACGGATCTGGTCTGGTGCCAGGACGAGCCGCAGAACCAGGGCGCCTGGTTCTTCGTGCAGCACTACATCCACGAGAACATGCTCGAAGGCCAGAAGCTCGGCTACGCCGGCCGCGCGGCATCGGCATCGCCGGCCGTGGGTTACTCGCACCTGCACCAGGAGCAACAGAAGGCACTGGTCGAGGCCGCGTTCGCCAAGCTCAAGGGCTTCGTGCTGACCAAGTAAGCCGATTCGGCCGCCCCACCGTTCTCACAAGACACTGCAAACGAAAGAATTCAAATGGCTATCGTAGAAGTCAAGGTTCCCCAACTGTCCGAATCCGTGGCTGAAGCCACCATGCTCACCTGGAAGAAGAAGGCCGGCGAAGCCGTCGCGGCCGACGAGATCCTGATCGAGATCGAGACCGACAAGGTCGTGCTGGAAGTGCCCGCGCCTTCCGCCGGCGTGCTGGCCGAGATCGTGGTGGGCGACGGCGGCACGGTCGTGTCCGACCAGCTCATCGCCAAGATCGACACCGAAGGCAAGGCTGGCGCTGCTGCGGCCCCGGCTGCGGCCGCCGCTCCTGCTGCGGCAGCCGCACCGGCACCTGCTGCCGCTGGCGCAGCCGCCGGCGGCTCCAAGGGCGACGTCGCCATGCCCGCCGCCGCCAAGCTGCTGGCCGACAACAACCTGTCGGTTGCTGCCGTGTCCGGCACCGGCAAGGATGGCCGCGTGACCAAGGGCGATGTGCTGGCGGCTGTGGCCGGCGGTGCCAAGCCTTCGGCAGCGCCGAGCGCCATCCCCACGGGCGCGCCCACCAAGGCACTGCCCCAGGTCGCTGCGCCGGCCCGCAAGGAAGAGCTGGGCGAGCGCCCCGAACAGCGTGTGCCCATGAGCCGCCTGCGCGCTCGCGTGGCCGAACGCCTGCTGCAGTCGCAATCGACGAACGCCATCCTGACCACGTTCAACGAAGTGAACATGGCCCCGGTGATGGACCTGCGCAAGAAGTTCCAGGACGCCTTCACCAAGGAGCACGGCACCAAGCTGGGCTTCATGTCCTTCTTCGTCAAGGCCGCCGTGCATGCCCTGAAGAAGTACCCCGTGCTGAACGCTTCGGTGGACGGCAACGACATCGTCTATCACGGCTACTTCGACATCGGTATCGCCGTGGGTTCGCCCCGCGGCCTGGTGGTGCCCATCCTGCGCAATGCAGACCAGATGAGCTTCGCCGACATCGAGAAGAAGATCGCCGAGTTCGGCAAGAAGGCGGCCGAAGGCAAGCTGGGCATCGAAGAGATGACCGGCGGCACGTTCTCCATCTCCAACGGCGGCACCTTCGGCTCGATGATGTCCACCCCCATCATCAACCCGCCCCAGTCGGCCATCCTCGGCGTTCACGCGACCAAGGACCGCGCCGTGGTCGAGAACGGCCAAGTGGTCGTGCGTCCGATGAACTACCTGGCCATGTCCTATGACCACCGCATCATCGACGGCCGCGAAGCCGTGCTGGGCCTGGTCGCCATGAAGGATGCGCTGGAAGACCCGTCGCGCCTGCTGTTCGACATCTAACCCTCTACGGCATCGACCCACCCGCGTGGCTGGCCGCTGGCTGCGCCCGCCGGTGGGTCTTTCTTCAACGGAACAAGCGAGTACCTCATGAGCAAACAATTCGACGTGATCGTCATCGGCGGCGGCCCCGGCGGCTACATCGCAGCCATCCGTGCGGCCCAGCTGGGCTTCAACGTGGCCTGCATCGACGAGTGGAAGAACGACAAGGGCGGCCCGGCCCTGGGCGGCACCTGCACCAACGTGGGCTGCATCCCGTCCAAAGCGCTGCTGCAATCGTCCGAGCATTTCGAGCAGGCCAACCATCACTTCGCCGACCACGGTATTTCCGTCACCGGCCTGTCGATGGACGTGGCCAAGATGGTGGGCCGAAAGGACAACGTCGTGAAGCAGAACAACGACGGCATCCAGTACCTGTTCAAGAAGAACAAGGTCACCTTCTTCCACGGCCGTGGCTCGTTCGTGAAGGCGGCCGAAGGCGGCTACGAGATCCAGGTCGCCGGCAAGGACACCGAAACCCTCACGGGCAAGCAGATCATTGTGGCCACGGGCTCCAACGCCCGCGCGCTGCCCGGCACGCCGTTCGATGAAGAGAACATTCTGTCCAACGACGGCGCGCTGCGCATCGGCGCGGTGCCCAAGAAGCTGGGCCTGATCGGCTCCGGCGTGATCGGCCTGGAAATGGGTTCCGTCTGGCGTCGCCTGGGTTCCGAAGTGACGGTGCTCGAAGGCCTGCCGACCTTCCTGGGCGCCGTGGACGAGCAGATCGCCAAGGAAGCCAAGAAGGCTTTCGACAAGCAGGGCCTGAAGATCGAGCTGGGCGTGAAGGTTGGCGAGATCCAGTCCGGCAAGTCCGGCGTGAACGTGGCCTATACCAATGCCAAGGGCGAAGCCGTGTCGCTGGACGTGGACAAGCTCATCGTCTCCATCGGACGCGTGCCCAACACCATCGGCCTGAACGCCGAAGCCGTGGGCCTGCAGCTGGACGAGCGTGGCGCGATCGTCGTCGATGGCGATTGCAAGACCAACCTGCCCGGCGTGTGGGCCGTGGGTGACGTGGTGCGCGGCCCGATGCTGGCGCACAAGGCCGAGGAAGAGGGCGTGGCGGTGGCGGAACGCATCGCCGGCCAGCACGGCCACGTGAACTTCAACACGATTCCCTGGGTGATCTACACCAACCCGGAAATCGCGTGGGTGGGCCGCACCGAGCAGCAGCTCAAGGCCGATGGCGTGAAGTACAAGGCCGGCACCTTCCCGTTCCTGGCCAACGGCCGGGCGCGCGCGCTGGGCGACACGACCGGCATGGTCAAGTTCCTGGCCGACGCGGCGACGGACGAGATCCTGGGTGTCCACATCGTCGGCCCGATGGCCAGCGAGTTGATCGCCGAAGCCGTGGTGGCCATGGAGTTCAAGGCCAGCGCCGAAGACATCGCGCGCATCTGCCACGCCCACCCGTCCCTGAGCGAAGCCACCAAGGAAGCCGCCCTGGCGGTGGACAAGCGCACGCTCAACTTCTGAGGCCGGTCCGTGCGGCAGGCCGGGTGCCTGCCGCGCGCTGGTCTTTTCGTGATTTGAGCCAAATCAGCTGCGAGCGCTTGAAATTCAAGCGCTCGCAGCTATTGTTTTTATAGCATCGAGGCGCGCATGAAAGTCAGGCAGGCATATGAGGCGGAACTCGCCGCCAAGGGGTATCGCAGCGATCCGGCGCAACTGCGCGCGGTGGACGCCCTGCAGCGTTGTGCCGACGAGTGGACCGAGTACAAGGAGCGCCGCTCCAACGCCTTGAAAAAGCTCATCCACCGCCCGCCCGTGCCGCGTGGCGTGTACATGTACGGCGGTGTGGGGCGTGGCAAGAGCTTCCTGATGGATTGCTTCTTCAACGCCGTGCCCATCAAGCGCAAGGTGCGGCTGCACTTTCACGAATTCATGCGCGAGGTCCACCGCGAACTCGCCGACCTGCAGGGCACGGTGAATCCGCTCGACGTGCTGGGCGCGCGCATCTCCAAGCGGTTCAAGCTGATCTGCTTCGACGAATTCCATGTGGCCGATATCACCGACGCGATGATCCTGCACCGGCTGCTGCAGTCGCTGTTCGACAACGGCGTTGGCTTGGTCACCACGTCCAACTTCAAGCCCGACGAACTGTACCCGGATGGCCTGCACCGGGACCGCATCCTGCCCGCCATCGCCCTGCTCAACGAGCGTATGGAGGTGGTCAACGTGGACAACGGCACCGACTATCGCCGCCGTACGCTGGAGCTGGTGCAGCTCTATCACACGCCCCTGGGCCCCGATGCCGATGCCGCCATGTCCGAGGCGTTCGACCAGCTGGCAGAGGTGGCGGACGAAGACCCCGTGCTGCACATCGAGGCGCGGGAGATCCGTGCGCGCCGCAAGGCCGGCGGCGTGGTGTGGTTCAATTTCCGGGAACTGTGCGGCGGCCCGCGCTCTCAGAACGATTACCTGGAGATCGCCACGCAGTTCCACACGGTGCTGCTCTCCGACGTGCCTTACATGCCCGTGGCCATGGCTTCGCCGGCGCGCCGCTTCACGTGGCTGATCGACGTGCTCTACGACCGCCGCGTCAAGCTGATTCTCTCGGCTGCCGTGCCGCCCGAGCAGCTCTACACCGAAGGCCCTCTGGCGCACGAGTTCCCGCGCACCGTCTCGCGGCTCAACGAGATGCAATCCAAGGAGTTCCTGGCGCTGGAGCGGCGCTTGGTCGATACCGGACTGACTTGATGAAGAAGACGAAACTGCCTCTGAACCCGATCGCGGCCGTGCTGCGCTGTGTGGCTCCCGCCGCGCTGGTCCTCACGCTGGGCGTGGCATCGGCTGCCGCGTCGGCCCAGACCGCGGTGCCTGCACCATCCGGGGCGGATGCTTCCGCTGCCAACACCAACACCAACGCCACTGTCACTGCTGCGGCCTCGGTTCAGGAAGCGCGCGAGCGCGAGCGAGCCGAGATCAAGCTGCAGCGGCAGGCGCTGCAGGACCGGCGAGAGCAGGACGAAAGGCAGTGCTATCAGCACTTCGTGGTCGAGAGCTGCCTGTTGCGGGTGAGGGCGCAGGAGCGCGAAGCCGAGCGTCCCCTGAGGGCGCGGGAGATCGAACTCAACGATCAGGAGCGGCAGGAAAAGGCCGCCGCCCGCCGCCAGTCGGTGCAGGAAAACCAGCAGCGCCAGCAGGCCCGCGAGGCGGCGGCTGCGGCCCGGCCCCAGCCTGCCGCTCGCCAGCCGGCCGATGTTGACGCCAAGGCGCAGGAAGCCCGCCAGCGTGCGGATCAGCAGCGTGCCCGCCAGGCGAATCACGCTGCGGATGAGACCCGGCGGCTCAGCGAGGAGCCTGCCCGTATGGCCGAGTCGCGTGCCCGTTACGAAGCCAAGCAGAAGGCGGCTCAGGAGCGCCGCGCCAAGTACGAGAAGTCGCGTGCCGAGGCAGCGGCATCCGGGCGCAAGCAGGCTGCACCTCTGCCGCCTCCGGAGCGCCCGGCGTCGGCCGCGCAGTGATTGTTTTCACCGCCTCATGGGGGCACTGCGGGCGAAGGCTAGGCCGCCTGGGGCGCCTCGATCTTCACCACGATCAGCGAGAGGTTGTCGCCGGCGCCGCGCGCCCGAGCGCGCGCCTTGTGAATGAGCAGTTCCGACGCTTCGCGTGGGCTCAGTGTGGTCAGCGCCTGCGCCATTTCGGTGGGGGAGAAATAGTGCCAGAGCCCGTCGGTGCAGTTCAGCAGCACGTCCCCTGGCTGCAGCCGGCTGATGCAGTGGGTGTCGATCGGCGGATCGCCTTCCATGCCCAGGCAGCCGACGAGCACATTGGCGCGAGGGTGCGCGCTGGCTTGGGCCTCGTCGATCTCGCCCCGGTCCACCAGGGTTTGCACATAGGAATGATCCCGGGTGCGCCGCAGCAGCTTGCCGCGCTGGAAGTGGTAAATGCGAGAGTCCCCGGAATGCGCCCAGTGGCAGTCTCCGCTGGGGTTGATGAGAAAAGCCGCAAAGGTGCTGTGCGGCTCTTGCTCGGCAGAGACCGCCGTGAGCCGGATCACCAAATGCGCCTCGCGCGCCAGGCTGTCCAGCAGGGCGGCGGCGTCGTCGGTCTCTGGCGAATAGCGCTCGAACAGTTGCTGGGCCGTCATCATGACCTGATCGGCTGCCTGGCGGCCACCGCTACGTCCGCCCATGCCGTCCGCGACCACGCCCAGAACGCAGCCGAGAAAGTGCGGGTGGGCCAGCAGGGTGACCTGGTCCTGCTGGTACTCCCGATCCCCCTTGTGCGTTCCCGTGGAAGCTGTGAGGCGGTAGGCGGTGGTCATGGTGGCGGGCGGCTCGGAAGGGGGGGCGCGAATCGAGGACGCCGCATTATCCGTGCGGCGCGGTGGCGTGGGTGGGTACCCGGCTTCTTTTCTCGCTCGATGCCGTGGTGTGACGCTGTGGCGGGGCGCCCATGCTGCTGAGCCCGCTTGCAGCGCTGGTGGATGCCGCTTTCGCGCCTACGGGCACGCTGGCCCGGGGCCTGCCGCACTTCCACCCCCGTGCCGCGCAGGCCGACATGGCCCAGGCCGTGGCCCAGACCATCGACGCGGGCGGCGCCCTGGTGGTGGAGGCCGGCACCGGCGTGGGCAAGACCTTCGCGTATCTGGTCCCGGCCCTGCTCAGCGGCGAGCGGGTGCTGATCTCCACCGCCACCAAGTCGCTGCAGGACCAGCTCTTCGCGCGCGACCTGCCGCGGCTACTGGAGGTGCTGGCCCTGCCGCTGAAGGTCGCGCTGCTCAAAGGGCGCTCCAGCTATCTGTGCCTGCACCGCATGGAGCAGGCCCGCCAGGACGGCCTCGCGGGCGAACGCGCCCTGCAGCGCGTGCTGGCCCGCGTCGAGGTCTGGGCCCAGGGCACCCGCAGCGGCGATCTGGCCGAGCTGCCCGGGCTGGACGAGAAGTCGCCTGTGATCCCGCTCGTGACCTCGACACGGGAGAACTGCCTGGGCCCCGCTTGCCCGCGCTTGCGTGAATGCCACGTCAACCTGGCGCGGCGTGAGGCGCTGGCGGCGGACGTGGTCGTCATCAACCACCATCTCTTCTTCGCCGATCTGGCGGTGCGCGAGTCCGGCATGGCGGAGCTGCTGCCCTCGGTGCGGGTCGTGGTCTTCGACGAGGCGCACCAGCTCAACGCGACCGGGGTGCAGTTCCTTGGCGTGCAGTTCAGCACGGGCCAGTTGCACGACCTCGCGCGCGATCTGCTGCAGGTGGGTCTGCAGCATGCGCGCGGCTGGGTGGACTGGCCGGTGCTGGCCCAGGCCTTGCGACAGGGCGCCGACGGGCTGCGGGCGACGGTGGCTGGCGGGGGCGCCGCGGGCAGCGGCGGTGCCGCGTCGGGCACGCGCCTTTCCTGGGCCGGCGAAGCGCCCGAAGGGGCCGATCCCCGTGCGTGGGGTGCTGCCCTGCAGGCGCTGGAGTGGGCGCTGCGGCGCGTGCTGGAAGGGCTGGATACGGTCGCCGACCGGGCACCCGATTTCGCTCGCCTGCACGAGCGTGCCGTGCTGGCCATGGAGCGCCTGGCGCACTGGGCCCAGCCATGCCCGCCGGAGGCCACGCGCTGGGCCGATGCCGGCCTGCATCTGCGCCTGGTGGAGTCGCCGCTGGACATCGCGCCGCGCCTGGCGCCGCTATGGTCGGCTCCCAAGGTGGAAGAGGGCGCCTGGGACGAGCCGGAAGTCGGGAATGGCGGTGGCGCTCAGCAATCCCCCGCGTCCGGCGCTTCCGCCGGGCTGGGCGAGCGCGGCCGTTCCTGGATATTCACCTCGGCCACGCTGGGCACGGACGAGGCCCTCAGCTGGTTCACCCAGCCTTGCGGGCTGCAGGATGCGCGCATTCTGCGGGTCGGCAGCCCCTTCGACTACGCCACGCAGGCGGCGCTCTATGTGCCGCCGCAGCTGCCATCGCCGGCCGATCCCCGCCACACCGAGAGCCTGGCCCGCTGGGTGGGCGACGCCGTGCAGCGGCTGGGCGGCCGCACCCTGGTGCTCACCACCACGCTCAAGGCCTTGCGCGGCATCGGCGCAGCGTTGCAGCAACGCTTTGCCGCCAGCTCCGCCATCGAGGTGCTGGTGCAGGGCCAGGGCACCAAGCGCGAACTCATGGAGCGCTTCCGCAACGAGTCATCCAGCCAGCACAGCGCCTGGGATGAAGACGGCGCAGCGCCCGGCCAGGGCCGCGTGCTGGTGGCCTCGGCTTCGTTCTGGGAAGGCTTCGACGTGCCGGGCAGCGCCCTGCAGCTGGTGGTGATCGACAAGCTGCCGTTTCCGCCGCCCGGCGATCCGCTGGTGGACGCGCGGGGGCAGCAGCTGGAGCTCGCGGGGCGCAGTGCGTTCCGGGACTTCGCCCTGCCGGAAGCCGCCGTGGCGCTCAAGCAGGGGGCCGGCCGGCTGATCCGCAGCGAGACCGATACCGGGGTGCTGGTGGTGGCCGATACGCGCCTCGTCACCATGGGCTACGGCAAGCGCCTGCTGCGTGCGCTGCCGCCGATGCGCCGGATCGAGACGCAGGAAGCGTTCGATCAGGCGCTGGATGCGCTGCTGATTACCAGAACTTCCACCACGGATTGACCTTGGCCTTCGGGCCCTGGGTCAGCATCTCGCTGTTGGGGTAGGAGGCCTGCATCACGCGGGTTGCGTCGTCGCGCAGCTGGGTCATGCCCAGCGCGTCGTAGGACTTGATGAGGATGTAGAGCGCTTCTTCCAGCGCCGGGACGTCCCTGTACTCAGCCAGCGCGTTCTGGGCGCGGCCGATGGCGGCCACGTAGGCGCCGCGGCTGTAGTAGTAGCGCGCCACGTGGACTTCGTACTGCGCCAGCGAGTTCACGATGTAGGTCATGCGCTGGCGTGCATCGGGCGTGTAGCGCGAATCGGGAAAGCGCGTGACCAGCTCGCGGAACGACTCGAAGGAATCCTTGGCGGCCTTCTGGTCGCGCTCGGACAGGTCCTGGCGCGACACCCAGGAAAAGAGGCCCAGGTTGTCGTTGAAGTTGACCAGGCCCTTCAGGTAGAGCGCGTAATCGTAGGCGGGGCTAGCCGGGTGCAGCTTCAGGAAGCGGTCCAGCGTGGCGATGGCCTGCGCCTTTTCGCCGCCCTTGTACTGGGCATAGGCCTTGTCGAGCTGAGCCTGCTGCGCCAGCGGCGTGCCGGCGGCCCGGCCTTCGAGCTTCTCGAGCAGCGGCACGGCCTTGTCGTAGGCGCCCCCGTTGAGTTCGTCGCGCGCTTCCGAATAGATCTTGTCGGTGGTCCAGCCGGCGGTCTTGTCTTCCGTCGTGGTGGAGCAGCCCGCCAGCAGGCCGGCGGCCAGCAGTGCGGACACAAAAGGAGCGGACATACGCGACATGGATGCGGCTTTCTGGCAGGAAGAGGGAGTCGTCGTCATGGACTGGCGCCCGTTCGGGCGCCGTTTGGCCGGGCGAAGCACCCGTCGCACGCCGCCCAGGCGCGGAAACGGGCCATTGTAGCGATGCGGCGGGCGCCGAGCGGGCCGGGCTGCGCAGCCATGCGGCCGGGCGGGATTCATGGCCTTTCTACAATGCCGGGATGTTTGTTCATCTGCGCCTGCACACCGAATTTTCCGTCGTTGACGGTACCAACCGCATCGACGAGGTCGCCAAGTCGGCTGCCAAGGACGGCCAGCCCGCCCTGGCCATCACCGATCTGAACAACCTGTTCGGAGCCATCAAGTTCTACAAGGAAGCCCGGGGCAAGGGCGTCAAGCCGGTGCTGGGGGCCGAGATCAACGTGGCCCCGCCCGGTGGCGCCGTGGGCCGCATGGTGGTGCTGGTGCAGGACAAGCAGGGCTACCTGAACCTGTCCGAATTGCTGGCGCGTGCATGGACGCGCAACATCGTCAAGAACGTACCGGTCTGCACCTGGGAGTGGCTGCAGGAACTCAATGCTGGCCTCATCCTGCTGGCCGGCGCGCAGGCCGGGCCGGTCGGGCAGGCGCTGATGCGCGGCGACGAAGGCGGCGCGGCCGACCTGGCGCTGGAGCTGGCCGGCATGTTCCCGCACCGCTTCTACATGGAGATCCAGCGCGCCGGGCGGGTGGACGACGAAGCGCATGTGATCGCCGCCGTGCAGCTGGCGGCGCGGCTCAACCTGCCGGTCGTGGCGACCCATCCGGTGCAGTTCGCCACGGCGGACGACTACGAAGCCCACGAGGCGCGCATCTGCATCGCCGAGGGCGAGATCCTGGCCAACCAGCGCCGGGTGCGCAAGTTCACGCGCGAGCAGTACTTCAAGTCCAGCGCCCAGATGGAGGCGCTTTTTGCCGATGTGCCCTCGGCCATCGCCAACACGGTGGAGATTGCCAAACGCTGCAACCTGACACTGGTGCTGGGCAAGCCTCGACTGCCGGACTTTCCCACGCCCAATGGCATGCCGATCGACGAGTATTTCCGGTACGCGTCGTTCGAGGGGCTGGAGGAGCGGCTGCGGCAGCTCTTTCCCCAGGAGGCCGAGCGCGACAAGCAGCGCCCGCGCTACGTGGAGCGGCTGGAGTTCGAGCTGGGCACCATCCTGAAGATGGGTTTCCCGGGCTATTTCCTCATCGTGGGCGACTTCATCCAGTGGGCCAAGCAGAACGGCTGCCCGGTGGGGCCGGGCCGGGGATCGGGCGCCGGCTCGCTCGTGGCCTATGCGCTCAAGATCACCGACCTGGACCCGCTCCAGTACAACCTGCTGTTCGAGCGCTTCCTGAACCCCGAGCGGGTGTCCATGCCCGACTTCGACATCGACTTCTGCCAGTCCAACCGCGACCGGGTGATCGACTACGTCAAGGACAAGTACGGCAAGAACGCCGTGAGCCAGATCGCCACCTTCGGCACGCTGGCGGCCAAGGCCGCCATCCGCGACGTGGGCCGGGTGATGGACATGAGCTACACCTTCTGCGACGGCATCTCCAAGCTGGTGCCCGGCAAGCCCGGCATGTCCTACACCCTGGCGTATCCGCCGGAGGTGAAGAAGGAGGGCGACAAGAACAACTATGCGCTCGAGCTCGAGCCCATGCTGTACGAGCGGGTGCGCAAGGAAGAAGACGTCAAGACCATCATCGAGATGGCCCAGAAGCTCGAAGGCATGACCCGCAACATCGGCATGCACGCGGGGGGCGTGCTGATCGCGCCGGGCAAGCTGACCGACTTCTGCCCGCTTTACCAGCAGCCGGGCAGCGAATCGGCCGTGAGCCAGTACGACAAGGACGACGTGGAGGCCATCGGCCTCGTGAAGTTCGACTTCCTGGGCCTGGCCACCCTGACGATCCTGGAGATCGCCCGCGAGTTCATCGTCAAGCGCCACAAGGGCCAGGAGAACTTCGCGTTCGAGAACATCCCGCTCGACGACGCACCCACTTATCGGCTCTTCTCCGACGGGAAGACGGAAGCGGTGTTCCAGTTTGAAAGCCGCGGCATGCAGGGCATGCTGAAAGAGGCACGTCCGAGCCGGCTGGAAGACCTGATTGCCCTGAACGCCCTCTACCGCCCGGGGCCCATGGACCTGATCCCCACCTTCGTGAACCGCAAGCATGGCAAGGAGCCGGTGGAGTATCCCCATCCGCTGGTCGAGCCGGTGCTGGCCGAGACCTACGGGATCATGGTCTATCAGGAACAGGTGATGCAGACCGCCCAGGTGCTGGGCGGCTACAGCCTGGGCGGCGCCGACATGCTGCGGCGGGCGATGGGCAAGAAGAAGGCCGAGGAGATGGCCGAGCACCGAGAGATCTTCCGCAAGGGCGCGGCCGAGAAGGGCATCGGCCAGGACAAGGCCGACGAGGTGTTCGACCTGATGGAGAAGTTCGCGGGCTACGGCTTCAACAAGTCGCACGCCGCCGCGTATTCCCTGCTGGCCTACCACACGGGCTGGCTCAAGGTGCACTACACGGCCGAGTTCTTCTGCGCCAACATGACGGTGGAAATGGACGACACCGACAAGCTCAAGGTGCTGTTCGAGGATGCGGTCAAGAACTTCGGAATGACCTTCGAGCCGCCGGACGTGAATCGCGGCATGTACCGCTTCGAGCCGGTCACCGACAAGGTCATCCGCTACGGCCTGGGCGCCATCAAGGGTACGGGGCAGCAGGCCATCGAAGCCATCATCGCCGCGCGCGAGGGCCGGGGCGAGGGGCCCCAAGGCAGCACAGTGGGGCCATTCAAGAGCCTCTTCGACTTCTGCGTGCGCGTGGACCGCTCGCGCATCAACAAGCGTACGGTGGATGCGCTCATCAAGGCCGGCGCCTTCGACGCGCTGCAGCTCAACCGGGCCGCGCTGTCGGCCTCGCTCGACCGGGCCTTCGAATTCGCCGCCGCCACGCATGCCAACGCCCACCAGGGCGGCCTCTTCGACATGATGGGCGACGACGCCCACGGCTCCAGCACGCAGGAGCCCGATCTTGTGGACGTGCGGCCCTGGGGCATCAAGGAGCGACTGACCCAGGAAAAGACGGCCATCGGCTACTACCTGTCGGGCCACCTCTTCGACGAGGTGGAAAAAGAAGTGCGCCGCTTCGTGCGCACCCCCATCGAAGAGCTGGGCGACAGCCGCGAAACCCAGACGCTCGCCGGCATTGTGAGCGACCTGCGGGTCATCAACGGCTCGCGCGGCAAGCTGGCGCTGTTCAAGCTGGACGACAAGTCCGCCACCATCGAGGCCTCGGCCGACGAAGGCGTGCTCAACGCGAACCGCGACGTGCTCAAGGACGATGAATTCGTCGTCATCAGCGGGCGGCTGCAGCTCGACCATTTCAGCGGCGGGCTCCGGGTGAAGGTTCAGCAGGCCTACGATCTGGCGGCCGCCCGTGCCAGATACGGGCGCTACCTCCAGGTCTCGGTGGGAGACGCGGTGCCCGATGTGGCGCGCCTGGTCCGGGAGTTCCCGGCCAAGCGCGAGGAAACCGAGCATGGCGAGACCCTGGTGCACGGCCTGCGGGTGCGCATGAACCTGTGCTGCAAGGCTGAGCAGGGCGCCGCCACTGCGGAACTGCAACTGGGCGAGGCCAGCCGGTTCTTCCCGTCCGATGCGGCCCTGGCCGCCTGGAGCGCGCAGGCCGGCAGCGGCGCGGTGTCGGTCATTTACGACGCGGGCTGACCGCTTGAAAAAAGTGTGCCAGGCACCAAGTCCCACAGGGCACGCTGGCGAGCTTGCATCGCTAGAATGAATTCATGGCCACGAAACCACCTTCCCAGACACCGATCACCCCGACCCGCGCACCCGCCCGGGACGATGGCGGCTCGGTGGTGCTGGAGCGGCGTACGCAGCGCACGCAGCCGCCCCAGATGTACCAGGTGCTGATGCTGAACGACGATTACACCCCCATGGAGTTCGTGATCGTCGTGCTGCAGGAGTTCTTCGGCAAGGATCGGGAGTCCGCGACCCAGATCATGCTCAAGATCCATCTGGACGGTAAAGGCGTATGCGGGGTGTATTCCCGCGACGTCGCCGCGACCAAGGTCGAGCAGGTCCTCGAAGCCGCCCACAAGGCAGGCCACCCGCTGCAATGCGTGAGTGAGCCTGTTGAATAAACGGTTTTCCAGCCCGATCTACAGTTATCTTTTACCCGCAAGCACAAAGGAGTTCACATGATTGCCCAGGAACTGGAAGTCAGCTTGCACATGGCCTTTGTCGAGGCCCGCCAGCAACGCCACGAGTTCATCACCGTGGAGCATCTGCTGCTGGCGCTGCTGGATAACCCCAGCGCAGCCGAAGTGCTGCGCGCATGCTCGGCCAACATCGACGACCTGCGCGCGTCGCTGGCCAACTTCATCAAGGACAACACTCCGCAGGTGGCCGGCACCGACGAGGTGGACACGCAGCCCACGCTGGGTTTCCAGCGCGTGATCCAGCGCGCCATCATGCATGTGCAGTCTACCGGCAACGGCAAGAAGGAAGTGACCGGCGCCAACGTGCTGGTCGCCATCTTCGGCGAAAAGGATTCGCACGCCGTCTATTACCTGCACCAGCAGGGCGTGACGCGTCTGGACGTGGTCAACTTCATCGCCCACGGCATCAAGAAGGGCGAGCCTCCGGAGCCCGCCAAGGCCGAGAACCCCTCTGAGTCCGAAGAGGGCGGTGGTGGCGAGCGCAACGAGAAGGCCTCGCCGCTGGAGCAGTACACCCAGAACCTCAACCAGGCCGCCAAGGACGGCAAGATAGATCCGCTGATCGGCCGCCACTACGAGGTCGAGCGCACGATCCAGATCCTCTGCCGCCGCCGCAAGAACAACCCGCTACTGGTGGGCGAAGCCGGCGTGGGCAAAACCGCGATCGCCGAGGGCCTGGCCTGGCGCATCACGCAGAACGACGTGCCCGAGATCCTGGCCGAAGCCGTCGTTTACTCGCTCGATATGGGCGCATTGCTGGCGGGCACCAAGTACCGCGGCGACTTCGAGCAGCGGCTGAAGGGCGTGCTCAAGTCGCTCAAGGACCGGCCGAACGCCATCCTGTTTATCGACGAGATCCACACGCTCATCGGCGCCGGCGCGGCCTCGGGCGGCACGCTGGACGCGTCCAACCTGCTCAAGCCGGCGCTCTCCAGCGGCCAGCTCAAGTGCATCGGCGCGACCACCTTTACTGAGTACCGCGGCATCTTCGAGAAGGACGCGGCCCTGTCGCGGCGCTTCCAGAAGGTGGACGTGGTCGAGCCGACCGTGGCAGAGACGGTGGATATCCTCAAGGGCCTCAAGAGCCGCTTCGAGGAACACCACAGCGTCAAGTACGCCGCTGCGGCGCTGCAGGCTGCTGCAGAGCTGTCGGCCAAGTACATCAACGACCGGCACCTGCCTGACAAGGCCATCGACGTGATCGACGAAGCCGGTGCCGCGCAGCGCATCCAGGTCGCCAGCAAGCGCAAGAAGACCATCGGCAAGGCCGAGATCGAGGAAATCGTCGCCAAGATCGCCCGCATTCCGCCCGCGAACGTGTCGAACGACGACCGCAGCAAGCTGCAGACCATCGAGCGCGACTTGAAGAGCGTGGTGTTCGGCCAGGACAAGGCGCTGGAAGTGCTGGCCTCCGCCGTCAAGATGGCGCGTTCGGGTCTGGGCAAGGGCGACAAGCCGATCGGCTCGTTCCTGTTCAGCGGCCCCACCGGCGTCGGCAAGACCGAAGCCGCCAAGCAGCTGGCCTACATCATGGGCATCGAACTGATCCGCTTCGACATGTCGGAGTACATGGAGCGCCATGCGGTCAGCCGCCTGATCGGCGCGCCCCCGGGCTACGTCGGCTTTGACCAAGGCGGCCTGCTCACTGAAGCCATCACGAAGAAGCCGCACGCGGTGCTGCTGCTCGACGAGATCGAGAAGGCGCACCCGGACATCTTCAACGTGCTGCTGCAGGTCATGGACCACGGCACGCTGACGGACAACAACGGACGCAAGGCCGACTTCCGCAACGTCATCATCATCATGACGACGAACGCGGGTGCCGAGACCATGAACAAGGCGACCATCGGCTTCACCAATCCGCGTGTGGCGGGCGACGAGATGGCCGACATCAAGCGCCTGTTCACGCCTGAGTTCCGCAATCGGCTCGACGCCATCGTCAACTTCAAGGCGCTGGACGAGCAGGTCATCCTGCGGGTGGTGGACAAGTTCCTGCTGCAGCTGGAAACCCAGCTGTCCGAGAAGAAGGTCGAAGTCACCTTCACCGACCAGCTGCGCAAGCACCTGGCCAAGAAGGGCTTCGATCCGCTGATGGGCGCCCGCCCGATGCAGCGCCTGATCCAGGACATGATCCGTCGTGCGCTCGCCGACGAGCTGCTGTTCGGCCGCTTGACCGAAGGCGGCCGCCTGACGGTCGATATCGAGACCGCCACCGACGACAAGGGCGTGGAAACGGCCGAGGTGAAGCTGGATATCCAGCCGCTGCCCAAGCGCGACCGCACCGCCAAGTCGGAGCCGACGGAGCCGGAAGAGGCCACGGCCGACTGATCGGTACTTTCAGAAGTTCACGTGCCGGCTGCGGCCGGCTCATCCCAAGAACAAAACCCGCATGCCACTGGCGTGCGGGTTTTTTTCTTTTGTCCTGTACCTCGATGGCACGGGCAACGAGAAGACGCGTGCTCAGGTCGGATTCATGAGCTTCTGCAGCAGCTCCGTCGTTGGATACCCGTCCGCCTCCAGCCCCAGGCTGCGCTGGAACTGCCGCAGTCCCGCGCGGGTGGCTGGGCCGAAGACGCCGTCGGCGGTGCCGGCGGCGAAGCCACGCTGGTTCAGGCCAGTCTGCAGCTGCAGAACCTGGCTGCGGGAAAGTGGCTGCAGATCGCGCGGCCAGGAGGCCATGAGGCCGGGCGCGCCCTCGATCTGACGCGCCAGCAGGCCTACGCCCAGCGCGTAGTTGATGGAGTTGTTGTAGCGCAGGATGGCGCGGAAGTTGGGTCCGACCAGGAACGCCGGGCCGCGAGCGCCGGCTGGCTCGATCACGGAGGCCGCGTCGAAGTTGGGCAGCGGCTGGCTGTCCATGGCCTGCACACCGTCTGTAGCCCATTGCGCGGAGGTTTGCCGCACGTTCAGTTCGGCGCGGCTGTGGTCGAAGCCGGTCGGCAGGCGCACTTCCACGCCCCAGGGCTCGCCCCGGCGCCAGCCCGCGCTGGCCAGGTAGTTGGCGGTGGAGGCGGTGACATCGGGAATGCTGCCCCAGATGTCGCGCCGGCCGTCACCGTCGGCATCGACTGCATGGGCCAGGAAGACAGAGGGCAGGAACTGCGTGTTCCCCATGGCCCCGGCCCAGGAGCCGACCATGCGGTCGGCAGGAATGTCGCCCTGGTCCACGATGCGCAGGGCCGCCAGCAGCTCCGAGCGCGCCCAGTCGCGGCGCCGGCCCTCGAAGGCCAGGGTCGCCAGCGCATCCACGGCACGGAAGCTGCCGAAATTGCCGCCGTAGTTGCTTTCCATGCCCCAGATGGCGGTGATGATCGATGCCGGCACGCCGTAGCGCGCCTCGGCCGCGCCCAGCGGCATGCGGTATTCCATCCGCTTGGCGCGGCCGGCGGTAACGCGCTGCGGGGAGACGGCGCTGTCCAGATAGGCCCACGGCGTGCGCGTGAATTCGGGCTGAGCACGGTCCAGCTCGATGACGCGGGGCAGCAGGCGGGCGCTCAGCAGCACCTGCTGCACGGTGGCGGGGCGGATGCCGGCGACCAGCGCCTCGCGGCCGAAGGAATCCAGCCAGGCCTTGAAGCTGTTCTCTTCGGCGACCTGTGCGGCAGTTTCAGGGGCTGGCGCAGCCGTGCTGGGTGCCGTGGTGGCCGGGGCGGGCACGGCGGGAGGGCTGCTGGGAGGCGTGGCGGGGCCGGTGGGGCCCACGGGCGTGGCGCAGCCACCCACCAGCGCCAGTGCGGCGCAGGCGAGCGGCAAGGTCCAGGGCAGGAGGCGGCGCTGGGCGGTGGCTGGTGACACTGCGGCGAACGACGGGCGATTCGGTGTGAAGAGCATGCGCCATTGTCGTCGGCCCCGGCATACTTGCGGTTTTGTGTTTCCTGCAGCCGCGAATCCATGCACACCTTTCTCTGGCACGACTACGAAACCTTTGGTGCCAACACCCGGCGCGACCGGCCGGCCCAGTTCGCGGGCATCCGCACCGATGCGGATCTGAACGAGATCGGCGAGCCGTTGATGATCTACTGCCGGCCCGCGCCCGACTATCTGCCCGACCCGGAGTCTTGCCTCATCACCGGCATCACGCCGCAGCTATGCCTGGAGCGCGGCGTGCCCGAGCATGAATTCGCCGCCCGCATCGAGGCCGAACTGGCCCGGCCTGGCACCATCGGTGTGGGTTACAACACCATCCGGTTCGACGACGAGATCACGCGCTTCATGTTCTGGCGCAACCTGATGGACCCATACGCCCGCGAATGGCAGAACCAGTGCGGCCGCTGGGACCTGCTGGACGTGGTGCGAATGACCTATGCGCTGCGGCCCGAAGGTATGGAATGGCCCACCAAAGAGGACGGCTCGCCCAGCTTCAAGCTCGAGCATCTGTCCAAGGCCAACGGCCTGGCGCACGAGGCGGCGCACGATGCGCTCTCCGACGTGCGCGCCACCATCGCGCTGGCCCGGCTCATCCGCGAGCGGCAACCCAAGCTGTTTGATTTCGCCCTCAGCCTGCACAAGAAAGACCGCGTGGCGGCCGAGTTGCGCCTGCCCGCAACGGTGGAGACGGCGCGGCCCTTCCTGCATGTTTCGGGCATGTTCCCCACCGAGCGCGGCTGCCTGGGCGTGATGTGGCCGCTGGCCAGCCACCCGACCAACCGCAACGAACTGATCGCCTGGGACCTGTCGCAAGACCCGTCCGAGCTGGCGCGGCTGGATGCCGACACCATCCGCCTGCGCATGTTCACCCGTAGCGACGAACTGCCGGAAGGCGTCACCCGGCTGCCGGTCAAGACGGTGCATCTGAACAAGTCTCCCATGGTGGTGGGCAACGTCAACACGCTGACCCGCGACACGGCCGAGCGCTGGGGCATCGACCTGGAGCAGGCCGCGCGGCATGCGGCGGCGGCGCGCGCGCTGCCGGACCTCACCGCCATCTGGGCCAAGGTGTTCTCCCGCCCGCAGGACGGGCCCGCGCCGGATGTGGATCAAGACCTCTACGGCGGCTTCGTCGGCAACGAGGATCGCCGGCGCCTGGAGCGCCTGCGCAGCCTGCCGCCCGAAAAGCTCGCCGAGGCCCGCCCGGGCTTCGACGACGAGCGGCTCGAAGAGCTGGCCTGGCGGTATCGGGCGCGCAACTTCCCGCACACGCTCACCGAGGACGACCTGGAGCGCTGGGAAGAGCACCGCGTGGCCTGCCTGATGGAGGGGCAGGGCGGCGCGCTTACCTTCGACGAGCTGTTCGCGCGGCTGGACACATTGGGCGGCGAGGCCGACGAGCGCGGCGAAGAGATCCTCGGCGCGCTCTACGATTACGCCGAGAGCATCGCGCCGGCGATGTAGGCGCAACCATGTCCGGCACGCCCGCGTTCCTGCCGCTCGATGCGGCCCAGCCTGAAGGCGCCCTGGCGGAACCGGCCCGGCTGGCCGCCTTCATCCGCGCCCACCCCCGGCTTTTCGTGCTCACCGGGGCGGGCTGCAGTACGGCCTCCGGCATTCCCGATTACCGCGATGCCGAGGGGCAGTGGAAGCGGCCGCAGCCTGTCACCTTCCAGGCCTTCATGGGCGAGGAGGCCACGCGCCAGCGCTACTGGGCGCGCAGCCTGATCGGCTGGCGCGTCATGGGCCATGCGCAGCCGGGCGCGGCGCACCGGGCCCTGGCGCAGCTGGAGGCCCTGGGCCATGTGGAAATGCTGCTGACCCAGAACGTCGACGGCCTGCACGATGCGGCGGGCAGCCGTAGCACGGTCGATCTGCACGGCCGCATCGACACCGTGCGCTGCATGCATTGCGAGGCGCGCATGCCCCGCGCCGCGCTGCAGCAACGCCTGCTGGAGGCCAATCCCGCCTGGGCCCATCTCCAGGCGGAAACGGCGCCCGACGGCGATGCCTATCTGGACGGCCTGGATTTCTCCAGCTTCGCCGTGCCGGCCTGCCCGGCCTGCGGGCAGGGCCCGCTGAAACCCGACGTGGTGTTCTTCGGCGAGAACGTGCCGCGCGAGCGCGTGTTGGCCGCACGCGAGGCCCTGCAGCGCTCCGACGCGGCGCTGGTGGTCGGCTCCTCGCTCATGGTGTATTCAGGCTTTCGCTTCGTACAGGCGGCGTCTGAGGCGGGCAAGCCCATCGCCGCGGTGAACCAGGGCCGCACGCGCGGCGATGCGCTCTTCACTCTCAAGCTGCAAAGCGATGTGGGGCATACGCTGTCGGAGGCCGCAGCGCTCTTGGGCTGACGGAGCCCGCCTTGCTGCCGAGCAAGCTGAAGGGGCAGTCCCCACGGCGCGGCATTGGTTTCCCGGCGGCGTAACGCGGCAAGGATGTCGGGGCCCCGAAGCGAGCCACGGCAGGTTTCGGTCAGCCCTGCCCGCTCTGCGGCGGGCCCAGCGCTTCAATGGCTGCCCATTCCTCGTCGCCATAGAGCCGCGAGCGTGTAAGAAAGCGCAGGCCGGTGGGCCGCTCCAGCGAGAACATGCCGCCGTTGCCGGGCACCGCGTCGATGATGAGGTGCGTGTGCTCCCAGTACTCGAACTGCGATCGGCTCATGTGGAAGGGCGTGCCGGCGATCTCGCCGAGCAGCACGTCGGAGTCGCCCAGCATGAATTCGCCCTGGGCGAAGCACATGGGCGCGCTGCCATCGCAGCAGCCGCCCGACTGGTGGAACATGAGCGGGCCGTGCTGGGCGCGCAGCCGTTCGATGAGCGCCACGGCTTGTGGCGTGGCGGATACGCGCGTGGCCGCCTGGGGTGCGGTGGCCGTGGCTTCCTGCAAGCGGGTGTCTGGCATGGTCTCTCGTCTCCGTGAAGAAGGCCCCGGGTGGGGCCTTTCGTGTTGTGCGGTCCGCCGGTGGAAGCCCGTGCCACGCGCCTTGCTGCAGGCTGCTCCCCGCCCTGGGCGGACGGGAAGCGGGGGCGCGTGTCAGGCCGCCATGTCCAGCACGATACGCCCCTGGATCTGCCCCTTGTGCATGCGGGTGAAGATGTCGTTGATGTTCTCCAGCTTCTCGGTGCTCACCGTGGCCTTGACCTGGCCGCGCGCGGCGAAGTCGAGCGACTCCTGCAGGTCCAGGCGCGTGCCGACGATGGAGCCGCGCACCGTGACGCCGCGCAGCACCATGTCGAAGATGGGCAGCGGGAAGTTGCCGGGCGGCAGGCCGTTGAGCGCGACTGTGCCGCCGCGCCGCACCATGCCCAGCGCCTGCTCAAAGGCCTTGGGCGAAACGGCGGTGACGAGCGCGCCGTGGGCGCCGCCGATCTCCTTTTGCAGGTAGGCGGCGGGGTCATTCTTCAGGGCGTTGACGGTGACGCTCGCGCCTAGCTTGCGGGCGAGTTCGAGTTTGTCGTCTTCCACGTCCACGGCAGCCACATTCAGGCCCATGGCTCGGGCGTATTGCACGGCCATGTGGCCCAGGCCGCCGATGCCGGAAATCACGACCCAGTCGCCCGGCTTGGTGTCAGTCACCTTCAGGCCCTTGTAAACCGTGACGCCCGCGCACAGCACGGGTGCGATGTCCACGAAGCTCACGTCCTTGGGCAGGTGGCCTACGAAGTTCGGGTCGGCCAGCGCGTAGTCTGCGAAGCCGCCGTTGACTGAATAGCCGGTGTTGCTCTGCGATTCGCACAGCGTTTCCCAGCCGCCCAGGCAATGGGTGCAGCAGCCGCAGGCCGAATGCAACCACGGTACGCCCACGCGGTCGCCTTCCTTGACGTGCTTGACGTTCTTGCCGATGGCGGCGACGAAGCCCACGCCTTCGTGGCCAGGAATGAACGGCGGGTTGGGCTTGACCGGCCAGTCACCTTCGGCGGCGTGCAGGTCGGTATGGCAGACGCCGGAGGCCTCGATCTTCACGAGGATCTGGTCGTCGGCCGGGGTCGGAACGGGCACCTCTTCGATGGTCAGAGGCTTGCCGAATTCGCGGACGACGGCGGCTTTCATGGTCTTGGCGGTCATGGCTCGGGTTCCTTTTCTTTGGCGCGGAGGGAGTGATCGGGAGGGCCGGCTTTGACCATAAGCCGCCCTCCAGCTGAACCAGCTGACGCAGGTCAAGCCGTCTGCAGAACCGTGAGGGCAACGGTGGGCCCGGTCCCTCGCGCACGGCGCGCCTCTGCGGGGGCGGGGGGCAGGCTGCTGCGTTGCCAATCCTCGCCATAGCTGCGGCTATGGCTGCGGCTTGCGCCTTGCAGCCCTTTCCTCACCCATCAGAGCGCCCCGCATCGCGGGGACGGGGGTTCCCGTCGCCTCAGAAGAAGCCCAGCTTGTTGGGGCTGTAGCTCACCAGCAGGTTCTTGGTCTGCTGGTAGTGGTCGAGCATCATCTTGTGGTTTTCGCGGCCGATGCCGGACTGCTTGTAGCCGCCGAAGGCCGCGTGCGCGGGGTAGGCGTGGTAGCAATTGGTCCACACGCGGCCGGCCTGGATGCCGCGGCCCATGCGGAATGCACGTGCGCCGTCACGGCTCCACACGCCGGCGCCCAGGCCGTAGAGCGTGTCGTTGGCGATTTCCAGCGCTTCTTCTTCGGTCTTGAAGGTGGTGACGGACACCACCGGGCCGAAGATCTCTTCCTGGAAGATGCGCATCTTGTTGTGGCCCTTGAACACCGTGGGCTTGATGTAGTAGCCGCCGGCCAGGTCGCCGCCGAGCATGTTGCGCTCGCCGCCGATCAGGCATTCGGCGCCTTCCTGCTTGCCCAGATCCAGGTACGAGAGGATCTTCTCCAGCTGCTCCTGCGAGGCCTGCGCGCCGATCATGGTGCTCTTGTCGAGCGGGTGGCCCTGGGTGATGGCGGCCACGCGCTTCAGGGCGCGTTCCATGAAACGGTCGTAGATCGATTCCTGGATCAGCACGCGGCTGGGGCAGGTGCAGACCTCGCCCTGGTTCAGCGCGAACATGGTGAAGCCTTCCAGCGCCTTGTCGAAAAAGGCGTCGTCGGCGGCCAGCACGTCCTCGAAGAAGATGTTGGGGCTCTTGCCGCCCAGCTCCAGCGTGACGGGGATGATGTTCTGGCTGGCGTACTGCATGATCAGCCGGCCGGTGGTGGTCTCGCCCGTGAAGGCGATCTTTGCGATGCGGTTGCTGGACGCGAGTGGCTTGCCGGCCTCCAGCCCGAAGCCGTTGACCACGTTCAGTACGCCGGCCGGCAGCAGGTCGCCGATGATTTCCAGCAGCACGAGGATGGAGGCGGGCGTCTGCTCGGCGGGCTTGAGCACCACGCAGTTGCCGGCGGCCAGGGCCGGGGCCAGCTTCCAGACGGCCATCAGGATGGGGAAGTTCCAGGGAATGATCTGGCCGACGACGCCCAGCGGCTCATGGAAGTGGTAGGCCACGGTTTCGTGGTCGATCTCGCTGATGCCGCCTTCCTGGGCGCGCACCGCACCCGCGAAGTAGCGGAAGTGGTCGATGGCCAGGGGAATGTCGGCCGCCATGGTCTCGCGCAGCGGCTTGCCGTTGTCGATGGTTTCCGCCACGGCGATGGTCAGCAGGTTGGCTTCCATGCGGTCGGCGATCTTCAGCAGGATGTTCGCGCGGTCGGTGGTGGACGTCTTGCCCCAGGCGGCCTTGGCCTTGTGCGCCGCGTCGAGCGCGGCATTCACGTCCTTGTCGTTGGAACGCGGCACCGAGGTGAACACCTGGCCGTTGATCGGCGAGCTGTTCTCGAAATACTGGCCGTCCGCCGGGGGCACCCACTGCCCGCCGATGTAGTTGCCATACTGCTTCTTGTAGGGGTTGGCGATACCGAGGCTTGCGATTTCTGCCATGTTCATGGTGCTTGTCTCCTGGGATGGTTTTCGGTGGAATGCTGCGCGCCGTGGCGCACTCGCACTCCTTCAAGGGCAAGTCGCATGCCAGCGCTTTTCCGCTGGGCGTGAAGGGCTCGGCGCTACGGGACAACCCTTGGTTTGAGGCCGCGATCAGGCCCGCTGCACCGGCACTTCGCGGCTTTGCGACAGAAACGGGGCGGCGGGCGGGGTGTTCCGCCTGTGCCGTGGCACAGTCCGGGTGTGCCACCTGTTCCATTTCTGAACGGTTGCGCCGTGACGCTCCGCCGGCGCACGGCGGGCGGCGACCCAGCCCCTCCCGCGCGCCTAGAATCCCCCGCTGCAGCCGGGCAGGCCCACAGAGCGCCTTTGCCCGGTTCAAGACCGGCAAGCCGCCCCACCACCGGGGCGGTCCGCCGCTCGGGGCGCCCTGCGGCAGGCAGGCCCCCGCCATCAATCGCAGGAGGCGCCACCATGGGTGCGCAATGGAAAGCAAAGGGCAAGGCGCAGGTCGCCGATGCCAAGGGCAAGCTGTTCGGCAAGCTCGTCAAGGAAATCATCGTGGCGGCCCGCAGCGGCGCCGATCCGGCCGGCAATTCGCGCCTGCGCCTGGCGATGGAGCAGGCCCGCAAGGCGTCCATGCCCAAGGACACACTCGAGCGTGCGGTGAAGAAGGGCTCGGGCGTGGGCGCCGATGCCGTCGATTACCAGCGCGTGATCTATGAAGGCTTCGCGCCCCACCAGGTTCCGGTGATGGTCGAATGCCTGACCGACAACGTGAATCGCACCGCGCCTGAAATGCGCGTGCTGTTCCGCAAGGGCCAGCTGGGCACATCCGGTTCCGTGTCGTGGGACTTCAACCATGTCGGCTTCATCGAGGCCGAACCCACCGCCGGCCACGCCGGTGCCGATGCCGAGGTGGCCGCCATCGAGGCCGGCGCGCAGGACTTCGAGCCGGGCGAGCAGGAAGGCACGACGCTGTTCATTACCGACCCCGCCGATCTGGACCTGGTGAGCCGTGCGCTGCCGGCCCAGGGCTTTACGGTGCTGTCGGCCAAGCTGGGCTATCAGCCCAAGAACCCGGTCGATCCGGCCAACCTGAGCGCCGAGGCGCTGGAAGAGGTGGAGAGCTTCCTGGCCGCCATCGACGGGCATGACGACGTGCAGGAAATGTTCGTCGGCCTCAAGGGCTGAGGCTTCCTGCTTCGCTTTTGATAGCGGCCTGCGCTCTGTTCATCAGGGCGGCAGGCCGTTTTCTTGAGGGAAACGCTGCTTCAGACGGCCAGCAGACTGACCTGCCCCGGCCTGCCGGGCAGCGAGAGCTGCGCCACCGGCGCGGGGCTGCCGGCCACTTGGCGGCCGCGCCGCCATACCGCCAGCCGCGTGGCGCGCAGGCGGATGGCCTCCACCGGATCGCGCGCATGCAGCAGCACCAGGTCGGCGTGGCAGCCGGGGCCGATGCCATAGCCTTCCAGCCCCAGCAGCCGCGCCGGATTCACCGTCACGGCCTCGAAGCACTGGCGCATGGCCTGCTGTCCGGTCATCTGCGCCACGTGCAGGCCCATGTGGGCGGCTTCCAGCATGTCGGCGCTGCCGCCGGCATACCAGGGGTCCATCACGCAGTCATGGCCGAAGGCGACGGTCAGGCCGGCGGCCATCAGCTCGGGCACGCGGGTCATGCCCCGGCGCTTGGGATAGCTGTCGTGCCGGCCCTGCAGGGTGATGTTGATCAGCGGGTTGGCCACCACGCCGAGCTGCGCTTCGGCCATCAGCGGGATCAGTTTGCTGACGTAGTAGTTGTCCATGCTGTGCATCGACGTGAGGTGGGAGCCGGTGACGCGCCCCTGCAGGCCCAGGCGCACGGTCTCGGCGGCCAACGTCTCGACATGGCGCGAGAGCGGGTCGTCGGACTCGTCGCAATGCATATCCACCCGCAGGCCACGCTCGGCGGCCAGCTCACACAGCAGGCGCACGCTCTCGGCCCCCTGGGCCATGGTGCGCTCGAAATGCGGGATGCCACCGACCACCTCCACGCCCAGGTCCAGCGCGCGCGTGAGGCTGTCCAGCCCGCCGGGCCGGCGCAGCACGCCGTCCTGCGGGAAGGCGACCAGCTGCAGGTCGAGGTAGGGCGCCACGCGGGCCTTCACGTCGAGCAAGGCCCGCACGGTGAGCAGGCTTGGATCGCTGGTGTCCACATGGCTGCGGATGGCGAGCAGGCCGCGCGCCACGGCCCAGTCGCAATAGGCGAGGGCGCGTTCCACGATGGCCTCGTGCGTGAGCGTGGGTTTCAGCTCGCCCCAGAGCGCGATGCCTTCGAGCAGCGTGCCGCTTTCGTTCACGCGCGGCTGGCCGTAGCTGAGGGCCGAGTCGAGGTGGAAATGGGCGTCAACGAAAGGGGGCGACAGCAGCAGACCGCCGGCATCGACCGCCTGGTGCGCAGGCGCCTGCAGGCCTTGCGCGACCTCCACGATGCGCCCGTCCTGGATGGCGACGGACATGTGCTGGCGTCCGTCGGGCAGGGTGGCGTGGTGGATCAGCAGGTCGAGCATGGCTGGGGTTCTTGCGGAAGAGATGGGGGAAGGGGCTGCGCGGATGGCGTGCATATTCTGGGCCAGCCCGAGGGACTTCAGAGGGGCACGGGACGGGCGCAGCGTCGGTCTCGCATCTGTCACTCGCGGGGCGAACCCTGCCATTCGGCGGTGCCGCCGTTGAGGCGTGACCGTGAGGCCGGCCGGCTCTAGGCTCCACTGGCCCGCCAACGCGCACGGGGCAAGCGATAGAGCACATGCGGGCGCACCCGGTGCCCATGCGGGACGGCGGGATGCTCGAACGCCTCTGCCGGCGATTCGCGCATGCCCAGGCGTTCCATCACGGCCCGCGAGCGCCGATTGCCTTGCGCCGTGAAGGCCACGATCTCGTCCAGGCCCAGCATCTCGAAGCCCGCCCGCAGCGCCAGCCGGGCGCCCTCGGTGGCCAGACCCAGGCCCCAGAAGCGGCGGGCCAGACGCCAGCCGATCTCCACGCAGGGGTTGAAGGGCAGCGGGGCCGTGGGGCGGTTCAGGCCGACGAAGCCGATGAATTGCGGCCCGCCCTCCGCGCCCAGCCCTTCCGCCGCCCAGAAGCCCCAGCCCTGGTGGCCGATCAGCATCTCGATGCGGTCGGCCAGTGCGTCGCTCTGGGCGCGGTCCAGCGGGGCGGGGAAGTGCTGCATCACCTCCGGGTCGGCATTCAGCGCGGCGAACGGCGCGCGGTCCGCCGGTGTCCACTGGCGCAGCCGCAGTCGGGGCGATTGCAGCAGGGCGGGGTCGATGCAGGTGGGGGCTTCGGGCATCCGCCCATGGTAGAGGCGCCCGTGGTGGCTACAGGCTAGCGCTCGCCCTTGCGATAGGGCTTCATCAGGGCCTGCGGGTAGGCGGCGCGGCGCGCCACCAGCACCAGCGCCAGGATCGACAGCAGGTAGGGCAGCATCAGGTACACCTGATAGGGCAGCCAGGCATCGCCCGCCTGCTGCAGGCGCAGCTGCAGCGCGTCGAAGAACGCGAACAGCAGGGCGCCCAGCAGCGCCTTGCCGGGCCGCCACGAGGCGAACACCACCAGGGCCACGCAGATCCAGCCGCGTCCGTTGACCATGTTGAAGAAGAAGGCGTTGAAGGCCGAGAGCGTGAGGAAGCTGCCCGCCACGCCCATCAGTGCCGAGCCGGCCACGATGGCGCCTGTGCGCATGGCCGCCACCGAAATCCCCTGACCTTCCGCCGCCTGCGGGTTCTCGCCCACCATGCGCACGGCCAGGCCCAGGGGCGTGCGGTAGAGCGCCCAGGCCAGCAGCGGAGCGAGCAGCAGGGCCAGCAGCGTGAGCGGCGTCTGGGCCGAGAGAATCGGCACGCCGAGCCATTCCATGGGCGCGAACGGCGTGATGGTCGGCGGCGTGTTGACCTTCGGGAAGCCCACGCGGTAGCCGTAATAGCTCAGGGCCGTGGCCAGCAGCGTGATGCCCAGGCCCGAGACATGCTGCGACAGCGCCAGGCCCACCGTGAGCCAGGCATGCAGCAGGCCGAAGACCGCACCGGTGAGCGCTGCCACCAGCAGCCCGGTCCAGAGGCCATGCCCGGCATACACGGTGAGCCAGCCCGTGAAGGCGCCGGCCACCATGATCCCTTCGATGCCCAGGTTCAGCACGCCCGCCCGCTCGCACAGCAGCACGCCCAGCGTGCCGAGGATGAGGGGCGTGGCCACCCGCAGCGTGGCGATCCAGAAGGCCGGGTTGGCGAGGATGTCGAGCAGTTCGGTCATTTCCAGCGGACCCGGTATTGCGCGAGCAGCCCGGCCACCAGCACCGCGATCAGCGAGGCGGCGACGATCACGTCCGCGATATAGGTGGGCACGCCGATGGCGCGGCTCATGCTGTCCGCGCCCACCAAGACGCCGGCCACGAAGATGCCCGCCGCCACCACGCCCAGCGGATGCAGCCCGGCCAGCATGGCGATCACGATGCCGCTGTAGCCGTAGCCGGGCGACATGTCCAGCGTCACGTAGCCGGTGCGGCCCGCCACCTCGATGGCGCCGGCCAGGCCCGCGAGCCCGCCCGAAAGCAGAGCCACCAGCACCACGGTGCGCGTCACGGGCACGCCCGCGAAGGCCGCAGCGCGCGGGTTGGCGCCGGCCGCGCGGATGTCGAAGCCAGGCACCGTGCGCGCCAGCAGCGCCCAGAGCAGTACGGCCAAGGCCACGGCGATGAGCAGGCCGGTGTGCAGGCGCGAACCCTGTACCAGCCGCGAGAGCTCCAGATCGCCCTGCAGCGCCACGCTCTGCGGCCAGCCCAGGGCCAGCGGGTCTTTCATGGGGCCGTCGAGCAGGGCGGACACCAGCAGCAGCATCACGAAATTGAGCAGCAGCGTGGTCACCACCTCGTCCACGCCCAGGCGCGCCTTCATCAGCGCCGGGCCGAGCAGCAGCGCAGCGCCGGCCAGGGCCGCGGCCAGCATCATCAGCGGGAACAGCAGCCACGGCGACCACTCCAGGCCCGTTCCGCCGTGCAGGCCGCCCACGGCCACGGCGGCGATGGCGCCCGCATAGAGCTGCCCTTCAGCACCGATGTTGAAGAGCCGCGCGCGGAAGGCCACGGCCGCGGCCAGGCCGGTAAGGATCAGCGGCGTGGCGCGTGTGAGGGTTTCGGTCAGCGCGAAGACGGAGCCGAACGCCCCCTGGGCCAGCAGCGCATACGTCCGGCCCACGGGCGCGCCGGCCCACAGCACCAGCAGCGCGGAGACGAGCAGCGTGAAGGCCACGGCGCCGACGGGTGCGGCCACGCAGGCGGCGGCGGAAGTGCGGTGGCGTTTTTCGAGTCTCATGGGGTGTCGGCTGTGCCGGCGTGCTCGCCGGCCATGGCGAGGCCGATGGCCTCGCGCGTCCAATCCTCGGCCGGCAGGGCTTCGGTCAGGTGGCCGCTGTGCATCACCGCCACGCGGTCGCCCAGCTGCAGCACCTCGTCGAGGTCGTCGGAAATCAGCAGCACGGCGGCGCCCGCGTCGCGTGCGGCGATGAGCTGCTGCTGCACGAAGGTGACGGCGCCGATGTCCAGGCCCCAGGTGGGCTGGTGGGCCACGATCAGCCGTGGGGGCTCTTGCGCGCCCGGATCGGGCGAAAGCAGCGCCCGCCCGAGGATCAGCTTCTGCATGTTGCCGCCCGAGAGCGAGCGCGCCGGCACGTCCGGGCCGCCGCCGCGCACGTCGAAGGTCACTGCCACACAGCGCGCATGCTGACGGGCATGGCCCCGCTTGATCCAGCCGGCGGTGAACCAGGGGTGTGAGAACCAGCGGCTGCCCAGGCGTTCGGAGACGGCGTTCTCCCAGACCGGCAGATCGCCCACCACGCCCACGGCATGGCGGTCTTCGGGGATACGGGCCACGCCCTGGGCGACCAGGCGCTGGGGGTGGGCGGGCAGCGGCATGCCGTGCAGGGTGGCGCGCCCTTGCGTGGGCGCGAGCACGCCGCACAGCACGTCGGCCAGGGCCACCTGGCCGTTGCCCGAGACGCCGGCGATGGCAGTGATTTCGCCCGCGCGCAGCGTGAGGTTCACACCGTGCAGCGCATCGCGCCCGCCGGCGGTGTGGACGCCCTCCAGTGTGCAGACGGCATCGCCCACGCGGCGGGCGGGGCGGCGCTCGGCGCGCTCCACGGCGTGACCCACCATCCACTGCGCGAGCTGGGCCTGCGTGGTGCCCTGGGCGGGCGCCTCGGCCACCAGCCGGCCCTGGCGCAGCACGGCCACGCGGTGCGAGACGCGCAGCACCTCGCCCAGCTTGTGGCTGATGAAGATGATGGACAGGCCCTCGGCGACCATCTGCGAGAGGGTGGCGAAGAGGGCCTCGCTCTCCTGCGGCGTGAGCACGGCCGTGGGCTCGTCGAGGATGAGGATGCGCGCGCCCCGGTAGAGCGCCTTGAGGATCTCCACCCGCTGGCGCTCGCCCACCGAGAGGTCGCCCACGCGCGCATCGGGCGACACTGGCAGGCCGAAGCGCCGCGATACCTCCAGCAGCCGCGCTCGGGCCGCACTGCGGCGCGAGAACGGCTGCCAGAGCGGCTCGCTGCCCAGCAGCACGTTGTCCAGCACGCTCAGGTTGTCGGCCAGCGTGAAATGCTGATGCACCATGCCGATGCCGGCCGTCAGCGCCGCTCGCGGCTGGCCGGGCGGCAACGGGCGGCCGAAGGCCTTGATCTCCCCTTCGTCCGCCACGTAGTGGCCGAACAGGATGGACATCAGCGTGGACTTGCCCGCGCCGTTTTCGCCCAGAAGCGCCAGCACCTCGCCGCGCAGGAGCGTCAGCGAGATGTCGTCGTTGGCCACCAGGCTGCCGAAGCGCTTGGTGATGCCCGAGAGCTGCAGCACGGTGCCCGGCGCGGGAACCGGCGGTGGTGCGAGCATGGAAGGCAGAGGCGGGAGAGGCCGCGTCCAGTTCAGGACTACTTGGCGGTGGACTTGGGCTGGCTGTCGTCCACCTTCACGGTGAACTTGCCCGCCAGGATCTCGGCTTCGCGGGCCTTGACCTTGGCGAGCACCTCGGCCGGCACCTTCTTCTCGAAGGTGCCCAGCGGGCTGAGGGACGACCCCTTGTGCTTCATCATCGAATAGGGGCCGTAGTCTTCCGCCGTGAACTTTCCGGCTTTGACCAGGCCGATGGCACGCTCCACCGTAGGTTCCATATGCCAGAGGGCGGAGGCGACGACCGTGTCGGGGTACTGCGGCTGCGTGTCGATCACATTGCCAATGGCGAGCTTGCCCTTTTCCTTGGCTGCATCGCTGACGCCAAAGCGCTCGGCATAGAGCACGTCCGCGCCCTTGTCGATCATGGCGAAGGTGGCTTCCTTGGCCTTCGGAGGGTCGAACCAGCTGTTGATGAAAGTGATGGTGAATTCCACCTTGGGGTTCACTTCCCTGGCGCCGGCCATGAAGGCGTGCATCAGGCGGTTGACCTCGGGGATGGGAAAGCCGCCGACCATGCCGATCTTGTTCGTCTTGGTCATGCCGCCCGCGATCATGCCGCTGAGGTAAGCCGGTTCCTGGATGTAGTTGTCGAAGACGCCGAAGTTGGGCGCCTGGGGCTTGCCGGAGGAGCCCAGCACGAAGGCGGTCTTGGGGAAATCCTTGGCCACCTTGCGGGCAGCGGCCTCCACGCCGAACACCTCGCCGAAGATCAGCTGGTTGCCGCCGTTCGCGTACTCGCGCATCACGCGCTCATAGTCGGCGTTGGCGACGTTCTCGCTGCTTTTGTATTCGATTTCGCCGCGTGCCTCGGCCGCCTTGAGGGCTTTGTGGATGCGGCTCACCCATTGCTGTTCGTAGGGCACCGTGTAGATGGCCGCCACTTTCAGCCTGGGCTCCTGCGCCAGTGCTGCCAGCGGGGCCATGCCCAGGGTGGCGGAGATGGCGAGCGAGGTGCAGAGCAGTCGTCCGGTGAAGAGGCGGCGGTTGTGCATGGCGGTATCCAGGGCGGGCTCGGGTTCGAGCCGGGAGGTTGAGTCGTTCCTCTGGATTGGCAAGATGCATGCCAGCCGCATCGCTGGCATGCCCGCCCGAAATGCCCTTATTTGGTGCCGAAGATGCGGTCGCCCGCGTCGCCCAGGCCCGGCAGGATGTAGCCGTGCTCGTTGAGCTCGCGGTCGATGGCGGCGGTGTAGATCGGCACGTCGGGGTGGGCCTTCTGCAGCGTGGCCACGCCTTCCGGTGCGGCCAGCAGGCAGACGAACTTGATCGAGCGCGGGGTGAGCTTCTTGATCCGGTCCACGGCGGCCGCGGCGGAGTTGCCGGTGGCGAGCATCGGGTCCACGACGATCACGTCGCGTTCCTGCATCTCGGAGGGCATCTTGAAGTAGTACTCGACCGGCTGCAGCGTGTCCGGGTCGCGGTAGAGGCCGATGTGGCCGATGCGCGCGCCCGGGATCACGTTGAGCATGCCGTCCAGGAAGCCGTTGCCGGCGCGCAGGATGGACACCAGCACCTGCTTCTTGCCGTCGATGACGCGGCCGGTCATGGTCTCCAGCGGGGTCTCGATCTCGAGGTCCGAGAGCGGCATGTCGCGGGTGATCTCGTAGGCCATCAGCGTGCTCAGCTCGCCCAGCAGGCGGCGGAAGCTGTTGGTGCTGGCGTCCTTGCGGCGCATCAGGGTCAGCTTGTGCTGCACCAGGGGATGGGTGATGACGTGAACGTTGCTCATGGGCTGGGCCTCTTATTGGTACAAAGCGAAATCGCTGGAAAGGGAAATAGGGAGACGGAGTGGCAGGCGGGAGGCGCACTTCCACACCGCTTGCCGCAGGCAGCGATTTTGCCTGCCCGCCTGCCTGCTGCAGCGGGCCGCGCTGCGTCAGGCGGCGAGAAAGCGCGAGAGGCGGTCCATATCGACGTTGCCGCCGCTGATGACGATGCCCACGCGCTGGCCGTGCAGGTCGATGCCGCCGTGCTGCGCGCCTGCCAGGGCCAGCGCGCCGGTGGGCTCGACGACGATCTTCATGCGCTCGGCATAGAAGCGCAGCGCCGCCACCAGCTGCTCGTCGGTGGCGGTGACGATGTCGGCCACGTGGCGCTGGATGATGGGGAAGGTGATCTCGCCCGGCGCCTGGGACTGTGCGCCGTCGGCGATGGTGCGCGGCGTGTCGATGCGCACGATGCGGCCGGCGCGCAGCGACTGCTGCACGTCGTTGCCCGCTGCGGGCTCCACGCCGATCACCTGGCACTGCGGCGCCAGGGCCTGCGCCGCCAGCAGGCAGCCCGAGAGCAGGCCGCCGCCTCCCAGGCAGACGAAGAGGTAGTCCAGGTCGGGCACCTCCTGCAGCAGCTCCAGCGCCACCGTGCCCTGGCCGGCGATGACGTGCGGATGGTCGAAGGGCGGCACCAGGGTCATGCCGCGCTCTTCGGCCAGGCGGCGGCTGATGGCCTCGCGGTCCTCGGTGAAGCGGTTGAAGGTGACCACCTGGGCGCCGTATTCGCGCGTGGCGGCGATCTTGGCCGCTGGCGCGTCCTCGGGCATGACGATCAGGGCCGGCATGTCCAGCAGCCGTGCCGACAGCGCGATGGCCTGCGCGTGGTTGCCCGACGAGAAGGCCAGCACGCCGCGTTCGCGCTGCGCGTCGCTGAATCGGCTGAGCGTGTTGTAGGCGCCGCGGAATTTGAAGGCGCCCATGCGCTGCAGGTTCTCGCACTTGAAGAAGAGCTGCGCGCCCAGCTGCGCGTCGGCCGTGCTGGAGCGCAGCACCGGCGTATGGTGCGCCACCCCCTGCAGCCGCCGGGCGGCATCGGTGACGTCGTCGAAGGTGGGCGGGGCGATGGGGTTCATGGTGGCGTCCTGTGGATGCGGCCGGTCCGGAGGTGGTCGGTGCGCACCATGATACGCCCGCATCTCCGCATTTTTTGATGCCCTCATTGCTCCGCAGCGCGCCTGGATGCTGCGCTGCCTGCTATCAAAAGAGGTGCACCCTCCAGGCCGCGCCCGCGCTCGCACCCACTCAGGCCGTGGCGGACTCCGCGTCCGCCATGCCGCGATGGCGCAGCAGGGCGTCGATGGCCGGCGCCCGGCCCCGGAAGGCCTGGAACGACTCGATGGCCGGGCGGCTGCCGCCCGCTTCCAGGATGGAGCGCAGGTAGCGCTCGCCCGTGCTGCGCTCGGCCACGCCCGGCTCGCGCGCCTCTTCCTCAAAAGCGGCATAGGCGTCGGCGCTGAGCACCTCGGCCCACTGGTAGCTGTAGTAGCCCGCCGCATAGCCGCCGGCGAAGATGTGGCTGCCCGCGTGCTATTGGCGCGGTGCAGGCGCGCGCGCAGTTCGCGGTCTTCGGCGAACTGCATCACGGCCAGGTACACGGGCATCTTCAGGCTGAGCTTGAACTGCCCTTCGTGGCCGTCCGCCCGGGCCGCGGCCGCGGCGGCCTGCAGCGTGTCCTGGGGCACGCCGGCTACTTCCGGCGCGTTGGCGAGGTAGTGCCAGCCGTCGGTGGCGTCCAGCGCGTTCTCGCTGAACTGCTTGCTCAGCGCTGCCAGGCGCGCCTTGATGGCGGCAAAGCGCTGCTGCGCCGGGCCTGCCAGATGGGCGCCCGAGAGCTCGAACCCCTGCAGTGCCAGGGTGCGGGCGCGAGCCTGCGCGGGCGTGAGCGCGGCCGAGTCCAGCCTTTCGTAGAGGCGGTGCAGCGGCGCGCTCGCGCCCAGCTGTGTCCAGAACTCCACCACCTTGGGCATGGTCTCGCCGATGGCCTTGCGCAGGGCCGGGCTGTCGTTCACGGCCGCCAGGTGCTGCACCACCAGCCAGTCGCGGCTCAACTGGTCGCTCGGCGCGCCCAGCAGCCGCTCCAGCGTGGGCCAGTCCATGTCGGGCCGGCGCAGCAGCTCGTCCAGGGCCTGCCGCGCGCTGTCGATGCGCTGGCCGATGGCAGCGGGGATGTCGGCAGGGTCGAGGCCGGTGAAGGAGATGCCCGGGCCGGTGGAGTCGCCGGGCAGGGCGGAGTCGGGAGTCGCTTGCGTCATGGAATGAGAGGTTGGGTGTGTTCCAGCAGCCACGATGCGGCGCGGTCGATCAGGTACTGGGCCAGCAGGGGCACGGGCCGGCCGGTGCCGCCCTTGTCCTGGCCGCTCTTCCAGGCGGTGCCCGCGATGTCCAGGTGGGCCCAGGGGCCTTGCACGAAGCGCGAGAGAAAGCAGGCCGCCGTCACGCTGCCGCCGGGGCGCCCGCCGATGTTGGCGAGGTCGGCCACGCGCGACTTGAGCGACTCGTGGTAGGCCGCATCCAGCGGCATGCGCCAGGCCGGGTCGGCCATCTTGTCGCCCGCCGCCAGCAGGGCCTGGCTCAGGGCGTCGTCGTTGGCGTAGAGGCCGCTGCGCACATGGCCCAGCGCGATCACGCAGGCGCCGGTGAGCGTCGCGATGTCGATGGTCTCGGCGGGTGCGAAGCGCTGTTGCGCATAGGTGAGCGCGTCGCAGAGGATCAGGCGGCCCTCCGCGTCGGTATTCAGCACTTCGATGGTGGTGCCGTTCAGCGCCTTGATGACGTCGCCGGGTTTCAGCGCATTGCCGGCGGGCATGTTCTCGCAGGCCACGATCACGGCGGCCAGGTTCACCTTGAGCCGCATCTCGGCGCAGGCGCGCAGCGTGCCCAGCACGCTGGCGGCGCCGCACATGTCGTACTTCATCTCGTCCATGGCCTCGGCCGGCTTGATCGAGATGCCGCCGGAGTCGAAGGTCACGCCCTTGCCGACCAGCGCCACGGGTGCGCGCTTGGCCTTGTCGCCCTGGTAGCGCAGCACGATCAGGCGCGGCTCCTGCGTGGAGCCCTGGGCCACTGCGAGGAAGGAGCGCATGCCCAGCGCCTCGATGGCTGCGCGATCGAACACCTCGACGTCCAGGCCCCAGTCGCGGCCCAGCGCCTGTGCGGCCTCTGCCAGATGCGTGGGGGTGCAGACATTGGGCGGCGTGTTGCCCAGATCGCGCGCCAGCGCCACGCCGTTGGCGATGGCCTGCGCCTGCGCCAGGCGGGCATGCAGCGCGCCATGGCGCTTCTCGTCCGGGGTGGCGAAGTGCAGTGTGCGCTCCGGTGGCGGCGCCGGCTGCTCACCCGTGCGATAGGCGTCGAAGCGGTAATCGGCCTGCTGCATTTCCAGCAGGGCGTGGGCGCAGAGCTCTTCGTCATCACCCAGCGCCCAGACGATGTTCGCGGCGCGTGTGGTGGCCAGGGCCTTGGCTGTGGCTCGGGCCAGGGCCGCGGCATCCGGCGCAGGCCCTGAAGCGGGGGCCTCGGTTCCCACCAGCAGCAAGCGGCGGGCCTTCACGCCGGCCACGGCCTGCAACAGCAGGGTTTGGCCGGACTTGGCAGTGAGCTCGCCTTCGGCCTGCAGGCGCGTCAGCAGACCGTCCGTGGCTTGGTCGATGGCATTGGCGAGGCCCTTGAACTTGGAGGCGGTGATGCCGACGACGAGGCAGTCGCAATCGGCTTCCAGCAGGCGGGCAGGGTTGGCAAAAGACTGCAGTTGGAATTTCATAGGGGGTGTCCGGTTCGTTCGGGGTTGCGTGGATCGACGCGGCTCAGTCGAACTGCTCCTGGCCCGTCAGTCCGACCTTGGTGAGTCCGTGCTGCTTGATGGAGGCCATCACATGCACCACCGTGGCGTAGTTGGCGAGCGCATCGGGGCGCACGTGCAGTTCGGGATGGTCCGCCTGGGTGGCGGCGGTGGTCAGCCCCTCTTCAGTTCCCGGATCTCCTATCGCACGGTGCTGGCGCACGCGGTCCGCTTCCCAGTAGGCGGGAATGGAGGCCAGCAGCGTTTCGAGGTTGGAAGGGCCCACCACGTCGATGCCGCAGGCGTAGCGCGAGGGGTACCGCGTGAGCGCCGACAGCACGGCATAGCCGCCGTAGCTGCCGCCAAAGATGGCCAGGCGTTGCGGATCGGCGATGCCTCGTTCCAGCGCCCAGGCGATGGCGTCCTCCAGGTCCTCGTCCATCTTGCGGCCCCATTCGCCATCCGCCGCGTTGACGAAGCGCTTGCCGAAACCGGTCGAGCCGCGGAAATTGACGCTCAACACCGCGTAGCCGCGATTGGCCAGCCACTGGTGCATGGGGTTGAAACCGAAGCCATCGCGCGACCAGGGGCCGCCGTGTACCAGCATCACCAGCGGCAGCGGCGAGGTGGCGCGCAGGTCACCCCTCTCGGAGCCTGCGGGCACCGTCAGATAAGACACCAGCGAGAGGCCGTCGCGCGCCGGAATGACGACCGGCTGCATCCGCGCCAGCGGAGCCCAGGTGAGTTCGGGCCGCAGATCCAACAGGTGCTGCATGGCTTGCTTCTTGCGGTCGTACAGCCATGTGGAGGACGGACGCGTGTCGGACGACAAGGCGACGACCCACTGCTGGTCGTCTTCGGTGCGTGAGGTCAGGCGCCATTCGCCATCGCCGGCATAGCCGTCGAGGGTTTCGATGTCACGCTCGATGGAGTTGTCCAGCATGTGCAGCTTGGAGCGCTCGTAGGTCACGCTGTAGGCCAGGGGGCGGTAGCTGGCCACATCGGTGATCATGCCGCCGATGTCAGCGCGCGGGTCTTCGGCCAGCACGGTGATGGCGCCGCTGTTCCAATCGATCGCAACCAGCGCGGCGGTGTCGCGACCGCGGCTGTCGTAGGCATACAGCGTGCGGCCCTCGACATCGAAATGGGAGGGGCCCGAACTGCGCCCGTCTTCCGCCGAGAAAACCTGCCAGGGATGCCAGGCCCCGGCGGCATCGCGCCGCAGCCATTCGCTGCCGCCATCCCGTGTGTTGCGCACGGCCAGCTTTACCTGGTACTGGGCATCCAGCATGAAGCCGGCAAAGCCGGTGTTCTCTTCGATGCACTGCATGCCTCCGGTGCGCAGATTCAGCACATGAACATCGAAGAAGCGTGCGTCGCGCCCGTTCGAGACGACCGCGATTTCTTCGCGCCGCTCCCGGCTGATGCTTTGCACACCCGTGCGGACGCCGGGCGCCGCGGGGGTCAGGGCCCGGAGGCTGCCTTCCTCCAGGTCGGCACCGAACACCTGAAAGTTCTCGTCGCCATCGCGGTCCTGCGAGAACAGCAGCATGCCGGGAACGTAGGTCCAATTGAAGCTCTGGATGCCGCGGCGCGTGTCCCGGGTGATCTGCCGGGCCTCGCGCGGGTTGCTGCTGGGCGCGGCCCAGATATTCATCACGCCGTCGCCGTCCGCCAGCCAGGCCAGCCACCGGCCGTCCGGGCTGATGCTCATGGCCGCCCGCGCCGGGTTGGCGAACAGGTGCTTGCGGGGGATGAGCGTTGCGGGTGCGTCGCCGTCCGCGGCATGCAGGATGTTCTGCATCACCAGCGCTGCCTGGCGCCATTGTTTGCCGTACTGGCTCTTCTGGTATCGATAGAAGGCCCTCAGACGCCTGGCTTTCTCGGGATGCTTTTGCTCCAGCAGCAGGAAGACATTGGTGTAGTTGGTGTCCCCAGGATCTCGGCTGGCCTCGTCTTCCGCGCGAAGCGCGTCCAGCGTCTGCCTCATGTCTTCGTCGTCCGCCTTGTCCCAGGGATAGGCGGCCATGCTCGCGGCGATGCGGGCGTTCATCCAGCCGCGCAGCGTGTCCGACACGGCGCTGCGGGACTGCATCGGGTCCCAGGCGGCGGATTCGATGCAGGTCCCCACGGATGCGGCCACTGACTCGGGCGTCTGGGCGTTGGTCTGCTCGACCGCTGCGCGGCGGGCTTTGCGCCAGCTGGCGTTGTCGATGTCCTGGCCTGCCAGGCGCGCTTCATGCAGAGCGGCCACGCCTTCCAGCGCTTCGGCCAGGCCGGTGGCAGCTTCCATGCCTTTCAGCCCGTGGGTCTTGCCCTTCAGCAGTTCCAGCAGGCTGCGGCTGCCCAGGGTGTCCATCGCCATGCCAGGCGGAATGCCCTGCATCAGGTGGATGCCCCAGGAGACGCCGAGCGTCGAATTCGCGGCGACCATCGAATCGATCGTGAAGGCGAGCCACTTCGGCAGGCCGTAATCGGCCTCCCAGCGGTCCAGGTCATCGCCCTGCAGCAGAGTGCCGATGAAGCTGCCGACCTCGCCGTTCCAGTAAAGGGGCCGGTGCTCCCATCGGCCGGCCTGTTCAAGGGCTTGCAGTCTGTCGATCACCTGCTGGCGCAGTTGGGGATCGCCGTGGTAAGCGTGCAAGGTCATGTCAGGCTTCCAGGGCTTCGTCGATGAGCTGGGCGATGCGCGTCTTGGAGACCAGGCCCACCAGACGGGCTGTTTCTTTGCCGTCCATGAAAAGGATCATGGTGGGCAGGCCGCGTACCTGGAACTGCTGCATGGTTTCCTTGTTTTCGTCCGCATTGATCTTGCAGACGCGGGCTTCGCCGGCGTACTCCTCTGCGATGTCGTCCACGATGGGCAGCAACTGCTTGCAGGGGGCGCACCATTCGGCCCAGAAATCCACCAGGACGGGGCCTGAGGACTGGAGGACGTGTTCTGCGAAGGTGGCGTTGGTGAGGGGGAGGACGTTGGAGCTCATGGTTCGGTTCCTGCGAATGGTGGGAAAGTGGATGAAAGACGAAGAGGTGGATTCAGATGGGCGCGGGACATGGCGAGGCACTGTGGCCGCTGCGGTTTGCCACGTTCTTCACACCCAGCCGCAGCGACCATTCAGGCTGCGTGTAGGCGATGCCGGCGTCGATGCGGGCGCCGCCGGGCGCGCGCGTAGCCGTGTCGGTGAGCCCCAGCGGGGAGTCGCCCCAGGCGCTGATGCCGAAGGCGACGCTCCAGTGGCGCAGGCGCTCCGACTGGAAGTCGTAGGTGCTCCACGCGCTGACTTGGGTGTCCGGCCCCGCGCCCGGCCGCGCGGCCGGATCGATCATGCTCCTGCGCTTGTTGTAGGAGTAGTTGAAGATGAGATTGAGCCCAGGCATGGGTTTGCCCGACGCCTCCAGTTCCACGCCGCGAGACCTCTGCCCGTCGATCAGGTCATTGCAATTGCGCGGGCGGTTGCGCCGCAGGAGGTTGACCTGATCGATCTGGAAGACGGCGGCAGACCAGGAGAAGCGATCGTCCACATTGCTCTTAATGCCCAGTTCCTTGCTCTTGGACATGGTGGGCGGCGTGGACGACGAATTGGTGCCGCAGATGGACAGGTCGGAGAACAGCGGCGAGAAGCCTTCAGCGTAGCTGCCGTAGATCGACGTGTTCCAGTCCAGGTTGTAGATCAGCCCGGCGTTGACGGTGTTCTTGCTGAACGATTGCTTGGCCGTCACCGTGTCGGGCCTTTGAGGCGTCGTATATACGGTGGTGAAGCCAGGGCCGGTGTCAATGCTCGTGTGGCGCAGGCCCGCTACCAGCGTCCATTGCTCCCACTTCAGCGTGTCCTGCAGGTATAGGCCCCTTTGTTCCTGCGGTGAATAGCTGCGGAACGAGCGATTGCTATCGCTGGCCACCAGGGCGGGGAAGGGGTACTGCGTAGGCTGGTCAAAGCGCACCGCCACATTCGAGCCCGCGTACTGGGTTTGATCGAAGCTGTAGTCGCTGTGGTTGATGCCGGCCACCATGCGTTGCTCGATCGGTCCCGTCTTGAACTTGTAGCTCAGGTAGTGGTCGCCGCTGGTGGTGGTCTGGTTGACCTTGTTCATGGTGCCGCTGTAGTTCAGCCGCAGGTTGGGAACACTGAGAGGGAATTGCGGGGTCCACACGGCCAGATCCTGGTCAGTGCTGACCCGCTGCATGCGGCTGTTGAATTGCAGCGCATCAGAGAAGGAGTGCTGCAGGGTGTAGAACACCGAGCGCGTTTCGGTGTCGATGCCGTTGTCCCGGTTGCCGGGCAGGGTGGATGGATAGGGCTCGATGAAGCCCCGGATCGCCACCGTGTACCGGTCCAGTACCGAGCGCGACTTGTCCGCCGACACGCCGGCCATGAAATCCGTGTCCGCGTTCTTCCAGCGCAGTTCGCCCAACCCGTAGGTCTGCGAACGTCCGTCGTAGCCCGCGGCGCTGCCGCCGGCACGCGTTGCCGATCCGATCACTCGGTAGCTCAGCTCCTTGCTGTCGTTGATGGCGCCGGCCAGGTCGATCGTGCCGGTGCGTTCGGCATGGCTGCCGTAGCTGACCGACACATCGCGGATGGTTTCGGTCGTCGGCTTCTTGGTGACGATATTCAAGGTGCCGCCGAGGGCGTTCGCGCCGGCGAGCAGGGCTTGTGGCCCTTTGAGGATTTCGATGCGCTCCACGCCGGCGATATTGGTCTTGACGGAGTTGGGATCACTCAGCCCATTGGACAGCGTAGCGGTGCCTGAGTTGAAGCCGCGGATGTTGAAGCCGCTCGCTCCTTGCGTGGCGGGAGTCACCACCACGCCGGCGACATTCCGCAGCGCGTCTTCGATGGTGGCGGACTGCTGGGTCTCCAGCACCTTGGCGGTCAGCACCGTGACTGACTGCGGGACGTCGAGCAGGTCGGATGCACCGCGCGTTGCGGTGGAGGAGCTGGATGCGCGGAAGCCGGTTTCGGCTTCGTCGCGCTTGGCCGTGACGGCTACAGCCGCCAGTTGCTGCACGAACACGCGGATCGAACCGTCGCCGTTCGTCGCCATGGTGAGTCCGCTGCCGGAGATGGCGGCCTGGATGGCCCCTTGCTCCGTGGTCTGCGCGGATATCTTGGGCGCCTTCAAACCCCGCACGTCCGCTTCGTCGAACTGAACGCGCTTGCCACCGATCGCGGCGATCGCTTGCAGGGTCGCGGAAAGCGCGCCTGCGGGAATGGCGAACTCCCGGCTTTCCGATGCGGCCTGCGCGGCAGCGGGCGTTGGGCTCTGCTGCTGCGCATGCACGGCAGCAGGCAGGGCGAGTGCGAGGGCGGCGCAGACCGCCGTCGAGCGGAATGGAACCGGACGGAGCATCGGGGACTTGGTGGGCAGCATGGCTGAATCCTCTAAAGGGACGTGGTTTGCGAAATCGCTCTCAACAGATGCAATTAGTGTTCCATACACTTTTGATGCGATCTGATGGGTTAAGCAGCCGGCGCAGACGAAGGATTGTCCTGGCGCTATTTTGAAGTGCCGTATTGCCAAAAGTGTTTGGTACAGTTGATTTTTGCACGGCAGCCGACTCTGTGGATCGGGGTATATACGGACACAGCTGCTGCGCAGCAATGCACCGGGGCGGGGCATAGCTGCCGCTGGGGCCGCACCGAAGTGCAGCGCGAGCAGTGCGGCGCATCGGCGTGGTGCGCACTGGGACGCAGCGACGCGTGAGCGCCGCCATCGGAAGAGTTGGCTGACTGTATGTGTCAATTTCCCGTGCGCGGCGGTTTCCGTTGCAGGCGGTCTATCATCTGCTCGTCCCCGCCTTCCTACCTCCCGTCGACCAGGGCACCATTCATGGCAGAAACCCCTCCGCAGAAGCCGGGCCGCAGGCCCAAGAAGCACGCAGCCCCGCCCACGGGACGATCGACCGGGGGGCTCATCGACCGGATCTTCGACGACGTCAAGGGGCGGATCGAACAGCGGTCCCTGCAGATCGGTGAGCGGCTGCCCTCGGTGCGAGCGATGGCGTCCCACATGGACATCAGCAATGAGACCGTCCTGCGCGCATACGACAAGCTGGCGGCCGCCGGTTACCTGGAAGCACGCCGTGGCTCGGGCTTCTACGTGGCGCCCGAGGCGCTGCAGGTGGGCAAGCCCGCGTCCTCACAGCGATGGACCGGCCCGCAGGCGCCGTACCCCTGGCACCATCTCCTGCATGCGCCCGCATCCAATGCCGGTTCTGCGCTCGGAACGCTGCCCTCCGAGTGGATCGGCACCGAGGCGCTGTCCGAGGCCCTGCGGGCGCTCGCTGCCAGACCGAGCTTGAGCCTGTCAGATTATTCGGACGGCCTGGGATGGCTCCCGCTGCGCGAGGCGGTGGCTGCCCGGCTGAGCATGGCGGGCATCAATGCCACGCCTGACCAGATCATGACTACTGCGGGGGCCACCGATGCTTTGAATCTCGTGGTCTGGTCATTTCTCTACCAAGGCCATTACGCGGTGCTGGAGGAGCCGGCCTCATTCATCCATACCCAGCGCCTGCTGGCCAGTGGCGTTTGGGTGCTGCGCGTGCGCCGCCTGCACGATGGCCCCGATCTTGAGCAGCTCGCTGAGCTGTGCGAGAAATACCGTCCCAAGGCGTTCTTCTTCAGTTCGGTGCTGCAGAACCCGACGTCCACCAGCCTGTCCCCGCGCAAGGCGCATCAGTTGCTCAAGCTCGCCGAGCAGTACGACCTCTGGATCGTGGACGATGGCACCTATGGCGATCTCCTGCCGCGCGGCAAGCTGGGGTCGGTCACGCACCTGGCTGCCCTGGACCACTTTGAAAGGGTGATCCATATTGGCAGCTTTTCCACGACGGTGGCACCCGCCCTGCGGTCCGGATTCCTGGTGGCCAACACCCAGCGCATGAACCGGCTACTGCTGCTGCGATCCATCGGCGCCATACATTCATCGGTGCTCACGGACCAGGTCGTGCATCACCTGCTAACCGAAGGTGGATACGAGCAGCATTGCGAGCGGCTGCAGAAAAAGCTGCTCGCGAGAGGCAAGGCATTGCTGGCGAAGGTGCGGGCCCACGGCTGGGAGGCCGCCGAGACCGGGGCGGGCATGTACCTGTGGGTGTCGCTGGGCGAAGGCGTCGATGGCCGTGCCGTGTGGCAGACATTGGCTGCGGAGGGCATGTTGGTTGCCAACGAAAGCATTTTCGTCAGCGACAGGAGCGACTCGCATGTCCGTCTCAATATTGCTCGGACGGACGGTGCGATGCTGGACCGGATTGCTGCGGCAGTCTCCCGGGTTGCGGCTCACCCGGCTTCTCCGTCAGGCGCCTGATCGGCCGCGGCGCCCCGTGGCGGCGTCAAGAACCGGGCGTCATCTGGAACCAGAAAGGACTTCCGCTCTCGGGCGGCGGATTCGAGCGGTGCCGCCGTCAGTGCCTGCCCGCGCAAAAGAGCTCCCGATCCGGGAATGAACCTGAGGAACGGAGTGCGCAGAGCGCGCCGCCGCCGAAGGGGGCGCGGAGATCCCCGGCAGTTCGCCCGATACGACCGAGCAGATGCGGCGCCAGACGGGCGCCGTCGGCCGCTCCCGTGGTCAGCTTCCGCGCGTGATGGGCACGCCGGCGTCGGCGCCGTAGCTGCCGTACTTGCCGAGCTCCCACTTGGCGATGGCGTTGCGGTGGACTTCGTCGGGTCCGTCGGCAAAGCGCAGCGTGCGCGCGTTCGCATAGGCATAGGCCAGCGGGAAGTCGTCGCACATGCCGCCGCCGCCGTGCACCTGCATGGCCCAGTCGATCACCTGGCAGGCCATGCTGGGCGCCACCACCTTGATCATGGCGATCTCGGTGCGGGCGACCTTGTTGCCGGCCATGTCCATCAGCCAGGCCGCCTTCAGCGTGAGCAGGCGGGCCATGTCGATCTTGCATCGCGCTTCGGCAATGCGCTCCTGCGTGACGGTCTGCTGCGCCACTCGCTTGCCGAAGGCCGTGCGTGACGAGGCGCGCCGGCACATCAGTTCCAGCGCGCGCTCGGCTAGGCCGATCAGGCGCATGCAGTGGTGGATGCGCCCGGGCCCGAGGCGGCCCTGGGCGATCTCGAAACCCCGGCCTTCGCCCAGCAGGATGTTGGAGACCGGCACACGCACGTTCTCGAAGGTCATCTCCACATGGCCGTGGGGCGCGTCGTCGTAGCCGAACACGTTCAGCGGCCGCAGCACGGTGATGCCGGGGGTGTCGGCGGGCACCAGCACCATGCTTTGCTGCGAATGGCGGGCGGCCTCGGGGTCGGTCTTGCCCATGGTGATGAAGACGGCGCAGCGCGGGTCGGCCGCGCCGGAGATCCACCACTTGCGGCCGTTGATGACGTATTCGTCGCCCTGGCGCTCGATGCGCGTTTCGATGTTGGTGGCGTCGCTGGAGGCGACCTCGGGCTCGGTCATGGCGAAGGCCGAGCGGATCTGGCCTTCGAGCAGCGGCTTGAGCCAGCGCGCCTTGTTCTCCTCGCTGCCGTAGCGGGCGATGGTCTCCATGTTGCCGGTGTCGGGCGCGGAGCAGTTGAACACCTCGCTGGCCCAGGGCACGCGTCCCATGATTTCCGCGAGCGGCGCGTATTCCTGGTTGGTGAGCCCCGCGCCTTCATAGCCCGACGCGGCGGCGCTGTCCACGGGGAGAAAGAGGTTCCAGAGCCCGGCGGCGCGCGCCTTGGGCTTCAAGTCTTCGATGGTCTTGAGCGCCGTCCAGCGCCGGCCCGCGGCGGTGTTGGCCGCAAGTTCCGCCGCGTAGGTTGCCTCGGCCGGGTAGATGTGCTCGTCCATGAAGGCGAGCAGCCGTGCCTGCAGGTCCTTGGTCTTGGGGGAGTAGTCAAAGTCCATGGGGTCTCCGTGTGAAATCGGGTGCAGTGCGCGGCGGCGCTGTTCGTCAGTGAGGGGCCTGGGCTGCTGCAGGGCTGCTGTTACTGCTGCTGTGCGAAGCGCCAGGCCATTTCGGCCAGCGGCCGGGCGCCTTCGCCCGAGGCGCGGGCCTGGGCGCTGGAGGCCGTGCCGTCCTCCACCCGCTTGGCGATGCCCTGCAGGATGGCGGCAAGACGGAACAGGTTGTAGGCCATGTAGAAGTTCCAGCCTTCGCGCAGCTCTTCGGGCGTGGCTTGGGCCGTGCGCTGGCAGTAGCGACGGATGTAGTCATCCTCGCTCGGGATGCCGAGGCTGGCCAGGTCCAGCCCGCCTATGCCGCGGAACATGCCCGGCGGGATGTGCCAGGCCATGCAGTGGTAGCTGAAGTCGGCCAGCGGATGGCCCAGGGTGGACAGCTCCCAGTCCAGCACGGCGATCACGCGTGGCTCGGTGGCGTGGAACATCAGGTTGTCCAGCCGGAAGTCGCCATGGACGATGGACACGCGCCGTTCATCGCGAGCGCTCGCGGGCATGTGCGCCGGCAACCATTCCATCAGCCGGTCCATCTCGGCGATGGGCTGGGTGATGGAGGCCTGGTACTGGCGGCTCCACCGGCCGATCTGCCGCTCGAAATAGTTGCCCGGCTTGCCGTAGCCCGCCAGGCCCCGTTCGGCGAAGGGCACGGTGTGCAGCGCGGCGATGACGCGGTTCATCTCGTCGTAGATCGCGGCGCGCTCGGCCGGCTGCATGCCGGGCAGGGACTGATCCCAAAGCACGCGGCCCTGCATGAACTCCATCACGTAGAAGGCGCGGCCGATCACCGCCTCGTCCTCGCACAGCGCCAGCATGCGCGGCACGGGCACGTCGGTGCCAGCCAGGCCGCTCATCACCGCAAACTCACGCTCGATGGCGTGGGCCGAGGGCAGCAGCTTGGCGACCGGCCCCGGCTTGGCGCGCATCACGTAGCTCTGCGTGGGTGTGATGAGCTTGTAGGTGGGGTTGGATTGGCCCCCCTTGAACATTTCCACCGTCAGCGGGCCGGCGAAGCCGTCCAGGTGCGCAGCGAGCCAGGCCGTGAGCGCCTGGACGTCGAAGGCGTGCTGATCGGAAACGGGGCGGGTGCCGACGAAATGGTCGAAGTTGCTCATGGATCGGGCGGTGCGGTCGGGGTGGAGGAGGGCGTCAGCTATCGGAGTCGGCGATGCGCATCAGCGCGTCGCGGTCGCGCACCACCAGGCCGCCCGGTTCGATGCGGATGATGTCCTCGCGCTCCATGGCCTTGAGTTCCTGGTTCACGCGCTGGCGCGAGGCGCCCAGCAGCTGGGCCAGTTCTTCCTGTGCGAGCTGCAGGCCGATGCGGATCTCGTCGCCATGCGAGAGGCTGGGGATTCCGTAGCTGCGCACCAGGTGCAGCAGCTGCTTGGCCAGCCGCGAGCGCAGCGGCAGGGTGTTGAGGTCTTCCACCAACCCGAAGAGCTGGCGGATGCGCCGCGCGTGCAGGCGCAGCATGGCTTCGTACAGTTCGGTGTGCAGACCGAGGATCTTGCGGAAGTCGGCCTTGGCCACGCAAAGGATGGTGGTGTCCCCGTGCGCATAGGCATCGTGCGTGCGCCGGTCCCCGTCGAAGATCGCCACGTCGCCGAACCAGATGCCTGGCTCCACGTAGGTCAGCGTGATCTGCTTGCCCGAGATGGAGGTGGAGCTGACGCGCACGGCCCCCTTGGCGCAGGCGATCCACTCTTCGGGTGGGTCTCCGCGTGCGGCGATCAGTCCGCCGTCCTTGAAGCGTTTGACGTAGGCGCATCGAAGAATGTCGTGCCGTAGCGATGGGGATAGGGATGAAAACCAGCGACCAGTGTTGATCGCCTCTCGTTCTTCGATGGTAAGAATGGGGTCGTCCATGTTCTGTCGTTTGCGTGACTGGGATGCGGACCATTGTCGCGTGGGGGACCGGCCCGCTCCGCCGCCCTTTGTCGCCTGCGTGTCAAGGGGTCTGGAAGGGATGCAGGCCTGCGTGCGGCAAGGCGCGATGGCCCATGCCTCGCTGGGGCGTGCGCAGCCGCGCCCGCCCCAGCGAAACCCGTTCGGAAGCTGGGGGTAGGAATTAAAAAGCCTGCAGGCGCCCGCAAGTCAAGCGCAGGTAGCTACGCTATTGATAGCGAGGCGCGCGCTTTTCTAGGAAGGCTGCGATGCCTTCGCCGGCATTCGCGTGCTGCAGGTTGCGCACGAAGTGGTCCCGCTCTGCGCCCAGATGCGCGTCCAGCGTCTGCCCGGCGGCGTCGCCCAGCAGTTCCTTGATGCTTGCGAGTGCGTTGGGCGCGCGCTGGTTCAGTGTGGCGGCCAACGCCAGCGCGTCGGCGAGGGCGCGGCCGGGTTCCGCCAGGCGGTTGACCAGGCCCAGCGCATGCAGCCGCTCGGCCTCCACGCGGTCGCCGCACATCAGCCATTCGGCCGCCAGCTGGCGGGGCAGGGCTCGGGCAAGGCTCCACGACGCGCCGCCGTCGGGCGAGAGGCCGATGCGGCAATACGACATCACGAAAGCCGCGTTGCGCGCCGCAACGATGAAATCGCAGGCCAGCGCCAGCGAAAAACCCGCCCCCGCTGCCGCGCCTTCGACGGCCGCGATCACCGGCTTGGGGTAGGTGCGGATGGTCTCGATCCAGCTGTGCAGGCCCTCCACACCTTGCGCCTGGGCCTCGGCGCCTTCCTGCCTGCGCGCCTGTAGCCGCTGGAGGTTGCCGCCCGCACTGAAGATGCCGTCCGCGCCTGTGATGATGACGCTGCGCACGTCATCGCTGCGCTCGGCCACGCTCAAGGCCTCAATGCCGGCGGCATAGATGGCGGGGTCGAAGGCATTGCGCGCCTCGGGGTTGCGCAGGGTGAGGATCAGGGTCTGATCCTGACTGGTGCTGAGGAGTTCTGCGGGCATGGGGCGGGCGTGGATGGCGCGTTCGGTGGGTCAGTCTTCTTCGACGTGCGTCAGGCTCAGGCCGATGGCGCCGCGGCGGCGCAGCCAGGGGCTGGGCCGGTAGCGCGTGTCGCCATAGACGGTCTGCATGTTGAAGAGCACTTCCAGGATGTTGGTCGGGCCCCAGCGGTCGCCCATGGCCAGTGGCCCGAGCGGATAGCCCAGACCCAGCGTGACGGCAGTTTCCAGGTCCTTGGGCGTGCAGATGCCTTGCTGGCAGATGTCGCTGGCGATGTTGATGATGGTGGCCACCACGCGCTGGGTGACAAAGCCGCCGCTGTCGCGGATCACGCTCACCGCCTTGCCGTCGCGCGCGAACAGGGCGTGGGCGGCATCGCGGATGTCGCGGCGCGTAGCGGGGTTGGTGGCCAGCACGCGGCGTTTCGTAGCGGCGTCGTCCACCAGCATGTCGATGCCGATGGTGCGCGCCGGGTCCAGGCGCTCGACCACGGCCACCGTGGTCACGTCGAAGCCCAGAGGCGCGACGAGGGTGATGGCGGCGGGCGAGGGCGAGGTCCCGGTCTCGATGCGCGCCCCCAGGTTCTTGAGCAGCTGGTAGAGCTCGGCGCGGCGCGATGCGCGGGGCGATACCCAGACCGGGGGGATCTCCTCCACCTGCGGCACAGGCTGCTCCGCCGGCACCTGCGCGACGCCCTCCACATAGCGGTAGAAACCTTCGCCGGTCTTGCGCCCCAGCATGCCGGCAGCCAGGCGCTGCGCGGTGATCACGCTCGGGCGAAAGCGCGGCTCTTCGTAGTATTGGTGGTAGATCGATTCCATCACCGGGTGCGACACGTCGAGCGCAGTCAGGTCCATCAGCTCGAAAGGCCCGAGCCGGAAGCCGACCTGGTCGCGCAGGATGCGGTCCACCGTGGCGAAATCGGCCACGCCTTCACCCACGATGCGCAGCGCCTCGGTGCCAAAGCCCCGGCCTGCGTGGTTGACGATGAAGCCTGGCGTGTCCTGCGCGGTCACGGGCGCATGACCCATCTGGCGGGCCAGCTCAGACAGGCGTGTGCAGGTGTTCCGCGCGGTCTTCAGGCCGCCGATCACTTCCACCACCTTCATGAGAGGCACTGGATTGAAGAAATGGAAACCGGCAAATCGCTCAGGATTTGTCAAGCCCTCAGCCAGCGCCGTGATGGAAAGCGATGATGTATTGCTTGCCAAGAGCGCATCTGCTGCAACAATGGTTTCCAATTGAAGAAATAAATCGCGTTTTGCATCCCGCTGCTCAACGATGGCCTCCACCACCAGCTCACAACCCCTGAAGGCATCCAGAGTGTCGGCAACCGACAGCCGTTCGCGCCACTGCGCGAGCTGGGCGGGCTCGATGCGCCCTTTGTCGGCCATCCGTTGCCACTGCTGGACAATGGTCTGGATGGCATGGCCTGCCGCCTGCTGGCGGTTGTCGAACAACGAAACCTGGATGCCGGCCTGCGCGGCGATTTGAGCAATGCCTTGCCCCATCGCTCCAGCGCCTACGATACCGACTGTACTGAATGGCTTGATCATGGGGCGCATTATGGCGACCCCTTCCGGGAGGGGTCCATGCGCGAGACTGAAGAGAGAAAAAAAGAAACCATTGTGAAAATAAGTAACGCAATCGTGGGAATCAGCCTGGCCGCAGGTGCCTCCAGCGCGGCAGCCCTGTCGCTGGGCAGCAGCCGTGGGGCGGTGGTACTGGGTACTCCGGTCGATCTCACGTTCAACGTCACCCCCGACCCGGGCAGCGACGTGGCCTCGTCTTGCATCAGCGCCAAAGTGGTATCGGGTTCGACGCCTGTGTCTGAGTCCAAGGTGCAGGTCACGCCTGTGCAAAGCCAGGGCGCTTCGCAGGTGCGGGTGCGGGCGTTCATCACTGCCGACGAGCCAGTGCTCACCGTGACGTTGACGGGCGGCTGCTCCGGCGCTATCACGCGGCAATACACCTTCCTCGCCGAACTGCCCGAATCTGCGGCTGCGGCGGCTGCGTCCGCATCTGCAAGCGGAAGTCTGCCGCTCGACCTCACGCGTCTTGCGCCGAGCGGCGCTCAGGGTTCCGGGACCCTGGCCGGTGGAGCGGTTACGGGCCGGGCTGCATCCGGCGTGGCTTCGTCCGCAGCCACGCCCAAGCGCCGCGAGCCCGCTGCCACGCCGTCCTCCCGCGCTGCCGCGCAGGTCGAGCGGCGTGCCTCCGCATCACCGCGGGGCGGGTCTTCCGCTGCGCCCGCAGCAGCGCCTGCCCGTCCGCGCCTGGTCATGGAGCCGCTCGATTCGGTAGGAGCGTGGATCGATTCCCCGGTCACGCTGCGCACGGCGCAGGAACTGCCCGAGCCGTCGGCCACCACCACCGATGCGCAGCGCGCCGAAGCCGCCGCCCTTTGGCGCGCGCTGAACACGCCGCCTGAGGAGGTGCAGCAGGCCGCCGGCCGCATCACCCAACTGGAGGCTGCCGCCGCAAGCCAGCGCGCCCAAGTCAACGCGGAGCGCGCCGCAGCAGCCGGTCTGCGCCAGCGTCTGGAAACGGTGGAGTCCAACAGCTTTCCGGCGATCATCGTCTATAGCCTGATCGCGCTGTTGCTCGCGGCACTGGCACTGGCCTACTGGCTCTGGAGCCGGGCGCGCCGTGCAGCGGTGAGCGCATGGGAGCATTCCGTGCAGGCCAGCGGCTACGCAGGTGGCAGTGCCGTCCTCGCTGGCAGCGAGGGGGCGGAGTCGCTGTCGGTCGAGCCGCATCCCGACGATCAGTGGACCCCGAGCAAGTCGCCACGCATGCCGACACCGACCATTCGTCCGGCCGGTGCCACAGCTGCGGCGGCGACCGCGGCAGCAGCTGCCACGGTGTCTCCTGCGTTGGCCCCTGCGCCGGCAGCCCGTCCGGCGCACCACATCGGCGAAGTTCATCCCGAAGAGCTTTTCGATGTGCAGCAGCAGGCTGAGTTCTTCGTATCCGTGGGCGAGCATGACCAGGCCATCGGCGTGCTGGAGACGTATATCGCCACGCATGGTGATTCGTCGCCGACGGCCTATCTCGAACTGCTTCGCCTTTTCCACACGCTCAGCCGCGCCGAGGCTTTCAACCAGTTGAGCGAGCGTTTCCAGGCGCTCTTCAATGCCCGCGTGCCGGGATTCAGTGCTTTCCATCGGCAGGGCCGCACGTTGATGGAGTACCCGCAAGCGCTCGCGCAGATCGAGGCCATCTGGTCGACCGATGACGTCGTGGGATTGATCCAGACCTGCGTGGTGCGCAGTGACGACCCAACCTGTCCCGAGCCTTTCGATCTAGCCGCCTACGAAGACCTGCTGCTGCTGCTGGCCATCGCGCAGACGACCCCCGCCGGCCAGCGTGGCCTGCCCCCGCCACGCACGCGCACCACGCCACAGGCTGGTGCTTCTGCGGTCGAGGCGGCAACCTTCGCTGCACCCGCGGTTGCTGCGCCCTACACAGGTGCTGCCGATGACGCATCGGATCCGTTTTCTCTGGCGGCCGTTGGCATTCAAACGCTGCCGGACATCCATTTCGATGCCCTGACCGACGGCCTGTCGCTGGAGCCTCGCGGACCTTCCGCCGCTGCTGCTGCCCAGGCTCCGGCGCCTGTGCCTCAGGCCCAGGACCTGGGGCTGGATCTCGATCTGTCGGCTTTCATGCCAGCGCCAGCGGCAGCGCCTGCGGCTGAACGCACGCCGCCTCCTGCTGTCGATCCGAAGACATTGCACAGCCCGCTGGATGACCCGTTCGATTTGCAGTTCGAACTCGACCCGAAGGGGCCGGGCAAGACCGACCGCGCCGGCTAACGCTGGGGTTGATTTCCAAATCCAAGGGGCCCGGCAGGGCCCCTTGTGCCGTGCGGCCCCGCATTCATGGACTGGTGCAATGACGGAATGAGGGAATGGATGGGGTGTGGAGAGGAAAAACGGATCCTGCGGCGTTCCCCGGCGCAGTCAGCGGGTGGGCGCCCGCGTTGGGCGTTGGTCGCGCATCGCCTGCATGAGCTCGGCTGCGGCAGCCTCCGGGTCGGGCGCATTCACCAGGGCTCTCACCACGGCGATAGAGCCCACGCCGGTCGCCAGCACCTCGGCGAATTGCGGCAGCCCAATCCCGCCGATGGCGACTTGCGGGTAGTCGCGCATCAGCTGCGCATAGGCGGTCAGGCGCGAAACGCCTTGCGGCACGGTGGCCATCTTCTTGAGCGTGGTGGGAAACACCGCGCCCATGGCCACATAGCTCGGGCTGGCCGCATCGGCGCGCACCATCTCGGCATAGCCGTGGGTGCTGACGCCCAGGCGCAGACCGGCATCGCGGATGGCCTGCAGCTGGGCGGGCTGCAGCGCGTCCAGGTCTTCCTGGCCCAGGTGGACGCCGTAGGCGCCGGCGGCGATGGCTTCCTGCCAGTGGTCGTTGATGAAGAGCAGGGCCGAGGTGCCGCGCACTGCCTGCACGGCGGCCTGCACTTCGCGGCGGATGGCATCGGCGTCATCCGACTTGTAGCGCAGCTGTACCGTGGGCACGCCCGCGCGGGCCATGCGGCCCACCCATTGCGCATCGGGCAGTACGGCATAGAGGCCCAGGTTCTGTGGGCAGGAGGCGAAGGGCGCCGCGTGCGGGCGGGGCTGCAGGCCGAAGTCGGCCGGCTCGACGGGCCAGCGCGTAGCGTCGAAGCGACCCAGCCGGCGCGTCTGCGCGGCCCAGGCGCAGGCCAGCGTCGCGGCGTCGTGCGCGATGAAGCCTAGCTGGCTGCAGGCCTGCAGCGCGGCGCGGTACACCGGGTCGCTGTCTTCGGCGGCCAGGGGGGCAGGCTGCGGGGGGAAGGATTCATAGGCGGCGCCGTGGTGCCGCACGATGGCGTCGGCCATGCCCTGCACCGTGGCGGAGGCGCTGTGTGGTTCAGCCATGGTCGTGGTGCCAGAAGGGGGTGCCGAGCACGGGCGTGCTGGGCTGGGCGGTGTCCTGCGCAGCCATGGCGCCGGCCTTGCGCGCGGCGCGGCCTGCGGCCACGGCGTCTGCAAATGCGCCGGCCATGGCGACGGGGTCGGTGGCCAGGGCCACGGCGGTGTTCAGCAGCACGCCGTCATAGCCCCATTCCATGACCTGGCAGGCATGCGAGGGCAGGCCCAAGCCGGCATCGACCAGCATGGGCACGTCCAGCCGCTCGCGCAGCAGCTGCAGCGCATACGGGTTGACGGGGCCCCGGCCGGTGCCGATGGGCGCGGCCCAAGGCATGACGGCCTGGCAGCCCACGTCCACCAGGCGCTGGCAGAGCACCAGGTCTTCGGTGCAGTAGGGCAGCACCTGGAAGCCATCGCGAATCAGCTGCTCGGCCGCCGACACCAGGTTCAGCGTGTCGGGCTGCAGGGTGTAGTCGTCGCCGATGAGTTCAAGCTTGATCCATGGCGTGCTGAACACTTCGCGCGCCATCTGCGCGGTGGTGATGGCCTCCTGCACGCTATGGCAGCCGGCGGTGTTGGGCAGCACGGGCACGTCCAGCTGGCGCAGCAGTTCCCAGAAGCTGGCACCGGTTTCGGCGGCGTTGCTGCCCTGGCGGCGCAACGACGCGGTGACCATGGCCGGCTTGGCACGGCGCACGGCGGCTTCCAGCACGGCGGGCGAAGGGTAGCGGGCGGTGCCCAGCAGCAGGCGGCTCTGGAAGGTCTGGCCGTAGAGCACCAGCGCATCGGCCGGCGCGGCCTCGGGAGTGGTTGGGGAGGGCATGGGTGGGCGGTGAAGCGATGAAAGAGCGCGGCGGGGGGGCTCAGCCCCCGGTCACGGGCGCGATGATCTCCACCCGGTCGCCGTCCTGGAGTGGATGGGCGGCATAGCGGGTGTTGGGCACGAACTGCAGGTTCACGGCCACGGCGAAGGGGGGGCGGGCGCCCGCATGGGCCACCGCGTCGGCCACGGTGGCGGGGGTGGGCAGCGCTGCAGGCTGCTGGTTGATGAAAACGTTCATGGGGGGCAGTCAGGCGGGTAAGCAGTCGGCTTGGCCTTGCAGTTGGAGCGCGAGATCGAAGCGCGATGCCAGCGGCGATTCTCCCGTTTCCAGCACCTGCAGCGCGACGTCGAGCAGCGCGGGGGCGATCATGAAGCCGTGGCGGTAGAGGCCGTTCACTTCCAGTACGCCCGGCGCCGTCACGCGCACTGCGGGCAGGTTGTCGGGCAGCGTGGGGCGGCACTGGGTGGCGGCTTCGATGATGCGCGCCTCGGCGAAGCCGCTGTGGACGGCATAGGCGGCGCTCAGCAGCTCCAGCGTGGAGCGCACGCTGGCGGGCGAGAGGTCGTCCGATTCGATTTCGGTGGCGCCGATCACGAAGAGGTGGTCCTCCTTGGGTGCGATGTAGATCGGGTAGCGTGGGTGGACGATGCGCGTGGGCCGCTGCAGCGTGACTTCGGGCGCATGCAGGCGCACGACCTCGCCGCGCACGCCGCGCAGCGCCGGCCAGTGCGTGCGGGCGCCCAGGCCCCGGCAGTCGATCACCCAGTCGGGCTGGCCACGGGTGCCGGGGGCGAAGTCCTGCGGCGAGCGCGGGCTATTCCAGTGCAGCGCCACCTGCAGCTGCTCGAGCGTCTTTTCCAGCGCGGCCAGCAGCTGGCGATTGTCCAGCTGGCCTTCGCCGGGCAGATACATGCCCTGGGCAAAACGATTCGCCACGGCCGGCTCCAGTGCAGCCACGCCCGCGCTGTCCAGCGGCTGCATGGCGGGCAGATCGGGCTGGGCGGCCTGGTTGCGCTCCAGCGTGGCGCGCAGGCGGGCGGCGTCGGCCGCGTCCTGTCGGTGCCAGAGGATGAGCGTGCCATTCTGCTGGAAGAAGACAGGCGCGGCCAACTCGGCCAGCAGTGCGGGCCAGCGCGTGAGGGCATGCTGGCCCATGCGGACCACGCCGGGTTCGGTCACCGCTGATTCGGCCAGCGGCGCCAGCATGGCGGCGGCCACGCGCGCGGCAGAGCCTTCGGCGCCTGGGCCGCCGGCGTCGTGCAGAGCGACACGGTGCCCTTGGCGGGCCAGTGTCACGGCCAGCAGGCGGCCCATGAGGCCAGCGCCCAGCACGGTGATGGAGGCGGATGCGTTGTGGAGGAGGGGGGCGGACATCGTCGTCGTTCTGGTCGGGCCGTTGCGGGGGCAGACAAAACGGGTGTGATTCCGATGTTGAAACTCCCCACGCCAGCATGACCTGGATCGGGTAGCGGGGCCGGCCATGGCGGCAGGCCCGAGGGTATTTCTCAGTCGCTCGCCATGGGCTCTGCCGCGGCGGGACACCCCTGTTTCGTCCGTGGAGAGGATTACAGCACATTGACATAACCCTGTCGGTTGATCTGTCGCAGGGTCTGCAATGTGTGCGCCATCGTCGATGAAGCCGTCCGCATGCCGGATAATTTTTGGCCATGAATCACCACCACAACGAAGCGCCGCCCGCAGGCCGGCGCTATGCGCGCGTACTGTCCATCGCCGGCTCCGACAGCGGCGGCGGCGCGGGCATCCAGGCCGATCTGAAGACCTTCAGCGCGCTGGGCTGCTACGGCATGACGGCTATCACCGCCATCACCGCGCAGAACACGCAGGGCGTGCGCGGCATCCACGGCATTCCGCCGGAAATGCTGAAGGCGCAGATCGATGCGGTGGTCGAAGACATTGGCGTCGATGCCGTCAAGATCGGCATGCTCCATTCGCCCGAGGTGGTGAACGTTGTGGCGGAGGCCATCCGCGCCCACGGCCTGCCGCATGTGGTGCTGGACCCAGTGATGGTGTCCACCAGCGGCCACATGTTGATCGCCACCGAAACTGTGGGCGCCATGGTGCAGGAGTTGTTCCCGCTGGCCGAGGTCATCACCCCCAACCTCGACGAGGCCGGCTGGCTGCTGGGCAGGCCGGTGGAGGGCATCGAGGCGCTGGATGCCGCCGCTGACGGGCTGCTGGCCATGGGCGCGCAGGCCGTGCTGCTCAAGGGCGGCCACCTGCCCGGCGACTGGGTGGTCGATGTGCTGGCATCGGCCGGTGGTCAGCGCGAGCGGCTGCAGTCCGCCCGCATCGCCACGCACAACGGCCACGGTACGGGCTGCACGCTATCGTCGGCCATCGCCTCGCACCTGGCGCTGGGCCTGCCGCTGGCGCAGGCCGTGCAGGCGGCGCGCAGCTACATCCTGGGCGCCATCGCGGCCGGGGCCGACGTGCATACCGGCCGGGGCCACGGCCCGCTCAACCACGGCTACGCGCCGGTGCCCCAGCGCGTGCTGGGCTGAAGCAGGAGCGACGGGCCGGCTGGCCTGCCCGCTGCAGCGCCGCGAAGGGCGCGCCACAATGCGGCGGTGCCTGCACTGCCCGACTACGCGGAACTCCACTGCCTTTCCAACTTCAGCTTCCAGCGAGGCGCGTCGCATCCCGCCGAACTGGTGGAGCGCGCCGCCGAGCGCGGCTATGCGGCGTTGGCGCTGACGGATGAATGCTCGGTGGCTGGCGTGGTGCGCGCCCACACGGCGGCGCTGCGTGTGGGCCTGCCGCTGATATTGGGGGCCGAATTCGCCTGGGGGCCGCTGCGCCTGGTGGCGCTGGCGCGCGACGTGCAGGGCTGGGGCGGCCTGTGCGAATTCATCACCGCAGCGCGCCGGGCCGCCGCCAAGGGTGACTACCGCGTCGATGCCGATTCGCCCTTCGCGCTCCTGCAGGGCTGCGAGCTGCTGCTGGTGCCGGATCGCAGCCGCTTTCCCGATGCGGGCGATGTGGTGGCCCTCGGCGCCGCCCTGGCCGCCGCGCTCGGATGCCTGCCGCCGCAGAGCGCGGACAGCACCTGGCTGGCGGTGGAACTGCATCTGTCGCTGGACGACGGCCTCTGGCTGCAAAGCCTGCGCCAGGCGGGCGCTGCCCTGGCCCTGCCGCTGGTGGCCGCGGGCGACGTCCACATGCACAGCCGCAGCCGCAAGCCGCTGCAGGATGCGATCACCGCGGTGCGACTGGGCCGGCCGGTGGCCGAGTGCGGCTGGGCGCTGCAGGCCAATGCCGAACGCTACCTGCGCCCGCGGGTGCGCCTGGCCAGCATCTACCCGCCCGACCTGACGGCCGCCACGCTCAAGGTGGCGGCGCGCTGCACGTTTGACCTGCGCCAGATCCGCTACCGCTATCCGCTGGAGACCGTGCTGCCCGGCATGACGGCCCAGCAGACCCTGGCCTGGCTGACCTGGGAGGGCGTGCGCGGGCGCCACCCGGAAGGCATTCCGCAGCGGATCGAGGCGCAGATCCACAAGGAGCTGGACCTCATCGCCGACCGTGGCTACGAGATGTACTTCCTCACGGTGCATGACATCGTGCGCTTCGCGCGCAGCCAGGGCATCCTTTGCCAGGGGCGCGGCTCGGCCGCCAATTCGGCCGTGTGCTACTACCTCGGCATCACGGCGGTGGACCCTTCGCACTCGCACCTGCTCTTTGAGCGCTTCATCAGCAAGGAACGCAGCGAGCCGCCTGACATCGACGTGGACTTCGAGCACGACCGTCGGGAGGAGGTCATCCAGTACATCTATAGCAAGTACGGCCGCGACCGCGCCGCGATCACCGCCGTGGTCATCAGCTACCGCACGCGCAGTGCGCTGCGCGACATGGGCCGGGTGCTGGGCGTGGCCCCCGCTCTGATCGACGCCTTCGCCAAGGACCATCACTGGTTCGACGACGACGTGGCCGAAGACCGCCTGCAGGAGCTGGCCGCCGCCTGCGGCACACCGCTGCCCGCGCACACCGCCGCCTACTGGCTGGCTCTGGCGCGCGAACTGCACGGCTTTCCGCGCCACCTGAGCCAGCATGTCGGCGGCTTCGTGCTCACGCAGGGGCCGCTCACGCGGCTGGTGCCGGTGGAGCCGGCCAGCATGGCGGGGCGCTCCATCATCCAGTGGGACAAGGACGACCTGGACGCGATGGGCCTTCTGAAGGTGGACGTGCTGGCCTTGGGGATGCTGAGTGCCCTGCGCCGGACGCTCGAGCTGCGCGCCATGCTGCGCGGCGAGCGCTGGGGCCTGGCGGACATTCCGCGGGAAGACCCCGCCACCTACGACATGATCTGCCGCGCCGACACCGTGGGCGTATTCCAGATCGAGAGCCGGGCGCAGATGAGCATGCTGCCGCGCCTGAAGCCGCGCACGTTCTACGACCTGGTGGTGGAAGTCGCCATCGTGCGCCCCGGGCCGGTGCAGGGCGGCATGGTCCATCCGTACCTGCATGCGCGCGAGCGCGAACGCCGGTGGCGGGCCGCGGGCCACGCCGAGCCGCTGCCCATCGAATTCCCGGCGCTGGCCGATGCACTAGGCCGCACGCTGGGCGTGCCCATCTTTCAGGAGCAGGTGATGCAGATCGCCATGCTGGCGGGCGGCTTCACGCCCGGCGAGGCGGACGATCTGCGCCGCTCGATGGCCGCTTGGCGACGCAAGGGTGGCGTGCATCGCTTCGAGGACCAGCTGAAGGAGGGCATGCTGGCGCGCGGCTATCCGCAGGAATTCGCCGATCGCCTCTTCCATCAGATCCTCGGTTTTGGCGAATACGGCTTTCCCGAAAGCCATGCCTACAGCTTTGCGCTGCTGGCGTATGCCAGCAGCTGGCTCAAGCGGCACGAGCCTGCGGCCTTTCTGTGTGCTTTGCTCAATTCGCAACCCATGGGTTTCTACAGCCCCTCGCAGCTGGTGCAGGACGCCCGCCGCCACGGCGTCCGGGTGCTGCCCATCGACGTATCGCACAGCGACTGGGACAGCACGCTCGAAGAACCGATGGAGCCCTTGCCCGGCGTGGCCTTGCCGCAGCCGGCCGTGCGCCTCGGTCTGCGGCTGGTCGCCGGGCTGGAGGCGGCGGCCGCCGCGCGGCTGGTGGCGGCACGGCAGGCCGCGCAGGGCGCCTTCGCATCGGTGCAGGACATGGCGCTCGCTGCCCGGCTGGACCGGCAGCACCTGCAGGCCCTGGCCGCGGCGGACGCGCTGAGGTCCCTGGCGGGCCATCGCCGGCAGCAGGCCTGGGATGCGGCGTCCCGACTGCGCGCGCCGCCGCTTTGGCGCGATGCCCCGGTGCATGAGGAGCCGCTGGTTCTGCCCGAGGCGCCGGAGGGCGAGGAGATCCTGTTCGACTACGCCGCCACCGGCCTCACGCTGCGCCGCCACCCGCTCGCGCTGCTGCGCCCGCGCCTGGACCGCTGGCGCCTCCGGAGCGCGCTGCAGTTGCAGGCCGTGCCGCACGGGCACACGGTGCGGGCCTGCGGCATCGTCACCGTCCGCCAGCGCCCGGGCTCGGCCAAGGGCACGATGTTCGTCACGCTGGAGGATGAAACCGGCACCGTGAACGTCATCGTCTGGCCGGCGCTGGTGGAGCGCTGGCGGGCGCCGTTGCTGCGCTCGCGCCTGCTGGCCGTGCAGGGCCTGTGGCAGAGCATGGTGCTCGAGGGCGGCGGAATACCCGTGCGGCACCTGGTAGCGCAGCGCTTTCGCGATCTGACGCCGCTGCTCGGGCGCATGGCCCAAGCGCTGGACGGCAGCCGGGATTTCCACTGATCGGGCTGCGGGCTGCGGATTTAGATCGATTTAGGGGTCTTGTCCAGGTAGATAAAGGGCGTGCAGCTATCGAATGTGTAGCGTATTCTTCCCGCGTTCAGTGGGCCGTGGCGGGCCTCCACTGTGGAGGCAGCAGTTCGTAGAGCGGCGTGGCATCGCGCATCCAGGGCTGCGGGCCGGGTGCGGGCAAGGCTGGCAGGAGGGCGCCGGGCTGCGTCACCTTGAAATGCGCGAGCTGCTGCATCCAGCCGATGTCCACGCCGCCGCCCGGGCTGGGCCGCGAATAGATGAGCTCCAACATGCGCTGCGCGGGTGCGCTGCCTTTGGACGCCGCCAATTGGTAGAGGCGGATGGCCTCAGCGTAATTCGACGGCACGCCTTCGCCCCGGTGAAAGCGCTGCGCCTGCAGGAACAGTGCCTCGGCGTCCTGGTGGGAGGGCGCGGTCACGGCGTTGCCGGCCGCGGTTTGGACCGTGGGGCGTGCGGAGGGGGTGCCTGGGCCGCTGTCGCGGGCGATGACGTGGCTCGGTGGGCGTGTGACTTCGTCCAGCGGCCAGGCCGTGAGGCGCAGCAGATTGGCCGCAGCGGCAGGCGAGCGGCGTGCGGCTTGGCGGAACTGCTCCTGCGCCATGCGGCTGCGGCCCTGCGCCAGGTTCTCCAGCGCCAGTTCGTTGAGCGCTCCCGCGCTGCCGGCGCGTGCAGCGCGGGCCAGCAGCGCCTGCTGCGCGCCTGCAGTACCGGGGGCGCGGCTTTCGGGGCGTGCGGCTAGCTCCAGCGGCGCGAGCTGGCTGTCCACCCACCAGTCCAGGTACAGGGCCAGTGCAGGGTCGGCGCCGCGCAGTTGGGCGATCCACGGTCGGGCGGCGGCGGGGTCGGGCGCGCTGCCGCAGCCGTCGATGGCGCACCAGGCCAGGCCCGCGGCGGCCAGCGGATGGCCGCCGCGCTGGGCTGCCTCGAACCACTGGCGGGCCTGCGCCCCGTCGGCCGGCATGCCGATGCCGTGCAGCGCGAGCAGGCCGAGTAGCCAGGCGGCATCACGCGCGGCGCTGGAGGGCAGCGGCGCGGCGGGGCCGCGTTGGGAGGCTTTGGGCGGAGCGCCGACCGGTGGGCGCGGTCCCGGCAGGCCGCCCGCGCTCCGCAGGCCAGAGGCCTGATCGCGAAGACGCTGGATGGTCTCCGCCTGCGTGCCGTCCCCTTCGATGTGCGGAGAGGCAGCCGTCAGCGGCTGTGGGCCGATGCCGGGTTGTGCTTCGCCAGGCGCCGCCGCGGCCGGCCCGGCGGCGGCATGGGCGGTGAGCGACGGGCCAGCCAGCCCAGCGGCCAAGGCTGTGGCGAGGGCTCCGAACAGCGCCGCTCCACGCAGCGACATGGATCGAAAGGCCTGGCAGGTGCCGGAGTGCGCGCACCAGGCCAGAGGAGGCCGGCCGTGTCCGGGATGGGCGGGGATCGCGTCGCTCACGGCGCGCTCACTTAGCCGCAGGCTGGGGCTTGGCCGCCGGGGCGGCCCGGCGGGGCACCACCTGCCAGAAGATGGCGTCACCCGTGTAGCCCTGCGGGCCAAGGGTTGCGGCCATGGCGTTGTTCACGCCCTCCAGGTTGGTAATGCCCTGCAGCGGCGTGAAGGCCGGTGCGCGCAGGGCCTCGGGCAGATGGGCCATGGAATCCTCATCGGTGGCGAAGCACGCCACGCCTTCGGTGCCGGGAGTTCCGGCGTCCATCACGAAGCCGGGCAAGGGGCTCATCCAGTCCGGAATGCGGATCGCCTGGCCTGCCGTGACCCAGCCCGAGGTATTGGTGGCGTTGGGCAGCAGGCGGATCACCGCGCCGTTGGCGCTGCCCATGTAGCACGCCAGGTACGAGGCCCGCGAGACGGTACCCGAGAGGAAGATCTGCTCGCCCACTTCGAAGGCCGTGCGGCCCAGCATGGCGTTTTCGATCTGCAGGTTGATGCGCCGGTCGGGAGCCGTCGCGCCATAGATGGCCTGATTCCACTTGGCAACCTCGGCGCCGGCCATGGCGGCGGCGGGCGCCAGCGGCGAGGTGGGCTGGGGCGCCGTGGCCGCGATGGCGATGGGGCCGCCCGCGCGCGTTGCCCAGCCCACGCGCTCGAGCCGGCCGTCCGGCCCCAGCGCGACGAAGCTGCGCATGGCCCGCTCGTAGGTCGAGAAATCCACCACGCCCGTCACGACCAGGCCCTGGTCGGCCTGGAACCGGGCCAGGGCCTCGCGCATGCGGACAGCGTCGGCGGCACTGTCGCTATCGTCGCCGGGTGGCAGGTAGCCTTGGCTGCGCAGCGACCCGCGCACCAGCTGGCGCTGCGAGGCGGTGTCGCCTTCGTCGAACCAGTCGCGCATCTGGCGCTGGAAGTCGGGGTGCGTCTGCTCGAGCGTCAGGCACTGCCAGTAAGGCACGCGCGCCCACTTGCCCACCAGCTCGATCATGGCGAGTTCCACCAGCGTGCGTACGGCTGGGCCCGAGCCTTGAGCGTAGTCGCGGCCCACGCTGAACTTCACTCCGTAGCTGCCGATGCGGCCCGCCAGGTCCAGGCCCTGGCCGCCGTTGCCGATGACAATCTCGTTGGCCGAATCGAGGCCGGGGATGATGGTGCGCGTGCGGAAGTCGCCCAGATGCATCTCCAGCCCGATGAGCGTGGTGCTGCGCGTGCGGCTGTAGCCAGTCTCCAGGCGCGACGCTGACGTGCCCGCATCGGCGTTGTTGCGCAGCACGTTCTGGTCGGCGAACGAGATTGCGCCCGAGACGTAGAGCGCCGGGCGCTGCAGCTGGATCTGGTTGTTGTTGAGCAAGATGGTGGTGAGGTTCTGCACCGTGTCCTGCCGGGCGATGTCCACCTCGTAGTCCACGTAGCGGAAGGCGTTCGACACGCGCGACATCTGCGAGAGCGCGGTGATCACCATGTCCTTGGTGGCTACGGCCACGCGGCCGGAATAGTCGGGGATCTGCTTGCTGCTGATGAGCACCGTCGGCGCGTTGGTGGCGCGGAACAGGTGGTCCATGCACATCAGCGAATCGGAGAAGCTCGACAGCGAACGCACCGGCCGCACCGTGGGCCGGTCGGCGGCGTAGCTGTGGGTCTGGAATTCGGCGTCCTCGCGCGCGTTCATCGGCGCAGCGCAGCCGGCCAGGAGGGCCAGGGCCGCGCTGGCCAGGGCCATCCAACCCAGGCGGCGCGGGCCGGAGTGTGCGTGCGGCGGCTGGCTAGTGGCGTGTGGGATGGTAGTCATTGCGCGGCTCCCCCTGGTGCCGTCGGGCGGCACCGACTGGCGCACGCGGGCACTGGCCCCGGTGCGTCCATGGATGTTATGAATGGTTCTGGGATGGTCAGCGGTAGACCTGAAGGCGGGCTCCGCGCTATCGGGCTGCCCTTGTCAGCGGCAGACGTTCACCAGGTCGCCCCGCAAGACAACCACCTGTGCCTGCGGGGCCGGGCCGTAGCGGTTGAAGGCATTCGTCGTCCCGTTGCCGCTGGCGGCGGTACTGCTGCCGACTTCCTGCACGCAGGTCTTGCGCAGCCCGTCGGAGCTGGCGCGGGTGGTCACGTCGGTGTCGGTGGCGATGCCGGACGTGTCTTCGGCAAAGGCCTTGGCCTCATAGCGCGCGATCTTCGCGCGCATGTTGACGGGCATGTCCTTGACGGTGTCGAGTCCCTGGGATTTGGCGGCAGCGCCGACCGGCAGCGAAAGGTATTGCACGGGGCCCCGCAGCACGACCGGGTCTTCGCCCGGGGCGGCCACCACCCGTGCGGGCGCCAGCGCCAGGCCCATCAGGCCCAGCGAGGGCAGCAGGCAGCCAAGGATTGCGAGTTGCTTCATGTCTTCACCCCCATGGGCGCGCGGCCGGACGATCCGGCGCGCGCAGGCATTGCTCATCGACCGGCCATGCGGGTCGCGGGAAAGAACGCTGCCCTCCGCCTGCGGCGTGGAGCAGGGCGCCTTCACACGAGCCCGTCATGTTCGGTCAGCCGATCGTCAGATCAGTTGCAGGCCTGGCAGCCGTTGTTGGTGGACACGTTCTGCACGGCCTTGGATTGGGCGCCGGCGACGTTCATGATGGCGGAGTTGGAAGCGGCGACCAGTTGCACCTGCACGCCGGTGACGCCCACGGCACCCACGTTGGAGGCCAGGCTCTGGGTGGCATGGGCGTTGTAGCCGTTGGCCTTGTTGAGGATCAGCGAGCTGCTGGCAGCGACGGCCTGCAGCGAGACGTCCTTGATGGCGACGTTGCCGGCGTTGCTGGCCAGGTTCTGGCGGGCTTCACCACCGCCGGTCGCTTCGTTGGCGACAGCGGTGCTGGTCAGCGCGGTGATCTGCACGCTGGGTGCCTCGATGGAAATGTAGGGGTCGGTATAGCCGCTAGCGAAAGCGGAAGCTGCAACCAGGCTCAGGGAAATCACGGCGAACTTTTTCATGACACGCTCCTTGGATTGAGGGACCAGTGCCCGGCGCCGAACCATTCGGCACCGGGGCGGGGTGGACACGAACCCGGGGATTGTTTGGTGACCCGTGTTCTTGTGTCTGGCTGCAGTGTTCCTCCGCAGCGTTGCCTGGCCTATCTCCCGGAATGAGTACCCCGTGCGTGCTGATTCAGGGACCTGCCACCGCCTGAGCGCTAGGACGTGCCTCACTGCGGATGCAGCTCCATCCGCAACAGCATGTGCCTATTCGTTCGAGTTAGTGTCTAAATGTGTTTTTTGCAATTGTTTGCCAAGTCTGTTTTTCTATCCTTGGTTTGACGCGAATTCCGCTTGCCTCCGGCATCACCCCGCACGCCGTCGCGGATCCGCATCAAGTCTTGGCCGGTTTTCTGTGGAAATGCCTAGAAAGCAGGCATTTCTTACCTTGTTCTCGTTAGTGTCAAAAAGCTACTTTGGTGAGCAGAAAAGAAAAAACCATGACGGATAGAAAAATTCCAACGTTTCTCTTACTCTTCGCCCTCAAGACGTTACCTGACGTGACTTGAGCGATAGCGGCAGCCTGTGGCTTTGAACTGGCGTGGGAGAGAAAACTGTGCAAATCCTTGACGACACCGTTGGCGAAGAACTGGCGAAAGATGCCGTTGCCTCTTTGCTGAACCCCTCCCCACGGGCTCTCCCGTCCAAGCCCGTGCAGCCGAGCGTGTGGCCCGAGTTCCTGTCGGGGCAGGTGGACAAGCCGGTGCGAGTGCTGTTGGTTGACGATGACGCGCACATGCGCCGCGTGATCGCCCAGGAATTGATGGCCGACCCTCGAACTCTCGTCGTGGCGCAGGCCACCAGCGTGCGCGAAGGCCGCAAGGCCATCAAGCAGCACGAGTTCGACGTCATGCTGGTGGATCTGAATCTGGGTGATGGCGAAGGCTTCACGCTGATCGACTACCTCAAGAGCGTTCGCCCCACAGCCGAGGCGGTGATGGTCTCCATTATGGAAAACGACGATCAGGTGCTGCGAGCCTTTGAACTGGGCGCCACGGGCTATCTGGTCAAGCACTCCTGGTTTGGCAACTATCCTCAGGCCGTGCTGCAGGTGGTCAACGGCGGTGCGTCCATTACGCCGAATCTGGCGCGGCGACTGCTGCAGCGCTTTGATTCCAGTGCATCGTCGGGTTCGACCGCGTCAGCGCCACGCCGTTCCGAGATGGACCGTGAGCGTGAGGGGGAGCGCCTGTCGGTGCGAGAAAAAGAGGTGCTTCGCATGGTGGCGAGCGGCTACACCAGCACAGAGATCGGCAAGCGGCTGGAGATCAGCGGCCTGACCGTCAACACGCACATCAAGAACATCTATCGCAAGCTGCAGGTTCGCACGCGCGCGCAGGCCGTGCGCTTCGCGTCGCTGCGCGGCCTGTTTTAGCCTCGAGGTCGTCCTCCGGTCGGTTCGACGTGATTCGCCTGCATCCGCCTGTCTATGCGCTGGCCTGCGTTGCCGTGTGGTGCATCCAGTTCGTCATGGACGCTGTGCTGCTCTGGGACGTGAGCCATTCCGTATCGGTGTCGCTACGGAACTGGCAGATCGTCGATATGGCCTGCACTCTGACGCTGGGAGCGCTGCTGCTGTGGCAATTGCCGCGCCTGTTGCAGTGGCGCCCGCGCCGCCATGCCCGGCCCAGCCCTGAAGTACGCAACGAGCGCGAGCGCATCGCGCGGGATCTGCATGACCAAGTGGGCTCGCAATTGGTGACCGCCATGGCTTTGCTGGATGCAAGAAATCCGACCCATGAGCCGGTGCGTGTAGCCCTGGAGCAATGCATGCTCGACGTGCGCCTGTTGGTGGACTCGATGGATGGGTACGATGACACGCTGGCGGATCGACTGGCGCGCCTGCGGCACCGCATCCAGCCCGTGATGGACCGCCGGGGTATGGAGCTCGTCTGGGAGGTGGACGCTCGGTGCGCAGAGCACATCCCCGTAGGCGGAAGTGCGATGGAGCTCACGCAGGCCGTACGCGAGGCGGTGAGCAACGCTTTGCAACATTCCGGTGCGACGCGCCTCACGGTATCGCTGCGGCATGAAGCGCCTTCCACTATCGTCGGCGCAGCATGGCATCTGCGCATCTGCGACAACGGTCGCGGGTTGGGGGCAGCAGTCGTTGCCGGCTTGCAGTCGGACGTATCGCACGCCCCGCTCTGCGCGGGCCGAGGCCAGGGACTGGCCGGCATACAACGTCGCGCGCGAAGCGCGGGGGGCTGGATGTCCCTGGAGCCTGGCGAACGGGGCATGTCTGTGGGCGGACTGTGCGTTCACATTACGATTCCAGATCCAACATGACGTTACCGCTTTTGTCAAAGTAGAGCGGCTGGTCCGATAACCTGCGCGTCCTCTTCAACACATACAGAGAGGATGAGATGCAGAACTACATCAAAGGATTTCTGGCAGTAGCGGTAGCGGTCGCGGCGCTGGCGGCTTGCGGCGGGGGAAGTGGGGGCGGCACCAGCAGCAGTGACGGTAGCGGCGCTGCGGGCGGTGGAGACTCTGGCGTTTCTGCTCAAAAGGCCGACGGCCTGTGGGTGGGGTCCTCCAGCGCCAATCGCGCCGTGAATCTGCTGGTGCTGGACAACGGAACCTATTGGGCTATCTACTCCGCTGTCGGCAAGCCGTCGGTGATCGGCGGAGTGGTGCAGGGCTCCTATACCGTGAGCGGCAACAGCTTCGCTTCGTCCGACGGGCGTGATTACAACCTGGAGGGCGACGGCGTGTTGTCCATCTCGTCGATCGTGGGTTCCTACCAGCCTAGAAGCTCTTTCAACAGCCAGCTCAACTATGCGAGTGGAGCCGGCAGCGTGACGCTCAATGCGAACTACGGCGCGCTCTACGACACGCCGGCCACGCTTTCGGCCGTCACCGGCCGTTTCACCGGCACGGCGGTGAGTCCGGCAGGGCCCGAATCAGTGACGCTGACGGTGGGTGCCTCAGGCGCGATCTCGGGAACGAGCGGCCTGGGTTGTTCCTTCAGCGGCGCGGTGGCTCCGCGCAGTGGGGTGGGCGCATTCGACGTTTCCATCCGCTACAACGGTGGCGAATGCTTGGCGGGCACATCCACGCAAAGCGGCGCCGCCTACTTCGATGCCGCGAACAACCGTCTCTACGTTGCAGGGCTGAACACCAGCCGGAACAGCGGGTTCGTCTTCGTCGGAACCAAGGCCGCGTCCTTCTGACAGGGCAGGGCCGGTGGCGCATCGCGCGCTGGCCTGCCTTGTGCCCCTCAGGGGTGCTTGCCTTGGGGCGCCGGGCGTGCAGCAGCGCCCGCCTTGCCGGCCTTCACCGCATCGCCCGACCGCGCCAGCATGTCGGCGCAGCGTTCATCGTCTTCGGCGGCCGGCACCGTGATGGGCACCAGTGCCAGGGCCACTGGGGCGATGGCAGCGGCGGCCACTGCCGCACCGGCGCGCAGAAGAAGCGGGCCGGGTTCCAGGCCCACCCGGGGTTGATCGAACGTGCCGCGCACGTACAGCGGCGTGCGCAGCGACAGGAACTTCCAGTTCAGCGATTCGGGCTTGATGCGGAGATCCAGCTGCTCGTTGCGGAGGTCCACGGTGCCGGTGGCTTCTACGAGCGCCTCGTCGGTGCTGAGCTTGACGGAGCGGGCCTGGGCCACGCCGTCCCGCACGGCGAAGTCGGCGACTGCGCAGCGCAGCTTGACTTCCTTGTTCTCGCCAAACAGTTTGGCCACCACCACGCTGCCCACGTTGAGCGCTGCCAGGTCCAGCATCTGCTTGCTGAAGGTGCCGTCGCGAATGTAGAGCCGCGTCTCGCCCGAACTGCTGCCCAGCATGCGGGCCACCGAATTGCCGGTGGCTGACAGCGCGACGCCGCCGTCCAGACGGCCGAAGCTCTTTTCCATCAACTCCACCTTCGGGAATAGCGCTGAGAGGCGCAGCCCTTCGACCGAGCCGTTGAGCTGCGTCTTGAGTGGGCCGTCGCGTGCATCGAGCACGACGCGTGAGTCGATCTTGCCTTGCGCCACGCCGAAGCGCAGGGGCGCGAGTGTCAGCTGAGCGTCCTGCAGCTTGGCATGCACGCTCAGGTCTTCAATGGGCAGGCTATCCGGCCGCACGATCCGCTGGCCGGTGAAGGTCAGGTCCAGGTCCATCGCGTTCCAGCGGTCCGTGGCGAAAGGAGAGTCGGGCAAGACCTTGCCGGGGCGCTTCGATGTTCCTTGCTCTGGCCGGCCTTCACCGCTCGGCGTGCCCACGACGGGGCCGAGGTCGGCCAGCCGCAGCTGGCGCGACGTCATCGTGCCCTTGAGCTGGGGGCGGGGCTCGGCAGAGGTGTAGGTCAGGCTGCCCTGCAGATCGCTTTCGCCCACTGTGCCCTTGAAGTCCTGGTACTGCCAGGTGGCAGTCTTGGGTGACAGGCTGCCCACCAGATGGCCCCGGGTCTGGAAGGGCGGCGTGTTGGGCAGCACCAGGCCGGTCAGGTTGTACAGGTCGGCCATGCTCGCGCCTTTGAGCATCACCTGAAAGTCCAGACCCGATAGATCGGCCGGGTTGGCCAGAATGCCCTCGGCTTCGGCTTGCACGCTGCCGGCGCGCGCGCGGAACCGGATGGGGTAGTTCACGACCTGCTTGCGCAGCGACAGCATCGGCCCGGCCTCACCCTGTGCCTCGATGCGCGCCTTGGCGTATCGGCCCCGCAGCGCCAGGCGGACTCCGTACGGGCTGGCTGCCTCTTGCCCCTTGGCAGCGCTTTCTGCGGCAGGGTCGATGGTGTCGATGCGCGCGCGCAGCGCCAGGTCCTTCTTGCCGTCCGCATAGCCCAGCCAGCCCTGGCGAACGATCAGCTGGCCCACGTTCAGATCCCAGGGGTTGTCATTGCCGGGCTTCGACGCTGCGTCCTTGTGTTGTGGCTGGAAGGTCCAGTTGTTGGTGCCATCCGCCTTGCGCGCCAGCACCACATCGGGTGCGGTCAGCACCACCGTGTCGAGAACGACCTTGCGGGCGAGCAGTGGCCACAGGCGCAGCGTGGCGCTTACGCTGGCCAGGGTGCCCATGGTCTGCGCGCCGCGAGCGAGTGGCTCCGCCGTATCGGCATGGGCTTTTTCCAGCGAGAGGGCGCGCTCGGCATCCGCAGAACGCGCACGTGTTTCGGCGTCCACCGAGGCGCCGGATGCCGGACTGCTGGCCGCTGTAGCGGGCTGTGAGGCGGCTGCCTTGCGCGCCATGGCTTGTGGCGCTCCGGTCGCTGCCGGCGGCTTGGGCGGCAGTGCGGGCAATTCCTTGTTACCCCGCGCCGGTTCTTCGGCCACGGTGAAGTCGGGCGGGTTGTCCAGTGTCAATTGCTGCGCCTGGAGGGTGACCCCAGGAATCCAGCGTCGCCAGCCGGATTCCAAAGGCTGTGGCCAGTGCCACTTCACGGAAAGATCGCCCTGGATGGCAAATTGGCGCCCCGTGGCCTCGCTGACCTTGGCGTTGATCCAGGGGCGATGCCGGTTCCAGTCCCATTGCGTGAGCACGATCACGGTGGCGATGGCCAGAGCCGCCAACAAGCCCAGCACGCCGAGCGTCCAGCGCATCAGGCGCCCCGAAGTGGAAGTGTGTGCGTGCGGCTTGGCTGCCATGGCCGGATCTTGAGGGGGCGTGGGTTCTGAGGTAGGCATGGGATCATCAATCAAGTGGGGCCGCTGCGAGCCCGGTCGTTGGCTGCGAGGCCTTGGGCCTCTATGCAAGAGGCACGTTGGCTGGATGCTATTGCGGCGCCTGATGCGATGGCGGTATTGGCTCCTGTTTGCCGCTGTTGTCCTACAGGTTTCGCAGGTCGGCGGCCTGGGCAGGGCCATGGCCCCGGATCGCCCGCGTTGCGGCCGTTGCGTGCTATGTCTTTCATAGTGCATGCGCGGGAAGGATGCCTACAATCCCCGTACATGTACAACCGTCATGATCCCAAGGTTTTGCCCATGCGCGACGGCGTGACCCCGAGCTGCGTGGTGCTTCCATCGCAGGGTTCTGGCACCTTGCTCGATTTTCTGGCGCAGCGCCTGCCGGCCGTGACCCGGGCCGAGTGGGAGGCCCGCATGCAGGCCGGCGAGGTCGTGGATGAATGGGCGCAGCCCGCCACGCCGCATCGTGCCTTCGTGCCCGGCTTGCGGCTCTACTACTACCGCGCACTGGCCGCAGAGCCGGCGATTCCTTTCAAGGAGGCCGTGCTGTTTCAGGATGAGCATCTGGTAGTGGCCGACAAGCCGCATTTCCTGCCGGTGGTGCCCACAGGCCCGTACCTGCACCACACGTTGCTGGTGCGCCTCAAGCGCCAGTTGGGCCTGCCCGAGCTGTCGCCGGTCCACCGAATCGACCGGGCGACTGCGGGACTGGTGCTGTTCTCGGTGCAGCGCGATACGCGGGGGGCTTACCAAGCGCTGTTCCGAGATCGGACGGTCGGAAAAACCTACGAAGCCATCGCTCCCTGGCGCGAGGATGTCGCTTTCCCGCGCACGCATGTCAGCCGGATCGAGGAGAGCCCGCAGTTCTTTCGGATGCACGAAGTGCCGGGTGAGCCCAATACCTGCACCCATATGGAGGTGATCGAGCGTGCCGGCGGCTGGGCCCGTTACCGCCTCTCGCCCGTCACGGGCAAGCGCCACCAGTTGCGCGTGCACATGGCCGCCCTGGACCTGCCGCTTTGGGGCGATGCTTTCTACCCAGTGGTGAACGATCCGCCAGCCGGTGACTATTCACGGCCGCTGCAGCTACTGGCCCGGTCGCTGGAATTCCGCGACCCGGTCACGGGCGAGCAGCGCCGTTTCGACAGCCGGCGCGAATTGCTGCCCCTGCATGCCCTGGGGGCTGTGGAGCCGAGGTGAGTCTGCAGGATGCGCGCCGCAGCGATGGAAGCAGGCCCGATCGGCAGGGGAGGGGCCGGAAGCGTCCACGCTCCGCGCGGTTGAAGCGTTTTGGGGGGCGTTTTGGCCCGCGAATGCACCTGTCGTGGACGTAGAAAGCGCCGGTAGGCCGCCATCATCGGCGTCAACAGACGGGCCACGACGAGCGAGCAGAACACTGCGCCTGCGGCCGTCCAGCCGAACTGAATGAAGAACTTGCCAGCCATGCCGCTCATGAAGGCCGTCGGCAGGAACACTGCGATCAGCGTAAAGGTCGTCGCCACGACCGCGAGCCCGATCTCGGCCGCCGCGTCCGTAGCGGCTTGCAGGGGCGTTTTGCCCATCAGCATATGGCGCTCGATGTTCTCGACCTCGACGATGGCATCGTCCACCAGCACCCCGACCACCAACGACAGCGATAGCAAGGTGACGGTATTGAGCGTGAAGCCCATTGCGTGCATCAACGCGAAGGCCGGGATCACTGACAGCGGCAAGGCCACCGCCGAGACGAAGGTGGCGCGCCAGTCGCGCAGGAACACGAAGACCACCAGTATCGCCAGCGCCGAGCCCTCGAAGAACAGGCGCATGGAGCCATGGTAGTTCTCGACCACCGGATCAATGAGGTTGAAGGCTTCCTTGAGCGTGATTTCGGGGTGGTCGGCTTTCAGTTCGGCCAGTGCCCGGCGAACACCCTCAGCGACGTCGATCTCGCCGAAGCCCCTGGCTCGCACGATCTCGAAGCCGACCACTGGCACACCGTCCAGGAAGGCGGCTGAACGTGATTCGGCAACGGAGTCGCTGACAGCTGCAACGTGGTCTAGCCGGATAGGGCGGCCATCGCTGAGTGTCCCCTGGGGGCTCCAACCGCCTCCCATCGCGCGATATAGGGAAATCCAGGCCAGCAGGCGATCACGGCGCAGGTCAATCAAGGTGCTTTGCGCCGTGATCAAGCTGCGGCGAGCATCTTCCAGGTCGAACAGGCTGCTCGTGCCGACGGCATAGCCCGTGGCCGTAGCCCGGTACGAGCGCTCGACCCCCTCCAAGGCAATGCTGGCGCTCTCGCTGCGTCGGTGCGTGCTGTCCAGCGTGACCAGCGCGCCTTCCACTTCCTGGACCGCCGTGCGTAAACGTGCCGCGTAGACCGTGGTGGCGGATTCATAGCGAACCTTCGCCGCCTGAGCGTTCGCCCTACGCATGCCCCCGTCGAACAGCGGGAAGGTGATGGCGATGGGCCCGACGCTCCAGACCGTTCCGTCGGTGCTCACGCCGAGACTGGAGACGCGCGTGGACCCGCGCGTCATGCCAGCCCGCTTGGCTGGAAGCCCACCTTGCTTCGGCAGCAGCGAGGCCGGCGCGATTGGCCCCAAAGAGGTCCAGTTCCCATGCAGACTGAAGTCCCAGCGACGATGCCTTGCCTGCGGGGGACGCCGGTTCCGAGCGCCCCCTTGTGTTGCTTGCAGCGATGTCCAGGGAGGGGAGCAATGCCGCGCCGCTGTTCACACTTAAGGCCCTGGCGTCGGCCATGTTCGCTGCGGCTTGTGCGAGGGTCGGGCTGGCGCGTTGAGCCGCCTCGATCAGATGGGGTATCCGCGATCGACAACATTCCATGGAAGGCCGACCGTGGAGCTCTGTTCACGTTGCTGAAGAATCTGCTGGAGAACGCTATTCAGCATGCACCTTCGACCACGACGGTTGACGTGGAAGTTCAACGCGACGTGCTGTCTGTGCGTGATTGGGGGCCGGGCCTAGATCCTGCCCAAATCCCCTTGTTGTTTGAGCGATTCTGGCGCGCAGCACACCGACGCGACCACGGGGCTGGACTGGGGTTGTCGATTTGCCAGGAAATTGCACTGGCGCACGGGTGGAGCCTGACCGTCGAACGCGCCGATCCTGGGTTGCGGTTCCTACTCAGAAACGAAACGATGTGAATCGTCTCGGCCTTTCGTAAGCGCCGTTGAGCTGTTGGGAACGGGTGTTATTCGAAAGCTACCGGAGAAGTACCTCCCGCAGCGCCGTGGCACGCTTGGGGATGTACGACATCCCGATGTAGCGGAGGACATAGGCCCTGCCGGCATCGAGCGCCGAAATAGATCTGGCGACGGAAGCGTTTGAGCTGGACCCACTGGGACACGCTCTCGGCACCGCCGTTGGCGTGGTCTTCGCCGCGCCAACTCATGCTGGCGATCAACTGGTGGCCATGCAGGAAGTGTCTAGAAAACCAGGGGGAGATTCAAAGCGATGGAGCGGGTGAAGGGAATCGAACCCTCGTATGAAGCTTGGGAAGCTGCCGTTCTACCATTGAACTACACCCGCATCTGCGGCCGCGCGAAGCGCCGGCTGGGACTGCGAAACCTGCAGGTCTGCAGGCTTGGTGGCGCGATTCTATCCAGATTTGTGGCCCGTCCCGGTATGCAAGGCGGTGCAGGCCTGCGATGTAGGCGAATTGCCCGATGCAGTGCTTTTCTCGGCGTTACCTGAATCTTTGCAATCCATGGCGCCACGGGCCGCGTAAGAGCCCACAGCTGTCCGGTTCTTCGGGCAGCGACTTTCAGTCAACACATTCAGGAGAACTCACATGACCTTTCGCACGACCGCTCGCATGGCCGCAGCCGGCCTGACCCTGGCTCTTTCCGCTGTGGCCATGCCTTCCATCGCTCAGGTGACCGTGGGTGGAGCGCCGATGTATCCCACCAAGGACATCATTGACAACGCCGTGAATTCGAAGGACCACACCACCCTGGTGGCTGCAGTCAAGGCTGCCGGCCTGGTCGATACGTTGAAGGGCCCGGGCCCGTTCACGGTCTTCGCTCCCACCAACGAGGCCTTCGCCGCGCTGCCGGCCGGCACGGTCGACACGCTGCTCAAGCCTGAGAACAAGGCCACGCTGACCAAGGTGCTGACCTATCACGTGGTGCCGGGCAAGTGGGACGCCGCCGCCATCTCCAAGATGATCGCCGATGGCAACGGCTCCGCCAAGATCAAGACCGTTGAAGGTGGCGCGCTCACGGCCAAGGCGAGCGGTGGCAAGGTCATGCTCACGGACGAAAAGGGCGGCACGGCCACTGTCACCACTGCGGACGTCTATCAATCCAACGGCGTGATCCACGTGGTGGACAAGGTGTTGCTGCCCAAGTGATCGTTCGACCGCACGCCCGGCGCGCCTGACCGCAGCCGGCTCGGTGCCGATCTGGTGCCGGCGTAGTGGCGCCTCATGCGAGAAGGCCTGCCTGTCCTCGGGGGAAGGCAGGCCTTTCGCGTTGGAGAGTGCTGAAGGAGGTGCGGAATGCCGCGCAGAAGGGGCCAGGTGCGCCGTGCCCGGCCTCATCACACGGCCCGCTGTTGCGCTTCCATAGTGAACTGCCGGCAAATGTTCAGGCCCGTTGCCGTCAGCTTGAGTGCCCCGCCGTCCCATTCCATCCAGAAGCACTTCACCAGCTCGTCGATCACCTCGTCGCCGATCTGACCGGCCTGATTCGCCTTCAGCAAATTCTGAATGCGGGGCAGGGCGGCGCGCAATTCGCTCTGGCGATCTGCGCTTTGGGTTGCGGTTGGCATGGGACCCTCTCGGTGCTGAAACGATCGTGCAGCCTAGCACGCGCAGCGCGAAGGCGCTCATCGTGATGCGTTGCGGCAACAAGGCATGGAGCGCGAGTTGAGAAGGTCATGAGTGCGCCCCGGGAAGGCGAGCTGCGGGACTTTGCAGCCTTGTCTTACGCAGACGGTTTCCGTTTCCAGCTAAGTTGGTCCATTCTTCCAACCTGCATGCAAGGAGCCACCATGATCACCTCTGACCCGACGATGACGAACCTCTTTCTGCAATTGGGCCTCGACGAGACAGCGGAGGCGATCGACGGCTTTATACAGTCGCATCAGTTGCCGACAGACGTGGGATTGGTGGAGGCACCGTTCTGGAACGACGCGCAGCGCCAGTTCCTGGCCGAGCAATGGAAAGCCGATGCCCCCTGGGCGCTCACGGTCGATCAACTGAGCGAAGCGCTGCATGCAGAAGCGGTACGCGCCCGAACCGTGCTAGAGGCGTCGCATACGGACGCGGGCTGATGAGCCTCTCTTCGCCCCAGCGCAGCCTGCACTTGAGGCATGAGCTCCTCACCACACCTTCCCCTGCCGCGGACCAGGCTGCCGGGGCCGCGTCTGGATCAGTGTTGCCGGAGTGGACTGTGGTAGGAGCGGCCGGCGCTGGAAAGCAGGGCGATGCGTTCATGACGCCGCCGCGCAGCCTCGCGCGCGTGTTGCAGGTCTTCTGCCCGGTCAGCGCGCCCGGCTGCAGATGCCATGGCCAGGAACGCCGTGCCCAGCAGGAAATAGGCGCCGATGCCGAGGATCATCAGGATGGGGGTCATGGCCTTGTCTCCTTTATGTGCTATGCCTCAGGTGTACCGCCGATGCGCGGGTCGAAGCATGAGGATCAACCCCAGTCAGGGGTGGATCGCAGGCTTACTTTCGGGTTTGTCAGGAGCCTGCACAGGCCTGGAAGAGCTGTCTGAAGGCTTGGCTGCTTGATTGGCCTGCCCGGAGGGACTCGAACCCCCGACCTATTGCTTAGAAGGCAATTGCTCTATCCAGTTGAGCTACGGGCAGGTGCAGGCGGAAGGCGGCGCGCCAGAGGAATTGAGATGGATGCATCTCGTGGCAAAGCCGCAGTCGCGGTCAACGCGAGGGTGTGGATGATACCTGGGCTAGAGGGCCTCTCATCGTGCCCCGGCCTCGTTTTTGCTGGGATACCGAGGTTGAGGTTATAAGGAGCTACGCCCAGCGCTCGCGCCCTCTCCGTGCGGTCCATCCCCTCCGGTTGCCCTTCAACCGACAACCACCATGCACCACAGCCTGTCGCTCATCAACACCATCGCCGCCGGCCTGGGGCTGGCCCTGGTGCTGGGCTTCATCGCTACACGGGTGAAGCTGCCGGCGCTGGTGGGTTACCTGCTGGCGGGTGTGGTGATCGGCCCGTTTACGCCGGGTTTCGTGGCCGACCGCGAGATGGCCAGCCAGCTGGCCGAGATCGGCGTGATGCTGCTGATGTTCGGCGTGGGCCTACATTTCTCGCTGGGCGACTTGCTGGCGGTGCGGCGCATCGCGCTGCCTGGAGCGGTCGTGCAGATGGTGGTGGCCACGCTGCTGGGCATGGGCCTGGCGACCTGGTGGGGATGGGGTCTGGGCGGCGCGCTGGTGTTCGGTCTGGCGCTGTCCGTCGCCAGCACGGTGGTGCTACTGCGCGCGCTGGAGACGCAGGGCATTCTCGATTCTTACACCGGCCGCATCGCGGTGGGTTGGCTGGTGGTGGAAGACCTGGCGATGGTGCTGGTGCTGGTCTTGCTGCCGCCGCTAGCCGGCTGGCTGGGTGGTAGCGGTTCCCACGCTCCGGCCGCTGAGGTATGGCGTGCGGTCGGCACCACATTGGCGCAGGTGGGGGCCTTCGTCGCGCTCATGCTGGTGGTAGGGCGGCGCGTATTCCCGTGGGTACTGTGGCAGGTCGCGCGCACCGGTTCGCGCGAACTTTTCACGCTGTGCGTGGTGGCTGCGGCCGTCAGCATCGCCTATGGCTCGGCGGCGCTTTTCGGGGTGTCGTTCGCGCTGGGGGCGTTCTTCGCGGGCATGGTGATGCGCGAATCCGAATTCAGCCACCGCGCCGCGCAGGAGTCACTGCCGCTGCGCGATGCCTTCGCCGTGCTGTTCTTCGTGTCGGTAGGCATGCTGTTCAATCCCTGGGTGCTCGTGGAACGGCCGGTTCAGGTGCTGGGCGTGGTGGCCATCATCATCCTGGGCAAGACGTTGGCTGCAGCGGCGCTGGTGCTGGCCTTCCGCTACCCGCTGAACACAGCGCTCACGGTGTCGGCCAGCCTGGCGCAGATCGGCGAGTTCTCCTTCATCCTCGTGGGACTGGGTTCCTCGCTGGGCCTGCTGCCGCCCGAAGGGGCCAGCCTGGTGTTGGCCGGCGCGCTGATTTCCATCGCGGTGAACCCGGTGCTGTTCCGCGCCATCGCGCCGCTGCAGCAATGGCTGCGGGCGCGTTCGGCGCTGGCGCGGCGGCTGGATCAGCGCGACGATCCACTGGCTGAACTGCCCATGACGACTGACGAGAAGTTCCTCGCCCGCCAGGTCGTGCTGGTGGGCTACGGGCGGGTGGGGCAGCGCATCGCGGCCGCCCTGGTGGCGCGGGACGTGCCTTTCGTGGTGGCCGAGCAGAACCGCGAACTGGTCGAATCCCTGCGCAACCAGGGCATGGCCGCGGTCTATGGCGACGGGGTGGACCCCGCGGTGCTGATCCAGGCGCACATCGCCCGGGCCCACATGCTGGTGATCGCCACCCCGGACACGCTGAACGTGCGCCAGATCGTCGCAACTGCCCGCATCCTCAATCCCGAGATCGAGACGGTGGTGCGCAGCCACAACGACGAAGAGGCCCGGCTGCTGGAGCAGGAGGGCGTCGGCAAGGTGTTCCTGGGCGAAGAGGCGCTGGCGGTCGCCATGACGGAGCATGTCGTCGCCAGCGCGCACCAGCGCCATGCAAGGGGCGGCCATGCCGCCTCGGCCACGGCGCCGGGTGGCCTGCACCAGCACGGTGCCTGAGCTCTTTTTCACGGCTTTTGGGCTGCAGGCCTAGGATAATCAAGCGCTTATAGCTATTGAATCAATAGCAACTCGATGGCTGGCGTTGCCCGAAGGCGCTCTGCAAAGGAGAGAGGCCCGTGCCAGGTCTGTTCGACGTGATGGCGCCAGGCCTGGGGTGTGCTCACCGGCCGTATCCGCTCCAGGGCCACGCCTTGCGATACGGCCGATTGGCTGGTGGCTTTTCAGTCGCCCTCGAACACCAGCGACGGAGGCACCATCACACGGGCCGTTTCGCTCAGGCTGCCGATGAGGTGGTTGGCGAAATAACTGTTCTGCGTGTCCGGCTCCAGGGCTGCGACGGCCAGGTTGGCCAGCGGCTGGTTCAGTGGCACGTAGAAGCTGCCGGCAGGAGCGTCGATGGCGCTGCGGGCCAGCGTGGTTTGCACGTTCACGATGTCGCCGGATCCTGCCACCGTTCCGCGCACGTCCTGGCGCGCGGCAGTGTCGCGGCCGGTTTCCTGGTAGGTGTCGGCCAGCACCGAGCCTTGCTCGGCTACCCGCATCACCTGCAGGCCCAGCAGCCGCAGCCGGTCCACCGCCGGCGCGGCGGTGCCCGCCAGCCAGTAGCCGCAGGGCCGTGCGCGGCTCTTGACCGTGCGCAGCTCCAGGGACGAGTTCCATTCCACACGCAGCGCGCGGTCCGCGCCGGTCTGCGGGTCGAGCATCAGCAGGTCGCGCTGAGTAGGCGTCGAGGCGGCTTCGACCACCACCTGGCCGCGGCAGGCCTGGGCCGCTGTGTCGCGGGCCACGAAGGAACGCACCTGTTCCAGGTTGGCCGCGCGGTCTGCCGTGCTGCGCAGCGCGCTGGTGAGTGCCGTGACCTGCGTGTGGACGCGGCGCTGGATATCGGTGCGACCGATGCCCACGCCGCGCGTTTCCACCAGCATGCTGACCGCGTTCTTCAGGCCATTCACGTTGCGGCCGGTGTCGGGCTGGGTGCCGCCCATGGAGATGGTGCGGTCGTCCATGTTGGTAGAAGTGGTGTAGTACCACTCGTTGGTCAGCCCTTGCGCGGTGAGCGCGCTCACCATGGGCTGGCGGAACCATTCCAGCGCGGCCTTGTTGATGAATTCCGGGGTGTTGGCTGTGGTGGCGTGCTGCAGCAGCGCGTCGTAGCGCTGGATGCCGCCGAACTTCTGCAGGAAGCGCCCAACGACGGTGTATTCGTGCGCGTCCAGCACGGCCGCAGGGCGGTAGTTGCGCACCAGCTTGGCCAGGGCCTGCGCTTCGGGGGTGTTGAGCAGCAGGTGGTCGCGGTTCATGTCGATGCCGTTGGCTGTCACGCGGGTGCCGGCTTCGGCGCCGTCCGGGTTGGCGCGCGGCACGACGATCACGTTGATGCGGTCCAGCAGCGGCTCCAGCAGGCCTTGCGACAGTTCGCGGGCCATCACCAGCAGCGCCTCGGCGGGAGCGGGTTCGTCGCCGTGCTGCTGGCCGATCAGCAGCACGGTGGGCCGGCCACTGGCGTCCAGCGCCGCTACGTCTGTGCCGCTGGCACGGGTCAGTACCAGTGCCTGCAGGGGCACGCCGCGCTGCGACCGGCCCATGTCGAGCAGCTCGGCCCGGGTGCTGCCCTTGACGGACGTGGCCAGCCCACGCAGCCACTGGGTCGCTTCGGCATTGGTAGTGAAGGCACGGCGGCCATCGGCGAGGCCTGGCGTCTCATACCGCACAGCCGGGGCCGGAAAGCGCGCTGCCACGGCTTCACTGTAGGGCAAGGCCTCAGCCGATGGCGCTGGTGCCGCAGCCTCGGGCTCTCCCGCCATCGACGGACTGGGCGCGATGGGGGTGGTCACCACGCCGGTGCGCTGCGTGCCCAGCGGCGGCGGCACCGCGCGGGTCGCGGCGGGGGCTGGCGCCGTCTGAACAGCCTTGGGCGGCGTGGTCGGCCAAGGCGGCAGCGGCGTGCTGGCGCATGCGGTCAGCAGTGCGACCGCTACGGCCACGGCGCCCAGGCGCCACGGATTCAGAGGGGTGGAAGCGGGCGAGGCAAAGGAGGCGTTCTGGGGCATGGCGATGAAGAGGCTTCGAAGCCCTCGGCTACGGATTTGGGCGTCATGTTACCTGCGGCTACCGCCCGTGGGGCGGCTGACAGGCCCAGCAGGGGGAATGGTCAGAGGCGCAACTGCGCGCGTTGGCGCACAGCATCAGGGAGCGCGCCGCCCCGGGGGGGGGGTGAGCCGGGCCCTCAACCCTCTTATCGCATGTTGAAGCGCATTCTGGCCGGCGAACGCGGGCGGGGCCGGGCAGATATCAGGTCTCAGGCCATGGCATGAAGGCTGGCGGGGCTCGCCGTTGAAGCGCGATCTCACAGCGATGGATGTCGCTACAAGCCAGAAGCGGGGAGGTGTTCTTGAGCGCGTCCCCCTTTCGCCGCCCCCTGACAGGATGTTTGCTGACGCCCGCGACGCAAAATTGCCCCCAGCATCCCACCATGGACCGACGGAACTTCCGATGAAGGATGGCATGGCCGATACACACAAGGATGCGAACGAGGCGAAGGGCGTGCAATCCGTACTGAGCGAGCGCGAGCTGCGGGCTCAGCGCGCGCTGGCCACTCTCGGTCCGCATGGCGAGATGGAACTGCCCTCGGTGACCATAGACGGCTACAGCCTGGAACTGCGCGACGGCGACGCCGACGGCTTCATTGGCGATGCAGCGAGCCGCACGGCCTTCCGCAAGATGCTTGATGCCTGGCGCGCGTTATTCGCCGACATGGCGGGCAAGGACCCGTTCGGCTCCAAGGCCACCGAAGACATCGGCAAATCCAGGCTCGACGGGTTACTGCAAGAGGGTGGACCGGCCGCACAGGCCATTCGCGCCGCGCAGGAAGACTACGCACTGCAACTGGCCGACGTCGTGCGCCGCTTTCTCAAGGAAGAGAGCTGGAAGGGCGTCAAGCGGGTGATCGTGGGCGGGGGCTTCCAGCAGAGCGAGGTGGGGCAGGGCGCCATCCGGCGCGCCGCCGCGCTCTTGAAAGCGGCCAAGGTGCCCGTGGAGCTGCGCACGCTGCGCCATCACGCCGACGAAGGCGGGCTGGTCGGCTGGGTGCATCTGGCGCCCACCGCGCTGCTGCAGAGCTACGACGCCATCCTGGCCGTGGATATCGGTGGCACCAACGTGCGCTGCGGCATCGTGCTGACCCATCTGCACAAGACGCCGGACATGTCGCGCGCCGAAGTGGTCAAGCGCGACAAGTGGGGCCATGCGGGCGACACGCCCACGCGCGATGCGCTGATCGAGGGCGTTGCCGGCATGCTGGAAAAGCTACTGGAGCGCGCCGAGAAGATGGGCATCCGCGTGGCACCCTTCATCGGTGTCGCCTGCCCGGGTCTGATCTGCGAGGACGGCTCCATCGCCGGAGGCGCCCAGAACCTGCCCGGCAACTGGGAGAGCACGCGCTTTCGCCTCTCGCACGACCTGTATGAACGCCTGCCGCTCATCAGCGGTGGACGCACCCAGATCTGCCTGCACAACGACGCAGTGGTGCAGGGTCTGTCGGAGCTGCCGTTCACCCAGGATGTCAAGCGCTGGGCAGTGCTGACCGTGGGCACGGGCCTGGGCAATGCGAGCTACACCAACCGCAGTCCGCGATGAAATCAGGAAGCCCTTGATGCTCTTCTTTTGATAGCGATATGCCGGCGCAGATCAAGCGCTCGCGGCAGAAATGCATGAAAAAACCGCCCGAGGGCGGTTTTTTTGCTTTGCATCGGTGCCGCTGCCGGACTGGCCGGCAGCTGCCGTCAGACCACCTTGGCGATGGACTGGCAGACGTAGTCGATGTTCTTGCTGTTGAGCGCCGCCACGCACATGCGGCCGGTGTCGGTGCCGTACACGCCGAACTCGGTGCGCAGGCGCACCATCTGGTCCTTGGTCAGGCCCGAGTAGCTGAACATGCCGATCTGCTGGGTGATGAAGGACATGTCCTGCTGCACGCCGGCGGCCTTCAGGCCATCGACCAGCTTCTGGCGCATGGCCTTGATGCGCACGCGCATCTCGCCCAGTTCCTTTTCCCACAGGGCGCGCAGCTCGGGGTTGCCCAGCACGGCCGCCACCACCGCGCCGCCGTGCGTGGGCGGGTTGGAGTAGTTGGTGCGGATCGCGATCTTGAGCTGGCTCAGCACGCGCGATGCCTCCTCCTTGTCGGCGCACAGCACCGACAGGCCGCCCACGCGCTCGCCGTACAGGCTGAAGCTCTTGGAAAACGAGGTGGAGACGAAGAAGTTCAGGCCGGCCGCCACGAACTTCTGGATCACCGCGCCATCCTCCTGGATGCCGTGGCCGAAGCCCTGATAGGCCATGTCAAGGAAGGGCGTCAGGCCCTGGGCCTTGACCACGGCGATGACCTGGTCCCACTGCTCGGCCGTGATGTCGTAGCCGGTGGGGTTGTGGCAGCAGGCGTGCAGCACGACGATGGTGCCGGGCGCGGCAGCCTTCAGGCTGGCCAGCATGCCTTCGACGTTCACGCCGCGCTTGGCTGCGTCGTAGTAGGCGTAGGTATCGACGGTGAAGCCGGCGTTGGTGAACAGGGCGCGGTGGTTCTCCCAACTCGGGTCGGAGATCAGCACCGTGGCGTCGGGGCTGACCTTCTTCAGGAAGTCGGCGCCGATCTTCAGGCCGCCGGTGCCGCCGATGGCCTGCACGGTAGCCACGCGACCGGAGGTGACCGGCTCGCTGCCTTCGCCGAACACCAGCGCCTTGACGGCGTTGTCATAGGCAGCGATGCCGTCGATGGGCAGATAGCCGCGCGCGGTGGGCTTGTCCATCAGGGCCTTCTCCGCAGCTTGCACGCACTGCAGCAGAGGGAGCTTGCCGTTGTCGTCGAAATACACGCCCACGCCCAGGTTGACCTTGTTGGGGTTGGTGTCAGCAGCGAACTGCTCGTTCAGACCCAGGATGGGGTCGCGTGGTGCCATTTCGACGGCGGTGAAGAGAGACATGGAGTGCTTTCCTTGGGGAAATATCGACAAAGGATGTCAGAGCGGGAGTCCGGGCCTGTTGTAGTCTGCCGGGCCGGCCCGATTTTAAGGGCTCCACTTCTCGCCAACCCATGCCAAAACCCATTGAAGCCATGCCGTCCGCGCAAGAGGGCCAGCTGGTGCGCTTTCCCGATTCGCCCTTCGAGCTGTTCCAGCCTTATCCGCCCGCCGGTGACCAGCCCACGGCCATCGAGGAACTGGTCGAAGGCGTGCGCGACGGAGAGGTCTTCCAGACCCTGCTGGGCGTGACCGGCTCGGGCAAGACGTTCACCATGGCCAACGTCATCGCCCGGCTGGGCCGGCCGGCCATCGTCTTTGCGCCCAATAAGACCCTGGCCGCGCAGCTCTACAGCGAATTCCGCGAGTTCTTCCCCAAGAACGCGGTGGAGTACTTCGTCAGCTATTACGACTACTACCAGCCCGAGGCCTACGTTCCGCAGCGCGACCTTTTCATCGAAAAGGATTCGGCCATCAACGAGCACATCGAACAGATGCGGCTGTCGGCCACCAAGAGCGTGCTGGAGCGCCGCGACGTGGTCATCGTGGCCACGGTGAGCGCCATCTACGGCATCGGCGCGCCGGAGGACTACACCCAGATGCGCTTCATCTTGCGCGTGGGCGACGAGCTCAACCAGCGCGACGTCATCGGCCGGCTGATCCGCATGCAGTACACGCGCAACGAACAGGACTTCGCGCGCGGCAGCTTCCGCGTGCGTGGCGACACCATCGACGTGTTCCCCTCGGAGCACTCGGAGCTGGCCATCCGCATCGAGCTGTTCGACGACGAGGTGGAGTCGCTCTCGCTCTTCGACCCGCTCACCGGCCGGGTGCGGCAGAAGATCCCGCGCTTCACCATTTATCCCAGCAGCCATTACGTGACGCCGCGCGACAAGGTGTTGGCCGCCGTCGAAAGCATCAAGCTGGAGCTGGCCGACCGGCTCAAGCAGTTCGTTTCCGAAGGCAAGCTGGTCGAGGCCCAGCGCCTGGAGCAGCGCACCCGGTTCGACCTGGAGATGCTCAGCGAAGTCGGGCACTGCAAAGGGATCGAGAACTACACGCGCCACCTCTCGGGCGCGCAGCCGGGCGACCCGCCGCCGACGCTGACCAACTATCTGCCGCCCGACTCCCTCATGTTCCTGGACGAGAGCCACCAGATGATCGGCCAGCTGAGCGCCATGTACAACGGCGACCGGGCACGCAAGAACACCCTGGTCGAATACGGCTTCCGGCTGCCTTCTGCGCTGGACAACCGGCCGCTGAAGTTCGAGGAGTTCGAGCAACGCATGCGCCAGGTCGTGTTCGTCTCTGCCACGCCCGCAGATTACGAAAAGACGCATGCGGGCCGTGTCGTGGAGCAGGTGGTGCGCCCCACGGGCCTGGTGGACCCCGAGATCGAAGTGCGCCCCGCCACCCATCAGGTGGACGATGTGCTGCAGGAAATACGCATTCGCTCCGGAAAGAATCAGCGCGTACTCATTACCACGCTGACCAAGCGCATGGCCGAGCAGCTCACCGACTACCTGACCGACAACGGCGTCAAGGTGCGCTATCTGCATTCGGATATCGACACGGTGGAGCGCGTGGAGATCATCCGGGACCTGCGTCTGGGCGCCTTCGACGTGCTGGTGGGCATCAACCTGCTGCGAGAGGGGCTGGATATTCCCGAGGTGTCGCTGGTCGCCATCCTGGATGCCGACAAGGAAGGGTTTCTGCGCGCCGAGCGCAGCCTGATCCAGACCATCGGCCGTGCGGCCCGCAATCTGAACGGCAAGGCCATTCTCTACGCCGACCGCATCACCGACTCCATGCGCAAAGCCATCGACGAGACGGAACGCCGCCGCGCCAAACAGATCGCACATAACGAAGCCCAGGGCATCACGCCGCGCAGCATCGTCAAGCAGGTGCGCGATCTCATCGACGGGGTTTACAGCGAGAAGACGGGCCGGGAAGCCGAGCGGCTCGAACAGGAATCGATGCAGCGGGCGCAGGTGGAAGACATGTCTGAAAAGGATGTGGCCCGGGAGATCAAGCGCCTGGAAAAGCTCATGCTCGAACACGCGCGCAATCTGGAGTTTGAGCAAGCCGCCCGCGTACGTGACCAGCTCACCCGGCTCAAGGACCGCGCATTTGGCGCGCACGGCGGAGACCAGGTGGCCGTCTGAGCGGGCCAGCGGGGGCTCAAAGGGTTGCGGGGGCATGACCGGGAGGTCGCTGCCGCGACCGGGGTGTCCGGGTACCCGACAAAAACAATAGGGTTTGTGCTATACTTGTCTGAAATAGTCAAGAAAAGAAAAGCCCAGGATGAACAGGGCTCCGCGAGGTTCAGGTGCCTGTCGGAGTAGGGGCGGAGACGGTGCCGGAGGCTGGTTCCCAGCTTGCGGATTTCTATAACGAACAAGCCTGAAGACAAGGAGCTTGCGATGCGTCTCACTACCAAAGGCCGTTTTGCGGTCACCGCGATGATCGATCTGGCACTGCGCCAGAACAACGGCCCGGTCACCCTCGCTGCCATCAGCCAGCGCCAGCAGATCTCGCTGTCGTATCTCGAACAGCTCTTCGGCAAGCTGCGCCGGCACGAGCTGGTCGAATCCACGCGCGGCCCGGGCGGCGGCTACACGCTGGCCCGCAAGGCCGGCGACATCACCGTGGCCGACATCATCGTCTCGGTCGACGAACCCATCGACGCCACCCAGTGTGGCGGCAAGGAAAACTGCATGGGCGACGACACCGGCCGGTGCATCACCCATGACCTGTGGACCGCGCTGAACAACAAGATGATCGAGTACCTGGACTCCGTCACCCTGCAAAAGCTGGTGGACGACCAGCTCGCCAAGGGCGTGCAGGTCGAAGACAAGCCGGTCGTGCGCCGCGCCATCTCGACCACGCCCGTCGTCAAACCCATTCGCGTGAACGCGCCCAACTCGGTGTTCGCACTGGGCAACGTGTTCGCCAAGTCCTGAGTGCCGGGCATCCGCCCGACCTTGCCAGCCAGAGTTTTTGTTTGAGCCAGCCATGGATATGACCCCGCATTTCCCGATCTATCTCGACTACGGTGCCACCACGCCCGTGGACCCGCGCGTCGTTGACGCCATGATTCCGTGGCTGCGCGAGCATTTCGGCAACCCGGCATCCCGCAGCCACGCCTGGGGCTGGGAAGCCGAAGAAGCCGTGGAGAAGGCCCGCGCCAACGTGGCTGCGCTCATCGGCGCCGACCCGCGCGAAATCGTCTGGACCAGTGGCGCCACCGAGTCCAACAACCTCGCCATCAAGGGTGCCGCGCACTTCTACAAGGGCAAGGGCAAGCACATCATCACGGTGAAGACCGAGCACAAGGCTGTGCTTGATACGACCCGGGAGCTGGAGCGCCAGGGCTTTGAGGTGACTTACCTCGACGTTCAGGAAAACGGCCTGCTCGACTTCGACGTGCTCAAGGCGGCCATCCGCCCCGATACCATCCTGCTGAGCGTGATGTTCGTGAACAACGAGATCGGCGTGATCCAGGACATCCCGGCCATCGGCGCGCTGTGTCGTGAGAAGGGCGTGATCTTCCACGTCGATGCCGCGCAGGCCACCGGCAAGGTCGAGATCGACATGGCCACGCTGCCCGTCGATCTGATGAGCCTGGCATCGCACAAGACCTACGGCCCCAAGGGCATCGGCGCGCTCTATGTGCGCCGCAAGCCCCGCGTGCGCCTGGAAGCGCAGATGCACGGCGGCGGTCACGAACGCGGCATGCGTTCGGGCACCTTGCCCACGCACCAGATCGTCGGCATGGGTGAAGCTTTCCGCATCGCTCGTGAAGAGATGGCGCAGGATCTGGCCAAGGCCCGCGCGCTGCAGAAGCGCCTGCTGGACGGACTGACCGATATCGAGCAGGTGTTCGTCAACGGCGACCTGGAGCGCCGCGTGCCGCACAACCTGAACATCAGCTTCAACTACGTCGAAGGCGAGTCGCTGATCATGGGCATCAAGGGTCTGGCCGTGTCGTCGGGTTCGGCCTGCACGTCCGCGAGCCTGGAGCCCAGCTACGTGCTGCGCGCCCTGGGCCGCAGCGACGAACTGGCGCATAGCAGCCTGCGCATGACCATCGGCCGCTTCACGACCGAGGAAGAGATCGACTACGCCGTCTCGACCATCCGCCACAACGTGGCCAAGCTGCGCGAGCTCAGCCCCCTGTGGGACATGTACAAGGACGGCATCGACATCAGCGCCATCCAGTGGGCCGCACATTGAAGAATTGACGAGGTAAACATCATGGCTTATTCAGACAAAGTGATCGACCATTACGAGAACCCCCGCAACGTGGGTTCGTTCGACAAGGGTGATGAGTCCGTAGGCACCGGCATGGTCGGCGCGCCGGCATGCGGCGACGTGATGAAGCTGCAGATCAAGGTGAACCCCGAGACCGGCGTGATCGAAGACGCGCGCTTCAAAACCTACGGCTGCGGCTCGGCCATCGCCTCGTCGTCGCTGGTGACCGAATGGGTCAAGGGCAAGACGCTGGACGAAGCGGCTGCACTGAAGAACAGCCAGATCGCCGAAGAGCTGGCACTGCCGCCCGTGAAGGTGCACTGCTCCATCCTCGCGGAAGACGCCATCAAGGCTGCCGTGCTGGACTACAAGACCAAGCACGCGGCAGGCGCTCCCGCCGACGCGCAGGCCGCCTGAAGTCATGGCCATCACCCTGACCGAAGCTGCGGCCCGGCACGTCAACCGCTATCTGTCCCGGCGGGGCAAGGGCGTGGGTGTTCGCCTGGGTGTGAAGACCACGGGGTGTTCCGGGCTGGCGTACAAGCTGGAGTATGTGGATTCGCAGGAGCCGGAAGACGTGGTGTTTGAGAACCACGGCGTGAAGGTGCTGATCGATCCCAAGAGCCTGGCTTACATCGACGGCACCGAGCTCGACTTCGTGCGTGAAGGCCTGAACGAGGGCTTCAAGTTCAACAACCCCAACGAGCGCGACCGCTGCGGCTGCGGGGAGAGCTTCCGCGTTTGAGCCCCCTCGACGCGCTGATCGCTGCGACCGCCAACGCCCCCAGCGCTGGCGGTTTTTTCATCACTGGCAGGCAGCAGGCCTGGCTCTTATGAACCTCCAATCCGACGACTTTGAACTGTTCGACGTGCCGCGCCGCTTCGAGCAGGACCGTTCCGCGCTGGATGCGCGCTGGAAGGCGCTGCAGCGCGAAGCGCACCCGGATCGCTTCGCCGCGCAGGGCGGGGCCGCGCAGCGCGTGGCCATGCAGTGGTCGGTGCGCATCAACGAGGCCTACCAGCGCCTGAAGGACCCGCTGCGCCGCGCCGCCTATCTGTGCGAGCTGCACGGCGCGCCCATCCGCGCCGAAGACAACACCGCCATGCCTGCCGCGTTCCTCATGCAGCAGATGGAATGGCGCGAAGCGCTCGAAGACGCTGGCAGCACCGCCGAACTCGATGCGCTGTACGACGATGTGGCGCAGTCGCAGGCCGCTGCGATCGGGCGTTGCAGGCAGCTGATCGACGAGAAAGCCGACTATGCCGGGGCGGCGCAGGAGGTCAGAGCCCTCATGTTCATTGCGCGTTTTGGCCAGGACATCGAGGCTCGCCGCGACCAGCTGGGACAATAGCCCGGATCAGGGGCTGGCGCCTTTCGCCTTTCTTTAGTGCGCCGCAGCCGCTTCGGCGTGTGCCCGTATCCTTATGCATCTAAAGCGTGCAGCCCACTCCCCCAGGGGCCGGCCACGCAGGCTCACTACAACACGAACATTCTCCATGGCGCTTCTGCAGATCTCCGAACCTGGCCAATCCCCCGACCCGCACCAACGGCGCATCGCCGTGGGCATCGACCTGGGCACCACCCATTCGCTGGTGGCCGCCGTGCGCAATGGCGTGGCCGAATGCCTGCCCGACGATGCCGGCCACGTGCTGCTGCCTTCGGCCGTGCGCTACCTGGAAGGGGGCAGCCGGCAGATCGGCGCCGAGGCGCTGGGTGCCCAGGCAACGGACCCGGTCAACACCATCGTCTCGGTCAAGCGCTTCATGGGGCGCGGTCTGGCCGACATCGCCGGCCGCGAGAAGCTGCCGTACAGCTTCACGGAAGCGGCACCAGCCGCCGAGGGCTCCCCCCACGGCATGGTGGCCATCTCCACCGCTGGCGGCGTGAAGTCGCCGGTGGAGGTCAGCGCCGAAATCCTGGCCACCCTGCGCTACCGGGCGGAAGACACCTTCAACGACGACCTGTATGGCGCCGTCATCACCGTGCCGGCCTATTTCGACGATGCGCAGCGCCAGGCCACCAAGGACGCTGCCCGCCTGGCGGGCCTCAATCTGCTGCGCCTCATCAACGAGCCGACGGCAGCCGCCATCGCCTACGGCCTGGACAACGGCTCCGAGGGCGTCTATGCGGTGTACGACCTGGGCGGCGGCACCTTCGACATCTCGGTGCTGCGGCTCACGCAAGGCGTGTTCGAGGTCATTTCCACCGGCGGCGATTCGGCCCTGGGCGGTGACGACTACGACGCGGCCCTGGCCGAATGGGTGCTGGGGCAGTTGGGCCTGAAGGCCGTGTCCCCGCAGGACAAGTCGGCCGCCCGCGTGGCGGCGCGCGCCTGCAAAGAGGCTTTGACTGCTACTGAAAAGGTAGCATTCAGCGCCGTCATTGCGGGCACAGAGGCACGATTTGACGTGACCCGCCAGGACTTCGAGGCCGCCACTGCCGAGCTCACGGCCCGCTCGCTGGCCGCGGTGCGCCGGGCTTTGCGCGATGCGCGCCTGCAAAAAGACGAGGTCCAGGGCGTGGTGCTGGTGGGCGGCTCCACCCGTATGCCGCAGATCCGCCAGGCGGTGGCGGATTTCTTCGGCAAGGAGCCGCTGACCAACCTCAACCCCGACGAAGTCGTCGCCCTGGGCGCGGCCATCCAGGCCAACCAGCTGGCCGGCAACAACGCGGCTGGCGATCTGCTGCTGCTCGATGTGATCCCGCTGTCGCTGGGCATCGAGACCATGGGCGGGCTGGTCGAACGCATCGTCAGCCGCAACGAGACCATTCCCACCGCCAAGGCGCAGGATTTCACCACCTACAAGGACGGCCAGACCGCCTTGGCCGTCCATGTGGTGCAGGGCGAGCGCGACCTGGTGTCGGACTGCCGCAGCCTGGCCCGCTTCGAGCTGCGCGGCATTCCGCCCATGGCTGCTGGTGCGGCACGCATCCGCGTGACCTTCACCGTCGATGCCGACGGCCTGCTCAGCGTCAGCGCACGCGAGCAGACCAGCGGCGTCGAGGCGCGCATCGACGTGAAGCCGTCGTACGGCCTCTCGGACGACCAGATCGCCCGCATGCTGCAGGAAGGCTTCGCCACCGCCCAGCAGGACGTGCGCACCCGCGCCCTGGTCGAGGCCCGCGTGGATGCCGACCGCATGCTGATCGCCATCGACAGCGCCCTGCAGGCCGACGGCGACGTGCTGAGCGCCGACGAGCGCGCAGCCATCGACGACCTGGCGCAGGCGCTGAAATCGTTGCGCGATACGTCCGAAGACGCCGCCGAGATCGAGACCGCCACACAGGCGCTGGCCAAGGGTACCGAGGCTTTCGCGGCCCAGCGCATGAACCGCGGCATCCGCGAGGCGCTGGCCGGCAAGAACGTCGATAAGCTCTGACCTGCGCTCCCACCCACACAGCAAGAAACCCCGAGCCCCATGCCCGTCATCAAGATTCTTCCTCACGCCGAATACTGCCCCGCCGGCACTGAAATCTCCGCGCCCGCCGGCACCTCGATCTGCGAGGCGCTGCTGGATAACGGCATCAAGATCGAGCACGCCTGCGACATGAGCTGTGCCTGCACCACCTGCCACGTCATCGTGCGCCAGGGGCTGGAATCGCTCAACGAGGCCGAAGAGGAAGAGGAAGACCTGCTGGACCGCGCCTGGGGGCTGGAGCCGCAATCGCGCCTGTCGTGCCAGGCCGTTCTGGCGCAGGCGGATGTGACGGTGGAGATCCCCAAGTACACCATCAACCACGCCAAGGAAAACCACTGATGTCCCGGCAGATCGTTCTCGATACGGAAACCACCGGCCTCTCGGCCGAGGGTGGCGACCGCATCATCGAACTGGGCTGCGTGGAGCTGTTCAACCGAAAGCTCACCGGCAACAACCTGCACCTCTATTTCAACCCGGGGCGCGACAGCCATGAAGACGCGTTGAAGGTCCATGGCATCAGCAACGAGTTCCTGAAGGACAAGCCCAAGTTCGCTGACATGGCCGAAGACATCCTGCGCTACCTGCAGGGTGCCGAGATCATCATCCATAACGCGGCGTTTGACGTGGGCTTTCTCAACAAGGAGCTCGAACTGACTGGCCGCCCGGCCTTCGGCAGCTTCGTGGCCGGCATCACCGACACCCTGGCCATGGCCAAGGAGATGTACCCCGGCAAGCGCAATTCGCTCGACGCCCTGTGCGACCGGCTGGGCGTGGACAACTCGGGCCGTACCCTGCACGGCGCCTTGCTCGATGCCGAGTTGCTGGCCGACGTCTATATCAACCTCACGCGGGGGCAGGACGCGCTGCTCATCTCCGACGAGTCTCAGGAAGATGCGGGCGGCGTGAAGATGGCACCGATCGACCTCAGCAGCATCACCCTGCAGGTCTTGCGCGCCAGTGATGCGGAACTGGCCGAGCACGATGCGACGCTCGCGCAGATCGACAAGGCCAGCGGCGGCAAAACAATTTGGAAAACCTTGGCTCAGGCCTGAAAAGCTGTGCCATAATCATGGTCTTGTCGCTACGACGACTAGGGTGATTAGCTCAGCGGTAGAGCACTGCCTTCACACGGCAGGGGTCGCAGGTTCAAACCCTGCATCACCCACCAATATCAAACCCCCGCAAATCCATGATTTGCGGGGGTTTTTCTTTTGCCTTCAGCTGCCATCGCATTTTGAGCGTGCTTGGCCGGCCTGCACATTGCCAGCTTTGCGGTCAACGCGCGTCAAGCCCCTGACGCACGCCAGCGATTCGCTGAGGTCTGCGCAAAAAAGCTCTCATCCCACCCATTGCAACTCGAAGCTCGATCCCCCGAGGCGGGATGGCGCCCATCGCGCCACCCCGCCATGGGCCTGGGCGATGGCCTGCACTACAGCCAGGCCCAGGCCGCTGCCGGGCCGCTCGTGCGATGCGGCGCCGCGCTGGAAGGCTTCGAAGAGGCGGCCGGCTTCATCAGCCTGAAGTCCGGGGCCGCTATCGTCCACGCGCAGGTGAACCCGCCCATCTTCCTGCCAACTGCGGATCGTGATCGGGCCCGGCGTGGCATGGTGCAGCGCGTTTTCCAGCAAAGCCAGCAGTGCCTGGCGGATGCGGATCGGGTCGCACACCACTTCCGGCGCCTGCAGGTCCAGCGTCAGGGCAAAGCCTGCGCTGGTCAACTGCGGCTCGAGCGCCTGGGCGGCTGCGCGGACTTCTGCGGACAGATCGGCCAGCTCCAGGCGCAGGTCGAGGTGGCCGCTGTCGCGCAGGCCGAGCAGCCGCAGGTCCTCGATCAGCCGCGCCAGACCCTCGACGTTCTTGAGCAGGGCCTGGAACTGCCCGGGGCTCGGCTCGAAGACGCCTTCGGTCAGGCCCTGCAGCCGGCCGCGCAGGATAGTCACCGGCGTGCGCAGTTCGTGGGCGATGGCCGCATTCCAAAAGGCGCGCTCCTGCGCCATGTGCTGCAGCCGCTGCGCCATGCCGTTGAAGTCTTCCACCAACTGCGCCGCCTCGCCCAGCGAATGGGCGTCGGTGCGGGCGCGGGCGGAGAGGTCGCCCTCGGCGATGCGGTGCAGGCTCTCCGCCACTGAATTCAATGGCGTGACGATGCGACGCGAGAGCTTGACGGCAGTCACCACGGCCAGCACGAGCGCGGCGATCACGGTGCCCAGCATCCACATCGCCTCAATGGGAGAGGGCACGAAGTCGTAGGAAATGCTGGAGGGCGAATAGGCCGTGAGCAGCGCGTAGAGCGCGTAGGAACCCAGCAGGAACAGCAGCGCGATACCGAACGCCATCACCGCCAGCGAGATCACCAGCTGCCGGCGCAAGCCGCCGTAGCGCGCCGTCATGGCGCGATGCCCAGCCGGTAGCCCACGCCGCGCACGCTGGCCGGCACGCCGTCCAGTTTCAGCAGCTCCAGCTTCTTGCGCAGTTTGCTGACGTGGCTGTCCACCGTGCGTTCGAGCGCATCGCTCTCTGGCAGGCACGCGGCTAGCAACTCGGCGCGGCTGAAGACGCGCTTGGGTGCGCGCGCCATGTGCGCCAGCAGGTTGAGTTCCGTCAGGGTGAGTGGCAGCGTGCGGCGTTCTCCGTCCACCTCGGCGCTGACTTCCATGGTTTCGGGGTCGATCTGGAAGGTGCCCACGCGCAGTACGCGCTGCGCGCCGCGCCCGCCGTGTGTGGCCGTGCGCCGCAGCACGGCCTGCACGCGCGCCACCACCTCGGCGGGGTTGAAGGGCTTGACCACGTAGTCGTCGGCGCCCAGGCGCAGGCCCATGAGCTTGTCGATGTCCTGGTCGAGCGCCGTGAGCATGATGACCGGCGTGTCGCCCCGGTGGCGCAGCTCCGACAGCACCTGCCACCCGCTGGCCTGCGGCAGCTGGACGTCGAGCAGCACCAGGTCGGGCTTGAGTGACAGGTGCATGTCCATCGCGGCCAAACCCGTGCCGGCATGGGCCGTGCGCAGGCCGCTGCGGCGCAGATAGGCGCCGAGTATCTCGGCGATCTCGGTTTCGTCTTCCACCAGCAGCACGAGCGCTCCGGCGATGGTGGCGTCGGTCGGGGGCGGCAGGGAGTCGTTCATGGCGGCGATTGTGCCGTTCCGGTGGACGATGCGCCGCTCCATCCTGGTTCCATGGTTCGTCCAACGAAGCTCGAGGAGGCCCACCCAGAATCGCGCCCTTTGAGACTTCCGGTGCACGCATGCACGAGAGGGTGGACGCCATGACGACGCGACGACGAATGGGATATGGACTGGCCTGCGTAGCCGTGCTGGCACTTGCCGCCTGCCGGCCAGCCAAGGAGCCGCGAGCACCGGAGCCGGTGCGCGTCTCTGCGATGGCCCTGCATCCGGAGGCTGTCACGGTGTACGAAGCGTTGCCCGGCCGTGTCGCCGCCGTTCGCTCTGCGGAGATCCGCCCGCAGGTGGGCGGCATCGTTCAGCGCCGCCTGTTCGATCAGGGTGCGGACGTGGTTGCGGGCCAGCCGCTCTTTCAGATCAACGCCGCGCCTTTCAAGGCCGATGCGGACATGGCTGCAGCTTCGCTGCAGCGCAGCCAGGCCGCATGGCGCCGGGCCACGGCGCAGGCCGAGCGCCTCAAGCCGCTGATGCAGGCCGAAGCCGTGAGTCACCAGGAATATGAAGACGCCGTCGCGCAGCGCGAGCAGGCCGCAGCGGAAGTGGCGCAGGCCGAGGCCAGCCTGGCGCGCCGCCGGCTGGACCTGCGCTTCGCCCGCGTCGATGCGCCCATTGCCGGCCGCATCGACCAGGCCCTGGTCAGCGAGGGCGCCCTGGTGGGCGCGGCGGACGCCACGCCCATGGCCCGCATCCAGCAGATCGACAAGGTGTATGTGGATGTGCGCCAGCCCGCCGCGGCGCTGGAGGCGCTGCGGACGCTGGGCGCCAGCCCGCCCGTCACGCTGCTGCGCGCAGACGGCCGCCCTTATCCCATGCGCGGGCAGGTGCTGTTTTCCGCCACCCACGTCGATCCGGCGACGGGCGACGTGCTGCTGCGCATCCTGGTGGACAACCCGGGCCGCGTGCTGCTGCCGGGCATGTTCGTGCGCGCGCAGCTCGTCAAGGGCCGCTACGAACAGGCGCTGCTGGTGCCGCAGCAGGCCGTGAAGCGCTCCGCAGGCCAGGCGCAGGTGTGGACGGTAGAGAAAACAGCCCAGGGCGACGTGGCCCGGCTGCTATCCCTGCAGCTGGGCGAGGCCGTGGGCCAGAACTGGCGGGTAGTGGGTGGCCTGCAACCCGGCCAGCGCGTGGTGGTGGAGGGTGCCGAGCGCCTTGCCGCCGGCACGGCCGTTGCGCCGCAGCCCTGGCAAGCACCCACTGTGGCCGACTCAGAAACCGCAGCGACCGCGGCCCGCTGAGGCCCCCCGCAGCAGGAAACCCCGATGCCTCAATTCTTCATACGCCGGCCCGTCTTCGCCTGGGTCGTCGCCGCGTTCATCGTGCTGCTGGGCCTGATCGCCCTGCCGCAGCTGCCTATCGCTCGCTACCCGTCGGTCGCTCCGCCGGCCGTCACCGTGTATGCGACCTATCCCGGCGCCACGCCGCAGGCCATGAACGATTCGGTCGTGAGCCTGATCGAGCGCGAGCTCTCCAGCGTCAAGCATCTGCTGTACTTCGAGTCGTCGGTGGACACCTCCGGCTCCGCGCTGATCTCCGCCACCTTCAAGCCCGGCACCCAGCCCGAGCTGGCCCAGGTGGACGTGCAGAACCGCCTCAAGGCCATCGAGGCGCGTCTGCCCCAGGCCGTGCGGCAGAACGGCCTGAGCGTGGAATCCTCGACCTCCAGCTTTCTGATGATCGTGAGCCTGGTGTCCGACGACGGCCACCAAGGCGAGCTGGAGCTGAGTGACCACCTGGCCCGCCACGGCGTGGAGGAGATGCGCCGCATCGAAGGCGTGGGCCGCGTGCAGCTCTTCGGCGCCGAGCAGGCCATGCGCATCTGGGTGGACCCGGCCAAGCTGCAAGGCTACGGGCTGTCGATGAGCGACCTCTCCACGGCCCTCGCGCAGCAGAACGCGCAGATCGCGCCCGGGCGCATGGGCGACTCGCCCACGTTGGCCGGCCAGCGGGTGAGCATTCCGCTCACGGTGCAGGGCCAGTTGTCCACGCCCGACCAGTTCGCGGCCGTGGTGTTGCGCTCGGGCCGCGACGGCTCCCGGGTGCTGCTGGGCGACGTGGCGCGCGTGGAGCTGGGTGCGCAGTCGTACGGCTTCGCCACGCGGGACGACGGCCGGGCCTCGGCCGGCGCCGCCGTGCAACTCTCGCCTGGCGCGAACGCAGTGCGCACGGCCGAGGCGCTGCAGGCCCGGCTGGCCGAGCTGAGTGCCACGCTGCCTGCCGGGATGCGTTACACCACGCCGTTCGACACGGCCCCGTTCGTGAAGATCTCCATCGAGAAGGTGATCCAGACGCTGCTGGAGGCGATGGCGCTGGTGTTCATCGTGATGTATGTCTTCCTGCAGGACGTGCGCTACACGCTCATTCCCGCCATCGTCGCGCCCATCGCGCTGCTGGGCACCTTCGCGGTCATGCAGATGGCGGGCTTTTCGATCAACGTGCTGACCATGTTCGGCATGGTGCTGGCTATCGGCATCATCGTGGACGACGCCATCGTGGTGGTCGAGAACGTCGAGCGCCTGATGGCGGCCGAGGGCCTGAGCCCGCAGGAGGCCACGATCAAGGCCATGCGCGAGATCACGGGCGCGGTGGTGGGCATCACCCTGGTGCTCACGGCGGTATTCATCCCCATGGCGTTCGCCAGCGGATCGGTGGGGGTCATCTACCAGCAGTTCGCGCTCTCCATGGCCACTTCCATCCTGTTCTCGGCTTTCCTGGCGCTGACGCTGACGCCGGCGCTGTGCGCCACGCTGCTCAAGCCCGTGCAGCCCGGCCACCACGAAAAGCGCGGCGTCTTCGGACGCTTCAACCGCGGCTTCGCGCGCATGACCGCGCGCTACGGCGCCGGCGTGGGCGCGCTGCTGCGCCGGCCGGCGCGGGTGATGCTGGGCTTCGCGCTCATCGTCGCCGTGCTGGGCTGGGCCTTCCTGCGGCTGCCCTCGGCTTTTCTGCCCGAGGAAGACCAGGGCTACTTCATGACCTCGTTCCAGCTGCCGGCCGATGCCACGATGGAGCGCACCCTGTCCGTGGTGAAGGACTACGAGGCCTACGTGGCCGCGCGCCCCGGCATCGCCACCAACCAGACAGTGATCGGCTTCGGCTTTTCCGGCTCCGGGCCCAATTCGGCGCAGGCCTTCACCATGCTCAAGGACTGGAAGCAGCGCGATGGCGCCACGGCGCAGGACGAGGTCGCCCGGGCCCAGCGCGCTATGCAGCGCGTGCGCGAAGGTGAGGTCATGGTGCTGATGCCGCCGGCCATCGACGAGCTGGGCACCTCGTCGGGCTTCACCCTGCGGCTGCTGGACCGCGCCGGACAGGGGCAGGCGGCGCTGCTGGCCGCGCAGGGCCGGCTGATCGCGCTGGCGTCGCAGAGCAAGCTGCTGACCCAGGTCTATGCCGACGGGCTGCCCTCGGGCGCCAGCGTGCGGCTGGACATCGACCGAGGCAAGGCTGCAGCGCTCGGCGTGCCGTTCGGCGCCATCAGCGACACGCTCTCCACGGCGCTGGGCTCGCTCTACGTGAACGACTTTCCCAACCGCGGGCGCATGCAGCAGGTCATCCTGCAGGCCGACGCCCCGGCGCGGATGCAACTGCAGGATGTGCTGCAGTTGCCAGTGCCAGGCGCGAGTGGCGCCATGGCCCGGCTGGGCGAGATGGTCACGCCTGTCTGGACCGAAACGCCGCTGCAGCTGGCGCGCTACCAGGGGTATCCGGCCGCGCGCATCACCGGCTCGGCCGCGCCGGGCGTCGCGAGCGGCGCGGCCATGGCCGAGATGGAGCGGCTCGCGCAGCAGCTGCCCAAGGGTTTCGCCATCGCGTGGACGGGCCAGTCCCTGCAGGAGCGCCAGTCGGCCGCGCAGGCGCCGCTGCTGCTGGCGCTGTCGATGCTGGTGGTCTTCCTGGTGCTGGCCGCGCTCTACGAGAGCTGGTCGATTCCAGCGGCCGTGATGCTCGTCGTGCCGTTGGGCCTGGTCGGCGCGGTGGCCGCCGTGCTGCTGCGCGGCATGCCCAACGACGTGTTCTTCAAGGTGGGGCTCATCACCGTGATCGGCCTCTCGGCCAAGAACGCGATTCTCATCGTCGAATTCGCCAAGCAGCTGCGCGAGCAGGGCCACGGCCTGGTCGATGCGGCCATGACGGCGGCGCGCCTGCGGCTGCGCCCCATCCTGATGACCTCGCTGGCCTTCGCGCTGGGCGTGGTGCCGCTGATGCTGGCCACGGGCGCCAGCCGCGAGACGCAGCAGGCCATCGGCACAGGCGTTTTCGGCGGCATCGTCACCGCCACGGTGCTGGCCGTGTTCTTCGTGCCCGTCTTCTTCGTGCTGGTGGTCGGGCTGCAGGAGCGCTGGCGGAGCAGGGCGGCCGCGCCGTTGGCGCAGCCGGCCCCCGCGCTTCCGGGCAACGAGAAGGAGGCCTGACCATGCGTTGGACTGCTTGCCTTTCCCTTTGCGCGCTGCTGGCCTCATTGGCGGGATGCTCGCTCACGCCTGCCCTGCAGACGCCGCCATTGCCTGTACCCGAGGCCTATGCCCAGGCCGGCGCGGCGCCAGGCCGGGTGCCGGCCGCCGATATCGGCTGGAAGACGATGTTCGGAGACCCGCGCCTGCAGCGTCTGATCGAATTGGCGCTGGAACACAATAAGGATCTTCACCTGGCCGCATTGAACGTGGAGGCGGTCGGTGCGCAGTACCGTATCCAGCAATCGAACCAGTGGCCGCGGGTGGCGGCCGAGGCCTCCAGCACGCGCGAGCGTGGAGGGGCGGGCGGGCAGGGCGGCAGCACTGCGGGCGCTGGCGCCAGCGTCAGCACGCGCCATGCAGTGGGCCTGGGCATCAGCGCCTTCGAGATCGACCTCTTCGGCCGCCTGCGCGCTTCTTCCGATGCGGCGCTGGCGCGCTACCTGGCGAGCGAGCAGGGCCGGCTGGCGGCGCAGCTGGCCCTGGTGGGCGCGGTGGCCGATGCGTACTATGCCGAGCGGCTCGCACTGGAGCAGGCCCGCCTGGCAGAGCAGACCTTCGCGGACTGGACGCAGTCGCTGCAACTCGTGCAGCTGCGGGCCCGGGCCGGCCAGCGCGGCGGGCTGGATCTGGCCCAGGCCGAGGGCCAGGTCGCCACGGCCCGGGCGGACTGGCAGGCGCGCCAGCGGGCTCAGGCCCAGGCCGGCAATGCCCTGCAACTGCTGGTCGGCATGCCCTCGCTGCCAGCCGACCTGCCCGAAGGCCTGCCGCTGGCCGCGCCGGCGGTGATCACGCGGCTGCCGGCGGGCCTGCCTTCGGATCTGCTGCAGGTGCGGCCCGACATCGCCCAGGCCGAGCAACTGCTGCGGGCCGCCAATGCCGACATCGGCGCGGCGCGTGCCGCGTTCTTTCCGCAGCTCTCGCTGACCGCGTCGCTGGGCTTCGCGAGCCCAGCGCTCGGCGGGCTGTTCGACGGCGGCTCGCGCACCTGGCGTTTCGCGCCGCAGATCAGCCAGCCCCTGTTCCAGGCCGGGCGGCTGCGCGGCGAGCTGCGGCTTGCCGAGGTGCGCAAGTCCGAAGCCGTCGTCGCCTACGAGAAGGCCATCCAGAGCGCTTTCCGCGAGGTGGCGGACGGGCTGGCTGGCAGCGCCACCTACCAGCACCAGATCGCGGCCCAGTCGCAGGTGCTGCGCAGCGCCGAGCGGCGGCTGGCGCTGTCGGACCTGCGCTACCGCGCCGGGCTGGACGGGCGGCTGGAGTTGCTGGATGCTCAGCGCCAGGGCTATGCTGCCCGGCAGACGCTGCTGGAGCTGCGGCGCGCCGAGATCGGCAACGCCGTCGCGCTCTACAAGGCGCTGGGCGGCGGTCTTTCCGAGCAGGCCACGGGGCCTGAGCGCGGCCCGCTTGCGGGGCATGCGCCATGACGCAGCCGCTGCTGGCACAAGACACTGCGCTGCCCCAGGTGCCCGATCCCGGCCCGGGCTGGGCGTGGCGGTTTGGCCTGATCTTCGGCGGGCAGGCGTTCTCGCTGATCGGCTCGGCGCTCAGCCAGTTCGTGCTGCTGTGGTGGATCACGGACACCACGGGCAGCGTTGCCTCCCTGGCCTTCGCGGGCCTGGCGGCGCTGCTGCCCCAGGCGGTGCTGAGTCCGCTGGGCGGCACGCTGGCCGACCGCTGGAGCCGGCGCCTGTTGATGATCGCCGCCGACGCGGTGAGCGCGCTCTGCATGTGCGTGCTGATCGCGCTGTTCCTCTCCGGCCGCATCGAGCTCTGGCATGCCTATTCGATGATGGCGGTGCGCAGCGCCATGCAGGCCTTCCAGCTGCCGGCGGCATCGGCCAGCGTCGCCATGCTGGTGCCCCGGCATTTCCTGCCGCGTGCGGCAGGGCTCAATCAGATGATGCAGAGCCTCACGCTGGTGGCGGCTGCGCCGCTGGGCGCGCTGGCGGTCTCGCTGCTGCCCATGGGCTGGGCCCTGGGCATCGACGTGGTCACCGTGGTGCTCGGCATTACGCCGCTGCTATTGCTGCGCGTACCGCAGCCTCGCCGGGCGCCGGGCGCCCCCACCGGCATCGGACATGAGCTGCGCGAAGGCGTGCAGACGGTGTGGGGGTCGCCCGGTCTGTGGCGGCTCTACGCGCTGCTGGGGGCGGCCATGCTCGTTGTGATGCCCACGTTCACCTTGGTGCCGTTGCTGGTCAAGGTCCATTTCGGCGGAGGCCCGATGCAGGTGGCCTGGATGGAAGGCCTCGCCGGCGGGGGCATGGTGCTGGGCGGCCTGGTGGTGGCGGCTCTTGCGCCGCGCCGGCAGATGCCCTGGGTGCTGTGGGGGCTGGCGCTGTCGTGCCTTGCCATGGCGCTCACCGCGCTGGCGCCGAGCCGGCTGTTCGCCGTGGCCGTGCTGTGGTGGACGGTGAGCGGTATGGCCTTCGCGCTGGGCCATGCGCCACTCACTGCGCTGCTGCAGACCATCGTGCCCCACCAGCTGCAAGGGCGTGTGCTCTCGCTGTTGCACATGGTCGAAGGCCTGGCGTCGCCCGTGGGGCTCGCGCTGGCCTCGCCGCTGGGCGAATGGCTGGGCGTGCGCTGGCTGTTCGTGATCACGGGGGTGTTGGGCACCTTGGTCATCCTGGCCGGGTTTCTGTCCGCTCCGCTGATGCGGCTCGAGGACGGCGAGGCAGCGTGAGAGTGACGTGAAACCGCCTGCTAGCGGTTGTGCGCAGGCGGGAGTCGTGGAGAATGGCAACTATCGTCGGCAGCATTCCCGTGCCGGCTTCAGGCTCTTGCTGCGCCTTCCGGCAGCATGTCTTTCGCGGTCTCCTCACGCCCCTGCCAATGAACAGTCTGCGTCGTATGCTCAATGTCCTGGATCTTTTCCGTCCCGATCAGCCGGTGATCGACGTGGAAATCATCTGCAAGGAGCTGGGCTATACCTCGGCCAGTGCCTACCGCTATCTGCGCGAACTCGGCGATGTCGGCCTGCTGGTGCGCCTGTCGCGCGGCTATGCGCTCGGGCCGCGCATCATCGCGCTGGAGCACCAGATGAGCGCCTATGACCCGCTGCTGGTGCGCGGCCGCGATCTGGTGGACAAGCTGGTGGCCGAAACCGGGCTCGACGCACTCATCAGCGAGTGGTACGGCGACTCGGTGGTGACGGTGCTCGTGCAACGGGGCCCCGACGGCGGGCCGGTCGGCGGCGGCCGGGGGCGGCCGATCGACCTCTTTCACAGCGCCACGGCGAGGGTGGTGCTGGCCTATCTGCTGCCGCGCCAGATCCGCCGCATCTACGACGCCCATGCCTTCCGGCCGGAGCTGCAGCACCTGGGCCTGGAGTGGAAGCAGTTCTCCAAGAGCCTGCTGGCCATCCGCAAGCTGGGCTACTGCATCAGTGAAAGCGAGCTGCACCCCGGCCGCTCGGGCCTGGCGGCGCCCATCTTCGACGAGAAACAGCGCGTGCTGGGCAGCATCACGCTGGTGGGGCGCAGCGAGCGTTTCAAGGCCTTCCAGGAGTCCTTTCTCTGCAAGCTGGTCGTCGATGCGGCGGACGAGCTGACGGCGCGCCTCGCCCAGCAGTAGGGCGCGCGCCGCGATGGGGGCCCACGGCACTTCGCCGTGCGGCAGATGCCGAAATCGGCTACTGCCCTGCCCAACACGGGGATAGGCTGCTTCGCGAGAGGCCAGGAAAGTCGGGATGCCCCCGCGGGCCGCCTCGCCATGGCGGCCCCGCAAGAGCCCGGTGCGCCTTGCGCATCCACCGGGCTTTTCGAGGACTCCATCGTGCACCCCAGAAGAATCAGCCTGCGCCTGCAGGTGCTGCTTGCCACTTTCGCGCTGGTCGGCGCCGGCTTTCTCGCCACGGTGGCGCTGCTGACCCACCAGGCCAGCCAGGCTCAGCGCGACACGGCGCTGATGTACGCCGAACAACTGGCGCGTGCCGAGGCCGACCGGCTGGGCCGGCCCTTCAACCAGGCACTGCAGACCCTGCGGGTGACGGCCCAGTCGCTGGGCGGCCTGGTGGCCGCGCGCAAGCCGGACCGGGACATCGCCAACGCGCAGCTGCGCGCCGTGCTGGAGGGCAACCCCACGCTGCTCGGCCTTTCCACCACCTGGGAGCCCGATGCCTTCGATGGGCGCGATGCCGAGTTCGCCAACACTCCGGGCCATGACCGCAGCGGGCGCTTCGTGCCCTATTGGTACCGCAGCGGGGGCACTTTCCACCTGGAGCCCACGAAGGGCTACGACGAGCCGGGTGCGGGCGATTTCTACCTGGAGGCGGTTCGCACGGGCGAGGAAATGTTCTTCGACCCCTACGACTACGAGATCGGCGGCGCGAAGGTGCGGGTCACCAGCGTGTCCGTGCCGATCCGCGTGGACGGACGGGTCGCCGGCGTGGCGGGACTGGACATCGCCGTGGCCGACGTGCAGGCCGCGGTCGCGGCCATTCGCCTTTACGGCAGTGGCTATGCCACCCTGGTCTCGCATGCTGGCGAGATCATCGGCGACCCGCACCGCGAACTCCTGGGGCAGGACGTGGAGGCCGGCGGCATGCAGGCCGGCGCCAAGGCTGCCATCCAGGCCGGCCAGCCGCTCACCGTGCGCTGGACCGATCCCGCCACCGGCCGGGCCATGACCCGCATCTACGCGCCGCTGCGCGTGGGCGACATCCGCACCCCCTGGTCCCTGGCGGTGACGGTGCCTGATGACGAACTGCTCGCGCCCGTCGTCCGGCTGCGGCACGTGGCGCTGGGGCTGGCACTGGTGAGCCTGCTGGCGGTCATGGGGGGCCTCGCCTGGCTGCTGGACCGGCTGGTGCTGCGGCCCCTGGGCGGCGAGCCCGCCCGTGCCGTCGCGCTGGCGCAGAGCGTGGCCGCGGGCGACCTGACCACCGTGGTGCCTGTGCGCGCCGGCGACAGTGGGAGCCTGATGGCCGCTCTCGCCGCCATGCAGCAGCGCCTGACCGAGCTGGTGGCAGGCATGCGCGCACAGGCGCAGACCGTGTCGCTGACCTCCAGCCAGATCGCCGAGGGCAACCAGGACCTTTCCTCGCGCACCGAAGAGCAGGCCAGCGCCCTGCAGCAGACGGCAGCCTCGGTGGAGCAATGGAGCACGGCCGTGCGGCACAACGCCGACAGTGCGCGCCATGCGAGCGAACTGGCGGGCGAGACGGCGGAATTCGCCGTCGATGGCGGGCGGCTGGTGAGCGAGGTTGTCGCGACCATGGGTGACATCGACGCAGCCTCTCGCCGGATCGCCGACATCACCGGCGTCATCGACGGGCTGGCGTTCCAGACCAATCTGCTGGCGCTCAACGCGGCGGTGGAAGCTGCGCGGGCGGGCGAGCAGGGGCGGGGCTTTTCCGTGGTCGCGCAGGAGGTGAGGGCACTCGCGCAGCGCTCGGCGGTGGCGGCCCGGGACATCAAGGGCCTCATTGCCGCATCGGTGCGCCAGGCGGAGGCCGGCAGCCAGCGCGCTGCGCAGGCCGGCCAGGCCATGAACACCATGGTGCAGCGCATCCAGGAGGTCTCGCGGATCGCGCATGAAATCAGCACGGCGACGGCGCAGCAGAGTGTGGGCATCGGCGAGTTGAGCCAGGCCATCGGCACGATGGACCAGGTCACCCAGCAGAACGCAGCCCTGGTGGAGGAGGCGGCCGCAGCGACCGAAGCGCTGAAGGCGCAGGCCGGGCAGATGGAGCAGGCGGTGCTCGTTTTCAGGCTCTGAGGATCCTTCAGCGGGGGCGGCTTGCGGCCCCGCCGACCCCTTGCCGATTCGGGCTACCGAGCCGCAGCGATCTCCACGACCATCGACTGCACCCGAGGACGCTGGACTCCATTCCCGGCGGCGGCCCGACTCCGGGCTGCCAGGGATTGCCTGCAGCGCCTTCGCTTCCACCCTCATGCAATCGACTGAACGAAAAGGTATGGCTGTGACTGAAACCGAACTGGAAGCCCTGAATTTCCCCGATGCACCGCGCATGGTGTCCGCCGACTTCCCCGGCCCGAAATCGGCCGCCGCGCTGGAACTGTCGGCCCGCACCGAATCGATGGCGCGCGGCGCCGGCCGCGCCCCGGTGGTCATCGACCAGGCCCTGGGCGTGACCTTCAAGGACCCGGATGGGAACACCTACATCGACCTGTCGGCCGGCGTGGGCGTGAGCAGCGTGGGCCGCTGCCACCCCAAGGTGGTGGAGGCGATCCGCGCCCAGGCCGGCGTGCTGGCTCATTCGATGGAAGTCAACAGCACCCGCCGCACCGAACTGGCCGCCAAGCTCTCGGAAATCATGCCCGAGGGTCTGCGCGGCGACTGCGTGACCTTCTTCACCCAGAGCGGCAGCGACGCGCTGGAAGCTGCTGTGAAGTTCGCCAAGCGCGTCACCGGCCGGCACCAGATCGTCGCTTTTCACGGCGGCTACCACGGCGTATGGAACGCGTCGGTGGCGCTCACCACCGGCACGGCCTACCGCAAGGGCTACGGGCCGTTCATGGGTGGCGTGATCCACGCCCCCTATCCCTATGCCTACCGCTTTCCGTTCGACACCACGCACAAGAGCGCCGAGCAGATCGCGGGCGAATACGTGGACTACCTGCTGAACACCCCCTACACGGCTGCCGACGACGTGGCCGCCGTGATCGTGGAGCCGGTGCAGGGCGAGGGCGGCTACGTTCCGCCGTCGCCTGAATTCCTGCAACTGCTGCGCAAGGCCTGCGACAAGAGTGGCGCGCTGTTGATCGTGGACGAGGTGCAGGCCGGCGCCGGCCGTACCGGCAAGATGTGGGCGGTGGAGCATTCGGGCGTCAAGCCCGACATGCTGACCTTCGGCAAGGGCGTGGGCGGCGACGTGCCCATGGCTGGCCTGGTGATGCGGTCCGACCTGGCCGCGAAGATCCCGGACGGCTCCGCGCCCAACACCTTCGCGGCGAACTCCGTCTCCGCTGCTGTGGCGCTGACCAACATCGCGCTGCTGCAGGACCCGGCGCTGGGCCTGATCGACCGCGCCCACGCGCTGGGCCTGGAAGCCCAGGATTACCTCCGCAAGCTGGGCAGCCCGTACATCGGCGAAGTGCGGGGTCGCGGCCTGATGATCGGCATCGAGCTGGTCGAAGACGCCGCCACCAAGGAGCCGCTGGGCCGCGAAAAGATGGGCCAGCTCATGGGCTACGTGCTGACCCACGGCGTGATGATGGTGCCCTGCGGCCGCTACGGCAACGTGATGCGGGTGATGCCCTCGCTCACGATTCCTCGCTCGCTGCTCTTCAAGGCGCTTGATGTGTTCGGCGAAGGCTTGAAGACGCTCTGAGCGCGGCGCGGCGCGCCGGAACCGGGAGCTTGCGCGGTGCCTTGGAGCCTGCCGCGTTGCTCCCGGGCCGGCGCCACAGGCGGGGCTGGAGGCGATCCGATCCGCCTGATCTCCGCAGAGCTTGCCGCCGCCCGCCGGGAGACCGGCAGGCGCACGCCATGTCCCTAGAGCCCCCTTCAGGCGGGCTCCTTCCCCGAAGTTCGCACACCCGGCCCTGAGGCGCCGGGCGCCTGCGACTTCCCGTGGAAAACGCCAGCAGCCGGCCACGGCCTTGTTTTGCCAATGAGGCATTGCGCTTCAAAGATTTTCAGAAAATTCATTGCGAAATTTCGTTTAAACGATAAAGTTGCAAAAAATAAAGGTGCTGCGGATGCCGCGAAATGCGGCCATGCAGGTGTGCCGTAAGTCCGTTGGACAAGGAGCCCGGTGATGCAAAAGATGCTGCTGCGAGTTGTGTGGGTCTTCATGACGCTGCTGATGGCGGCTGGCCAGGCGTGCGCTGCGGCCGGCTCTGGCTGGCCCGCGAGGCCGATCCGCATCGTCGTGCCCTATCCGCCTGGCACCGGGCCCGACGTGATGGCCCGGCTGGTGGCCGAGGGCGTGTCCAAGGAGCTGGGCACCAGCGTGATCGTGGAGAACAAGCCGGGCGCCAATGCCGTCATCGGCACGGGCGAGGTCGTGAAGGCGCCGGCGGACGGCTACACCTTCCTGCTGGTGGATCGGCTCACCCTCGCCGTGAACCCCTTGCTCTACCCGCTGCCCTTCGATCCGGCACGCGACCTGGTGTCGGTCGGCAACGTGGCCGACGTGGCGCTCTACCTGGTGGTGGCGCGGGACGTGCCGGCGAACGATTTCCGCTCGTTCATCGCCTACGCCAAGGCCCATCCCGGCCAGGTGACCTTCGGCACCGGCGGCGTGGGCAGCGTCATGCACCTCAACATGGAGCTGCTGCAGGCCGGCACGGGCGTGCAGTTCCTGCACGTTCCCTACAAGGCGCTGGCCGAGGTGCTGCCCGCCATGCTGGGCGGGCAGGTGCAGGCCACCTCGGGCGGCGTCGAGGCCATGCTGCCCCACGTTCAGAAGGGCTCGCTGAAGTTGCTGGCCGTGGGAGCGCCCGCGCGCCTGCCGGTGACGCCTTCGGTGCCCACGATCACCGAGGCAGGCGGATCGAGCGACATGCTGATGTCCACCTCCTACACCTTTCACGCCCGGGCCGGCACGCCGCCCGAGGTGCTGGAACGCATGAATTCCGCGCTGACCAAGGTACTGCTTCAGCCGGAAGTGCAGGCCTGGACGGCCGCGCGCGGCCTGCAGGCCCGGCCCTCGACCGCCGCCGCCGTCGATGCGCGCATCCAGGACGACAGGCTCCGCATCGGGCGCCTGGTGCGCGAGCGCGGAATCAAGGCCCAGTGAATGCGGGGCCGCCGGACATGAACCCATCGAAATCAACAGAGGATCGGTAATGAAGCAAACGAGTGGTGCGCAGGCCTTGTGGGCGGCGCTTTCGGCGCAAGGGGTGGATACCTGCTTCGCCAACCCGGGCACGACCGAGCTCGACCTGGTGCGCGGCCTGGAAGCGCTGCCCGAGATGCGCTGCGTGGTGGGGCTGCAGGAAAACGTCTGCACCGGCGCGGCCGACGGCTACGGCCGCATGCGTGGGCGGCCGGCCGCCACGCTGCTGCACCTGGGCCCGGGCTTTGCCAACGGCATCGCCAACCTGCACAACGCCCGCCGCGCTCGCACGCCCATCGTCAACGTGATCGGTGACCACATGAGCTGGCATCTTCCTTACGACGCGCCGCTCACCTCGGACATCGAATCGCTGGCGCGGCCGGTCTCGGGCTGGGTGCATCGCATCACCGGCACGGATGACGTGGTGCCGGCGGCGGAGGATGCGGTACGCCAGAGCCTCGCCGCGGGCGGGCAGGGCGCCACGCTCATCTTCCCGGCCGACTACCAGGCCGATCCCGTGTCCACGCCGCCCGGCGCCGTGCCTGCCCAGGAGCCCCAGAAGGCATTGCAGGCCGATGGCTACGACCATGCCCAGGCTCTCGGCCGGCTGCGGGCCGGGCGCCGCATCGTCTTCCTGCTGGGAGGCGGCGGCGAACTCAGCGGACTGGGCGTGCGTGCGCAGCGCGCCGTCTCGCGCCTGGCGTCGGTGCTGGGCGCCGGAGCCTACGCCGAGACCTTTCCCTCGCGCTCCGAACGCGGACAGGGCCTGCCGGCCTTCGACCGGCTGCCGTACTTCCCCGAGCCGGCGCGTGCCGTGCTGGACCCCTGTGATCTGGTGGTGCTGGCCGGCGCCATGCCGCCGGTGACGTATTTCGGCTATGCCGGCCATCCCAGCGCGCTGGTGGAGGCCGAACGCCTGCTGACCATCGCCGAGCCCGGCCTGCCGGTGGCCGAGCGGCTGGAGCGGCTGGCCGACGCGCTGGAGGCGCCTGCCTATGCCGCGCCCGTGCACGCGCTGCCGCCGCAGCCCGAAGGGCCGCTCACGCCCGCCGCCATCGCCGCCGTGCTGGCGCGCGCGCTGCCCGCGCAGGCCATCGTGTCCGTCGAGGGTGGCACCTGCGGCTACCCGTTCTATGCGGCCTCCGCCGCGGCGCCTGCGCACACCACGCTCACCAACACCGGCGGCGCCATCGGCCAGGGGCTGCCCGTGGCGCTGGGCGCGGCCATCGCCTGCCCGGACCGCCAGGTGGTGGCGCTCGTTTCCGACGGCAGCACGCAATACACCATCCAGACGCTGTGGACCATGGCCCACGAGGGGCTCGACATCGTGGTGCTGGTCGCCGCCAACCACCAGTACGCCATCTTGCGCAACGAGCTGCGGCGCGGTGGCGCGGCGCTGGGCGCACGCGCCGAGGCCATGACCGCGCTGGATTCGCCCCGCATCGACTGGGTCGGCCTGGCCGAGTCCTACGGCGTGCCCGCGACGCGTGCCGCCACGGCGCAGGAGTTGGCGGGGCAACTGCGCGAGGCGTTCGCCCGCAGCGGCCCGGCTCTGATCGAGATGGCGCTGTAAGGGCCGCACCGGCCTCTCAGACCCCCAACGCAAAAACCCAACAGCGCAGCCCGACACGGCCCGCGCTCATCGAAGGAGCAACAGACATGGATTTGAAACTCAACGGCAAGGTGGCCATCGTGACCGGCGGCAGCCTGGGCATAGGCCGTGCAGTGGCGCAGGCGCTGGCCGCCGAAGGCGTGCGCGTGGGCATCGTGGCCCGCAACCAGGCCACGCTGGAACAGGTGGCGCGCGAGATCACCGAGGCCACCGGCACCGAGGTGATGGCCGCCCCCGCCGACGTGGCGGATACGGCGCAAGTCGATGCTGCGGTCGAACTGGTCGCCGCGCGCTTCGGGCGCATCGACATCCTGGTCAACGGCGCCGCGCATCCGGGCGGCCTGGTGCGCAGCGAGATCGAGAACGCGAGCCCCGAAGGCCTGCTGGAAGACATCAACATCAAGGTGGTGGGCTACATGCGCTTCGCCAAGGCGGTGGCGGCCCACATGCGCCGCGGCGGCTGGGGGCGCATCGTCAACATCGGCGGCCTCACGGGCCGGGGCAGCAAGCAGCTCTCGGGCATGCGCAACGTGGCCATCTGCCACCTGACCAAGACGCTGTCGGACCAGCTCGGCCCGGCCGGCATCACGGTGAACGTGATCCATCCCGGCGTGGTCGAGACCCCGCACATCCACGAGCTCTACGCCAAGGAAGCCAAGCTGCAGGGCCTGACGCCCGAGCAGGTCGAGGCCAACTACGCCAAGGCCACGCCTATTCGCCGCGTGCTGCAGGTGCAGGAGATCGCCGACGTGGTGCTCTTCCTCGCCTCCGACCGGGCTGCGGCCATCACGGGTGAATCCATCGCCGTGGATGGCGGCATCACGCGCGGCATCTTCCTCTGAACCCATTGCCTATCGAAGGAGCAGCAGACATGAACGGAACGATTCTGGTCGCAACGGCCGGGCAGGGCATCCTGCGCAGTGCGGACAACGGCACCAGCTGGCACCGCCTGGGCCTCAAGGAAGCCATCGAGTTCGATGGCACGGTGCGGTCGCTGGCGGTGGACCCGTCCGACCCCAGCCGCGTGCTGGCGGGCGCCGACGTGGGCATCTGCCTCAGCACCGACGGCGGCGCGCATTTCCAGCGCGTGCCGTCGCCTGCCGACGGGCTCACGGTGTGGGCCATGGCCTTCAGCCCGGCCAACCCCAAGCTGGTTCTGGCGGGCACGGGCGCGCCGTCGCGGGCACGCATGTTCCGCTCGCTGGATGGCGGCCTCACCTGGACGCAGCTGGACGTGGAGCTGCCCGAGTTCTGCTCGGGCGTGCATCGCCCGCGCATCCTGACCGTGGCCTTCCACCCCGAGCGGGCCGAAGAGGTCTGGTTCGGCGTGGAAGAGGGCGGTGCCTGGCGCAGCCAGGATGCCGGCGACACCTGGGAGCGGGTGGACACGCCCGGGCGCGGCATCAACAATTCCGACATCCACGCCATCGCGGTGCTGCCCGCCACGGCCGAGGCGCCCGCCAAGCATGTGGTGGTCACGGTCAACTCGGTGTGCGAAAGCACCGACGACGCCAAGACTTTCACCTTCGCACCCTCCAAGGACCGCTTCGACGGCCTCTACTACACCCGCACGGTGCAGGTGCTGGACCGTGCCGGGAACCAGCTGCTGCTGGCGATCGGCGACGGCACGCCCGGTCGCCAGACCCGTATCTACCGCTCCGAAGACCGCGGCCAGACCTGGGCGCAGACGGTGCTGCACACCCCCCCGAACTCCACCGTGTGGGCGTTCGGAGCGCATGCCAGCGACCCGGCGCTGCTCTTTGCCGGCACCAAGTACGGCCATCTGCTGCGCTCTACCGACGGAGGGCTGAGCTGGTACAAGGAATGGCGCGACTTCAGCGAGATCACGGCCGTGGCCTGGACGCCCTTCACGGCGCCGGTCCACGCCCATCCGCAATCCATCCACTGAGCGGCGAGGAGTCCACCCATGTCGGACCACATTCCCGCTCTCCCGCCCGGCGGCGTCGAGGTCAAGGCCCGCATCCGGCGCACCCACCTGGCGCTCTTCGTCAAGGACCCTTTCGCTTCCGCCCCCTGGTACGAGGACGTGCTGGGCATGACGGTGACCGCGCGCGGCGAGCGCTGGGTGTTCCTGACCTTCGGGCAGAAGCACCACGACATCGCGCTCATCCAGGTGGACGACCCCGCAGCCGCCACGCGCGGCACGATCAATCTGCAGCACTACGGGCTGGAGATCGAGGGCGACATGGACGACCTGCGCCGCCTGCACGGCATGTTGCTGCGCAAGGGCGTTCCTGTCGTGAAGACCACCGACCACAAGGTCGGCTACGGGCTCTATTTCGAAGACCCCGACGGACACCGCTTCGAGTTCTTCCTGGAGACCGTGCACGACGACGAAGAGGGTAAGCAGCTGCTGGGCCAATACAACGCGCCCAGCGGCCACTTCGACCTGAAGCCGCTCTGAGTTGCGTCGCAGCGTACGCACAGCCCACCCCATTGCCTGAATCCAACTTTTCGGAACCTTTCCCATGACCACCTCTGACCTCAGCGCCTTCCACATCCGCAAGTGGTACCTCCAGATCGAAGACACGCACGCCGGCGAGACCGGCGCCCCGGCCGACGGCGCGCCGCTGCGCAAGATCGTCATCGCCGCCTGCCTGAAGAATCCGTTCGCCGGCCGCTTCGAGCAGGACCTGTCGGCACTGATCGACCCATCGCCCGCACTGGGCCGCGAATTCGCCCGCCGCATCCGCGAGGCCGCCGCCGGCCAGCCCATCGAGAGCTACGGCAAGGCCTGCCTGGTGGGCATCGACGGCGAATACGAGCACGGCAACGCGCTGCTCACCAACCCCGCCGCCAACCCGGTGCGCGAGGGCATCGGCGGTGGAAAGTCGTGGGTGCCTTCAACGGGCAAGCGCGGCGGCCCCGGCACCGTGATCGACATTCCGCTCGCCCACAAGGACGCGCTCTACGTGCGCTCGCATTACGACACCGTCACCGCGCACTTCAGCGACGGCCCCAACCGCGACGAGCTGCTCGTCATCTGGGCCTTCGCCACGCGCGGCCGCCTGAACGCCCGCCTGGGCGGCCTGGCGGCCTCGGATGTCAAGGGCCAGGATGGCCTCTACTGAGCCGAACCGGCGCCCGCTTTCGTCCGCAGAGCCACGCACCATGCAACGCCGCGACCGCACGCTCGCCCTGCGCGGGCTTCGCTTCCACGTCACCGAATGGGGTGACGCCACCGGCTGGCCGGTCGTGATGCTGCACGGCATCCGCGGCTATGCCGAGACCTTCGCCGGCGTCGCGCAGGCGCTGCAGCCGGGCCTGCGCGTCATCGCGTTCGACCAGCGCGGCCGCGGAGAGACCGACTGGGACCCGCTGCACGACTACTACACCGATGCCTATGTGGCCGACCTGAAGGCCGTGGTGCAGGCGCTGGAGCTGCAGCGCTTCGACCTGCTCGGGCACTCGATGGGCGGCATCAACGCCATCGTGTATGCGGCGCAGAACCCCTGCCATGTGCGGCGTCTGGTCATCGAAGACGCAGGCCCCGGCGCCTTCGAGGCGAGCGCAGGAGCGCGGCGCATCCGCCAGGAATTCGCCACCACCCCGAGCCGTTTCGACAGCTGGGAGCAGGCCAGCGACTTTATGCGCGGGCTGCGCCCCACGGTCACGGAAGAGGCGCGCCAGCAGCGTCTGCGCAGCATGCTCAAGCCGCTGCCTGACGGTGGCCTCACCTGGCGCTATGACCATGTGGGCATCGCCCGCACACGGCTGGCGCCCGACCCGGCCCGCGTCGTGGACCTGGCCCCCTATGTGAGCGCCATCGCCTGCGAAACCCTGGTGTTGCGTGGCGGCCGGTCCGACTACCTGCAACCCGAGATGGTGGAACGCATGCGTGCTGCCAATCCACTCATCGAGGCGGCGGAAATTCCCGATGCCGGGCATTACGTGCACGACGACCAGACCGAGCTTTTCGCGCAGGCGGTCAGGGCCTTCCTGCTGCGCCCCCCGTCGCCAGCGGCGGTTGAGGCGACGAAAACAAAGACAACGACTTCCCCGGAAACGACCCCGTGATCCACGAAATCAGAACCTACTCCCTGGTCCCTGGCGGCGTGCGCGAGTACCTGCGCATCTACAACGAAATGGGCCGCGAAGTGCAGACCCAGCTGCTGGGCCAGCTCGTGGCGCTCATGACGCCGGAGACCGGCGACCTCAACCAGCTGGTCTTCCACTGGCGATTCGAGAGCCTCGAAGAGCGTTCGCGCCGCCGCGGCGAGCTGCTGGCGGATGCGCGCTTCGCCGAATTCCGAAAGCAGGTGCGACACCTGCTGGTGCAGCAGGACAGCCGCCTGCTGAGCCCGGCCTGACGGGGCGCGTGCGCCCCCTGCATGAGACGAAGAAAAATGGAGGCTTCCATGACAACACCGATGGACGTGCCCGTGCTGATCGTCGGCGCCGGCCCCGTGGGCGTGACCATCGCCAACCTGCTCGGAACCTACGGCGTGCGCGCCCTCGTGATCGACCGCAGCCCTGCAGTGCTGGACTACCCCCGCGCCGTGGGACTGGACGACGAGGCCCTGCGCACCTTCCAGTCCGCGGGCCTGGCCGACGACATGCTGCGCGACATGATCCAGAACGTGCCCATGCGCATGTACACCGGCTCGCGCCAGTGCTTTGCCGAGATCCTGCCTTCGACCCGCGAATTCGGCTGGTTTCGCCGCAACCTGTTCTCGCAGCCGCTGGGCGAGGCCACGCTGCGAAAGGGCCTGGAGCGGTTCCCCGAGGTGGAGCTGCGCGTGGGCGTGGAACTGCTCGACCTGCAGCAGGACGAGGCGGGCGTCACCGCCACGCTGCGCAACCTGGCTGGCGTGGAAACCGAGGTCCGCGCCAGCTACGTGGTGGCCTGTGACGGCGGCCGCAGCCTGGTGCGCGAGCGCATCCTGAAGCTGCCCTATGAAGGTCGCACACATGCCGCCAAGTGGGTGGTCATCGAGTGCGATGCGGACCCACTGGACGCGCCCTACACCGCGCTGCACTGCGAGCCGCAGCGGCCCCATGTCTGCCTGCGCCTGCCCTATGGCCTGCGACGCTGGGAGTTCATGTTGTTCCCCGGGGAAGACGGCGAGCAGATGCTCGCGCCTGACAAGGTCTGCGAACTGCTGCGCAGCCATGTGGCCGAACCGGAAAAGCTCAACGTGATCCGGGCGCGTGTCTATACCCACAACTCGCGGGTCGCCGGCTCCTTCGTCGTGGGCCGCGTGTGCCTGGCGGGCGACGCCGCCCACATCACGCCGCCCTGGATCGGCCAGGGCCTCAATGCCGGCGTGCGCGACGCCTTCAACCTGGCCTGGAAGCTGGCCTGGATCCTCCAGGGCCGGCTCAAGCCCGAGCTGCTCTCCAGCTACCAGGATGAGCGCCACGCCCATGCCAAGGCCATGATTGATCTGGCCGACCTGTTCGGCGCCGTGCTATCGCAGCGCAACCGTTTCGTGGCCTGGCTGCGCGACCGGTTCTTCCTGTCGATTCGCAACATTCCGCAGGTGCGTGACTATGTGCTGCAGATGAAGTTCAAGCCCATGCCGCGCTTCACCCGTGGCATCGTGCGCAACAGCGGCTTGGCGCAGCGCGACGAGCTGGTGGGGCGCATGTTCATCCAGCCCAACGTCGAGTTCCGCTGCGGCTTCACCCAGCGGCTGGATGATCTGGTGGGCCCGCGCTTCGCGCTCATCAGCTGGCGCAGCGACCCGCTGGCCGATGCACCCGCCAGCCTGCGCGAGAGCCTGGATCGCCTGGGCTGCGACCACTACGTGGCCCTGCGCTCGCGGTGTGGCGCCCGCGACTGGGGTTCGCCCGCCGTCGAAGCCATCACCGGCGCGGTGATCCAGGACGTGGAGAACAGCCTGGGCCTGTGGTTCCAGCGCACGGGCGTGGATTGGGTGCTGATCCGGCCCGACCGCTTCATCGCCGCCGTGGGCGCTGCGTCCGACGCCGTGCCCGAGCTGACGGCCTTCTGCGGCGACGTGCTGGCCGATGGTGCCGTGCCGGCAGCAAAAGCCCGGCACACCGCGCCGGCCGAGGCCCTGGCCGCCTGAGCCGACGCTTGCCGCAGGGGCGGGCTGTCATCACCGGCCGTCCCGCTCCCTTGACATCCCATCCCCTCGGTCCATCACCGGGGCGCCTGCGCCCCAGATTCCCTACGACCATGTACCCCGAACTCCTGCTCTACATCGACGGCCGTTTCCAAGGCCTGGCCGGACGCCAGTTCCAGGAAGTGCGCGACCCCGCCACCCTGGAGCCGCTGGGCCGGCTGCCCTGGGCCACCAGCGCGGACATCGACCACGCGCTGAACGCAGCCCACGCCGCCTTCCAGACCTGGCGCGAGGTCTCGCCACTGGAGCGCTCGGACGTGCTGCGCCGCGTCGCCGCGCTCACCCGCGAACGCTCTGCCGCCATCGGCCGCGCCATCACGCAGGACAACGGCAAGCCGCTGGCCGATGCGGTGGCCGAAGTCCTCAACGCCGCCGAGCACATCGAGTGGCATGCCGAGGAAGGCCGGCGCATCTACGGCCGGGTGGTGCCTTCGCGCGACCCGGCCGTGCGGCAGTGGGTGGCGCGGGAGCCGGCCGGCGTCTGCGCGGCCTTCAGTCCCTGGAACTTTCCCTTCGGCCAGGCCATGAAGAAGGCGGCCGCCGCCATCGCGGCCGGCTGCACCATGGTGCTCAAGGGGCCGGAGGAATCGCCCAGCGCGATCGTGGCGATGGCCCGGCTCTTCCATGATGCGGGCCTGCCCGCGGGCGTGTTCAACATCCTCTGGGGCCCGCCGGCCGAAATATCCCGCCGGCTGATCGAGGCGCCGCAGGTGCGCGTCGTCTCCTTCACCGGATCGGTGCCGGTGGGGCGGCAGTTGGCTGCGCTGGCGGCCTCCCACCTCAAGCGCATGACCATGGAACTGGGCGGCCATGCGCCCGTACTGGTGTTCGACGATGCCGACGTGCCCCGTGCCGCCACCCTGCTGGCGCGCATGAAATCGCGCAATGCGGGCCAGGTCTGCGTGTCGCCCACACGCTTTTTCGTCCAGAGCGGGGTGCATGACCGCTTCCTTGCCGCCTTCGCCGAAGCCCTGGCCACCATGCGCGTCGGCCATGGCCTGGAGGACGGCGTGCAGATGGGCCCACTGATCCACGAACGGCGCCTGCAGGCCGTGAGTGAGCTGGTGCGCGACGCCGAACAGGCCGGTGCCGACGTGGTGCTGGGCGGCCAGCGCCTGCCGGGGCCTGGCCACTTTCATGCCCTGACCTTGCTGGCTGGCGTGCCCGACACAGCCCGTGTGATGCGCGAGGAACCTTTCGGCCCCGTCGCTGCACTGGTCCGCTTCGATACGGCGGACGAGGCCGTGCAGCGAGCCAACGCGTTGCCCTTCGGGCTGGCCTCGTATGTCTTCACGACCTCGCTGCAAACCTCGCACCGCGTGGCGCAGCGGCTGGAGGCCGGCATGGTCAACATCAACCACTCCGGCATGGCCCATCCGGAGCTGCCCTTCGGCGGCGTCAAGGACAGCGGCTTCGGCAGTGAAGGCGGCACCGAATCGTTCGACGCCTTCCTGGTGACCAAGATGGTCACGCAGATCTGAGCCTTCCCATTTCCCTTTCCACACATTCCCAGGACCCATTTCGCATGCTGAACCTGAAAGACCCCGCGCTGCTGCGCGATCAATGCCTGGTGGACGGCCGCTGGATTTCCGGCGAGCGCACCATCGACGTCACCAATCCTGCGACCGGCGCCGTCATTGGCCAGGTGCCACGCCTGGGCCAGAGCGAGACGCGCGAGGCCATCGCCGCCGCTGACCGCGCCTGGCCCGCCTGGCGTGCCCGCACGGCGCACGAGCGTTCGGCGCTGCTGGCCCGCTGGCATGCGCTGATCCTGGAGCACCAGGACGATCTCGCGCGCATCATGACAGCCGAGCAGGGCAAGCCGCTGGCCGAGGCGCGTGGCGAGATCGGCTATGCCGCCTCGTTCATCCAGTGGTTCGCGGAAGAGGCCAAGCGGGTTTATGGCGAGACCATTCCCGCGCCCATCGCCTCCCAGCGCATCGTGGTCACCAAGGAGCCGGTGGGCGTTTGCGCTGCCATCACGCCTTGGAACTTTCCCGCCGCCATGATCACGCGCAAGGCCGGTCCGGCCCTCGCCGCCGGCTGCGTAATGGTCGTCAAGCCGGCCAGCCAGACGCCGCTCACGGCGCTGGCCCTGGCGGCCCTGGCCGAGCGCGCCGGCATTCCGGCGGGCGTGCTGTCGGTGGTCACGGGCGCGGCCGGCGAGGTCGGCACCGAGCTGGCCACCAACCCGCTGGTGCGCAAGCTCAGCTTCACCGGCTCGACCGAAGTGGGCCGGCACCTGATGCAGCAGACGGCCGCCACGGTCAAGAAGGTGTCGATGGAGCTGGGCGGCAACGCGCCCTTCATCGTGTTCGAAGATGCCGATCTGGACGCGGCCGTGGAAGGCGCCATCGTCTCCAAGTTCCGCAATGCCGGCCAGACCTGCGTCTGCGCCAACCGGCTCTATGTGCATGACAGCGTCCACGACGCCTTCGCGGACAAGCTCGCCGCTGCGCTCTCGGCACTGAAGGTGGGCCCGGGCGCCGAGGAGGGCGTGCGTATCGGCCCGCTGATCGACGAGGCCGCCGTGCGCAAGGTGGAAGAGCACCTGGCGGATGCCACCGCCAAGGGCGCGCGCGTGGTCACGGGCGGGCATCGCCACGCGCTGGGGCGCAGCTTCTTCGAGCCCACCCTGGTGGTGGGCGTGACGCAGGCGATGCGCGTGGCCCGCGAGGAGACCTTCGGCCCCATGGCGCCGCTCTTCCGCTTCCGCACCGAGGATGAAGTAGTCGCCATGGCGAACGACACCGAGTTCGGGCTCGCCAGCTATTTCTACGCCCGCGATCTGGGCCGCGTGTGGCGCGTGGCCGAACGCCTGGAATACGGCATGGTGGGTGTGAACACCGGTCTTATCTCCAACGAGGTGGCACCCTTCGGCGGCGTCAAGCAGTCCGGCCTGGGGCGCGAGGGTTCGCGCCACGGCATTGAGGACTATCTGACCATCAAGTACATCAACATGGCGGGCATCTGAGGCGCTGCCTGCCTGTTATCCCAACTTCCCTCTTCATCCCTTTCTTTCGCCGCCCGTTTCACGGAGAACCCATGTCTGCACCCCGCGCTCCCGACCATCCCATCGATCCGCTCTTCACCAACCGCTGGTCGCCCCGCGCCTTCGCCGGCACCGCGATTCCCCAGGCCGCCTTGCTGAGCTTGCTGGAAGCTGCGCGGTGGGCGCCTTCGGCCTACAACGCGCAGCCATGGCGTTTCGTCTATGCGCGCCGCGACACCGCCGCCTGGGCGCCCATCTTCGGTTCGTTGGTGGAATTCAATCAGGGCTGGGCGCAACATGCGGCAGCGCTCGTGGTCGTGATCTCTGCAGAGGAGGCCGTGTTCCCCGGGGCCGAGTCGGCGGCGCCCAATGCCTCGCATGCCTTCGATGCCGGCGCCGCCTGGGCGAGCATCGCGTTCCAGGCCACTCTTTCGGGTTGGGCCGCCCATGCCATGGCCGGCTTCGACGCCGAGGCGCTCCAGAGTGCGGTGGGCCTGCCCGAAGGCTACGTGATCCACGCCGTGGTGGCCATCGGCCGCCCGGGCGACAAGGCAGCGCTGCCCGACTATCTGCACGCCATGGAGCAGCCCAGTGGCCGTAGGCCCTTGGGCGAGCTGGCGGCCGAAGGGCGCTTCCGTTCCGACGGCGCCTGAACGGCAGCGTGATGTGACACCCGAGGGCGCAGGCGAAATGCCTGCGCCCTTTTTTCTGGCTAGGGCGCTTTCAGTGCGCTTTCAGGGTTGCGCGCTGACTGCACCGCCGGCGGCGACAGGGCCCTGGCGTGAATAGACCACGGCGCGGGCTTGGGGACCGAGCGCCACCGAGGTCAGGCCCAGGCGATCGGGCCGGTTCTCGGTCTCGAAGCTCGCTCCCCCGTCCTGGCTGCGCAGCATCAGCCCGTCCAGTCCCACGCCTACCACCTGTCTGCCCGACGCGGCCAGTGCGGTGATCGAGGACTGGCTGTGCGTATCCACGCGCTGCCAGCTCTGGCCGTCATCGGTGCTGCGGTAGAGCGCGCCGCGCATGCCGGCCGCCAGCAGTGTGCCGTCGGCCAGGGCGGCGCCGGTCCAGAAGGAGCCCTGGTAGCCGGTGTGCAGATAGGTCCAGTGCCGGCCCTGGTCATCGGAGCGCAGCACCGTGCCTTTCTCGGCCGCGGCGAAGAGGCGACCTTTGGCATCGGCGAAGAGGCTCATCAGATTCAGGTCGGCCTTGCGAGCGCCCTCGGGAACCGGCATCTCCACCGTCTGCCAGGTGGCGCCGCCGTCCTCCGTCGTCAGCACCAGGGACCAGAGGCCCACCGCGACGCCATGCCGCGGATCGAAGAAATGCACGGCGAAGAGGGGGCGATCGTTCTGCAGGTCCTTGCGCTGCAGCGTCCAGGTCTCGCCGCCGTCGGCCGTGTGCAGGATGGCGCCGGCATGGCCCACGGCCCAGCCCTGGCGGTCGTCCGCGAAGCTCACGGACGTGAGGGTGATGTCCACCGGCACCGAGCGCGCCTGGCGGTGCGTCTTGCCGCCGTCGTCCGAGAGCAGCACCACGCCGTGTTCGCCCACGGCCACCAGGCGGGAACCGGCGTGGGCGCTGGCCAGCAGCATGGCCTGACTGGCGTGGCGCACGAGCTGCGCGGGCGCGATTTGTGGAGTGGAGGGCAGGGCAGCCGCTGCGGCAGCCGGCAGAGTGGGCGGCGTGGGCTGGGCCCCTCCGCTGGCAGGCAGCGCGAGTGCCGCGCACAGCCACAGGGCGGGAAGAGTCTGGGGCAGGGGTGTGGTGGATTTCATGGAGGGGAAGCCAGTCTGCAGAAAAGGAACGGCATCAGTGGGCATCAGTGGTGCTGCAGGCCCGTGGCCTGCACCGGCTTGCGGCGCGGAAAGAGGCGCTCCAGCCAGACGGCGACGGCGGGCAGGGCGGTCATGGCCATCACCATGTTCACCATGAACATGAAGGCCAGCAGCTTGCCCATGTCGGCCTGGAACTTGAGCTGCGAGAACGACCAGGTCGCCACGCCGATGGCCAGCGTGATGGCGGTGAAGATGGTGGCCGTGCCCACCTCCAGGATCGAGTTCTCCACGGCCTTGACCATGGGCTGGCCGTTCGCCAGATGCATCAGCAGGCGGTTGTAGATGTAGAAGGCATAGTCCACGCCGATGCCCACGGCCAGCACCATCACCGGCAGGGTGGCCACGGTGAGGCCGATCTGCAGCTCCTTCATGAACCAGTAGCCGATGAAGGTGCCCACGGTGAGCGGCAGGCAGCAGGCGATGACCGCGCGCAGGTCGCGATACACCGCGAACACCAGCACCACGATGGCGGCATAGACGTAGAGCATCATCGGCAGCTCGCTCTTTTCGACCTCGTCGTCGATGGCGGCCAGCACTCCGGCGTTGCCCGAGGCCAGGTTGTTCTGCACCATGGCCATCACGTCGCAGCTGCCGGTCTCATAGACGGGGATGAGAAAGCCTTCGCGCATCTTGGCCAGCTTGTTCTGGCCGTCGAAGTCGTCCATCAGCAGCGGCGCCCAGCTGTCCTCGTCCAGGTAGATGGTGCGTTTGGGCGCCGAGTGGCGCATGCCGGCCTTGACCGTGGCGTCGATCACCCAGACGCGGTGCAGCTCGTAGCGGCGGTGCGAGGGAGCGATGAAGTCGGGCTGGGCCACGTCCTCGAACTTGGCCTTGAAGTCGTAGGCACCGAAAGCGTTGTAGGGCACATAGATTTCCTTCTTGCCCACCAGCTTCCAGTCGAAGCGGTCCAGCGCGCCGTTGAAGACCTGCGGCTCGTCCAGCGTGTACTGGTTCTCCATGCCAATCTGCGGCGCATCGTGCGAATAGGCGGGCATGCGGCGCACGCGGCGCTGGCCGGGGAAGTAGTAGAACGTTTCGTTCTCGGCCTGGTTCAGGTACTGCGTGATGGCCACGGCCTGGCCTGCCAGCGCAGCCGGCGCGACGTAGCCGAAATACACGTAGAACTCCACCGGCGGCAGCGACGAGAGCTGGGCCGATCCCTTCGCGCCCGTCGGAATGAACACGGTCTGCTCGGAATCGGCGCGGATCCATTCGGTACTGCCGCGGCGCGGCGACACGGCGGTGATGGTGCCCTTGTAGTCGATGCCCACGCCCCGGTAGCGCATCTTGGAGTTCCACATGGCTTCCACGCCTGAGGCGGGAATCGGGAAGGGGTAGCCCGGCACGGTGGCTTCCTTGAGGCTCCAGCCGTCGTCGGAGAGCTTGGCCGTGCCCACGTTCTTGCGCGTGTTGGCCGCGACGAAGTCCGGCACGCCGCAGGTACGGTGGCTGGGATAGACGTCCATGCGGTAGTCCTTGCGCTGCTTGAGCATGGCCAGCTGGCCGGCGCTCAGCTTGTCGGCGTACTTGTCGGCGTTGGAGGCGTCGATGCTGAAGAGCGGCTTTTCGTCCTTGTGCTTCCAGAAATCGCGGCGCAGCTTGCCCCATTCCCAGCCGGGCAGTGGTGCCTCAGCGCCTTGCCAGGCCGGAATGCTGCCGTCCTTGTTGGCGCCCTTTTCCGCGCCCGAGGGCGTGAGCTTGTCCAGCTGGGCGATGTCGGCGGCGCCGGCCGCCAGCGGGGCGCCCAGCAGTTGCGCTGCCAGGACGGCGGTCCATGTGGCTCGGGACAGGGGTGCGAGCGCTCGGTTCTTCTTCAGACGTGGCATGGGTTCTCCAGAGGGTTGGCTGACTTCGTTCGAAGGGGAAAGGCCGTCGCTTCGGGGCAGTCGCGTGCGCTTCGCTGCGACCCGCTATCACGGCACGGGGCCAGTGTCCGAGTGCGTGCCGGCGTGGCGTTAGCCCAAATCAGCACGTCTCGCCAGCCCTCGCACGCGTCGCCAAACAGCTGCCGCGCAGGGCGGTCGGACGCCGCGCCAAACTGGCGCGAGGGCCGGGCGCGGGCGCACCAACACCGTGCGGAAAACGCGCGTGAATGGGTCTTGGAAGGCAGGGAATCAAAAGCGCCGCGCCCGGGTCCGCAGGTGGCTGCGGCCGGGCGCGGCGGTGGTATGGCGGGCGTCTGCAGAAAGACGGGGCCATGCCGATGGATGGGGGCTGCCTGAGGATGAGGCGCAGGCAGCGGCGCCGGGTCGCCCCCCTCCAGCGGGGGCGCCCAGCGCGATGCAAGGCAGCGCGGTTCCAGACCGCCGCCGTCAATGCCGGCAGATCACTCCGGCAGCAGCACGGTGACGACCTTTTCCTCGGTATAGGCCAGTGCGCCGGGCAGGCCGCCTTCGCGGCCAATGCCGCTGGTCTTGAGGCCGCCCCAGGGCAGGTTGGCATCCAGCGGACTCCAGCAGTTCACGCCCACGGCGCCCACCTTGGCTGCAGCGGCCACGCGGTGCGCTCGGGCCAGATCACCCGTCCAGACGGTGGCCGCCAGGCCGTAGGCGGAGTCGTTGGCCAGCGCGATGGCTTCCTCCTCGGTGTCGAAGGGAATGATGGTGCCCACCGGGCCGAAGATCTCTTCGCGGGCGATGGTCATCGTGTTGGTGGCGTTGGCGAAGATGGTGGGCTGCACGAACCAGCCCTTGTCCGGGTGCGAAACACCTCCGGCCAGCAGTTCCGCCCCTTCGTCGATGCCGATCTGCACGTAACGGTTGACCCGTTCGAACTGCGCCTTCTTGGCCACGGGCCCCATCTGCACGCCAGGCTGGCGCGGATCGCCAACCTGCACACCCTTGGCGGCCTGGGCCAGCGCAGCGGCGAAGCGGTCGGCGATGCCACGCTGCACCAGGATGCGCGAGCCCGCCGCGCAGACCTGACCCTGGTTGACGAAGATGCCCATGGCGCAGCCGCGCACGGCATCGTCGAAGCTGGCGTCGTCGAAGACGATTTGCGCGCTCTTGCCGCCCAGCTCCAGCGTGACGCGCTTGAAGAGCGGCGCGGCGATGCGCTGGATGGCGCGGCCCGCCTCCGGGCTGCCGGTGAAGCTGATCTTGGCAACATCGGGGTGTTCACAGAGTGCGCGGCCCACCACGTCGCCGTAGCCTGTGACCACATTGATCACGCCATCGGGAAAGCCCGCCTCCCGGGCGAGCTGGGCCAGGTGCAGCACCGATTGGGGCGTCTCTTCCGAGGGCTTCACCACCACGGTGCAGCCTGCGGCCAGCAGCGCGGCCAGCTTCCACACCGTGATCATCAGCGGCGAATTCCACGGAAGAATCGCGCCGACCACGCCGATCGGCTCACGGAGGGTGTACGAGAACGTGCGCTGGCCCATGTAGCCGGCCGTGGGAATGGTGCGTCCCTCGAGCTGATTGGCCCAGCCGGCCGCGGCGCGCAGGTTGGCGATGGCATTGGGCACGTCCATCATGCGCGGCTCCATGGGCGAGCGGCCGATGGCATGCGCGTCCATGTCCGCGAGCTGCTCCAGATCGCGCTCCACCAGGTCGGCCAGGCGTGACAGCAGGCGGCCCCGCTGGCTGCCGGCCAAGCGCGACCAGGCGCCGCCTTCCAGCTGGGCACGAGCGGCGGCCACTGCGCGGTCCACGTCGGCGGCGGTGCCGCGGGCGGCACTGGCGTAGGGCTGTTCGTCTACGGGGTTCACGAGCGGCATGCGGGCGCCGTCGGACGCCTCCGCGCTGGCGCCGCCGATGAAATGTTTCAGATGCTGGGTCATGGAATGCTTTGCCTTGCAAGAGTGGCCTGCCGGCGCCGGGGCCGCAGGCGGGTTGAACGAGCGACAGGCGGTTCCCCCCCGAAGATGCCCGCCCATCGGCCGGGCGCGGTCGAGCCACCTCGCGCAAGCAGTGTGTTGGGGCGGGGCAGTGCCGCGTTAGCCCAAATAAGCAACCCGTCCGTTCAAACGATGCGCGAAGAAAGGCGAGTCTGGGTATGGTCCTTGCCTCATGAGAGCACGGCCGAACCCAGGCTGGGTGTGGAGGGCACGATCCCTGAAAAGAAGAGGGAGGGGGCGCGGGGCGCGGTCCGCTGCGCCGGGATGCCCCCTGGCGCGCCAAACAGGTGCGGGCGCCCCGGGTTTTCACTGGCGCGATCTTTGCATTGGGAATTGCACAATTTCGCCTATGTGGAAATTGTGCAAATTAAATGGCGTCCACGCCACCTCCCTGCGAAGGTGTCTTTCATGAAGAGCATCCATCATTTCGATGACGTTTACGCCCACGCGGCGTCGGTCCAGCACTGGGACCAGACCTACCACCAGATATCGGCAGGTACGCTCAACAGCTGCCTGGTGCAGTTCTCCAGCGACCGCTGTCACGTGTTCCGGGAGCAGATCAACCAGCGCGTGGTGCAGCACGGCAGGGCCCCGGCGGGGCAGGTCTGCTTCGCGTTGCCGCTGTCCGTGCCCGGCGCGATCCGGATGCAGGGGCGTGAGGCCGATACCAATAGTCTCTTCTTCCTTCGCGGCGGTGAGGAATTCATGTTTCACATGCCCACCGGCATGGACATGCTGGCCATCACCTTCGAGCGCGAGCTGTTCGAGTCAGCCCTGTCGCGCATCACTTCCGCGCGGGAGGTGGAAACCCTCTTGAGGCAGCCCGTGATCAAGCTCCCTGAGCAGCGCCTGGCCGCTTGCCGGGAGCGCCTGCTGGCGATGTTCTCCGAAGCGGTGGACTGCGACGATTCTGGCGTGGACCCGGAACGCGAAGCCGTTCTGGAGCAGGGCATGCTGCAGGAAATGCTGCAACTGATGACCGACCCCGACTGCGACCGGCGCCAACGCAACGGCAGTTCCACGCAGAGCTTCATCGTCGAGAAATGCCACCGGCTGGCGATGTCCGAAACCCTGAACGCTCCCAGTGTGATGGACCTGTGCCAGCGGCTACAGGTGAGCCGGCGCACCGTGCAGAACAGCTTCCGCTCGGTGGCGGAAACCACGCCGGTGAACTACCTGCGCTCGGTGCGGCTCAACGGCGTGCGCCGCAGCCTGATGTCAACCCACCCTTCGGAGCTCTCGATCGGCGACGCCGCGGCGCGTTGGGGCTTCTACCACCTGAGCCATTTCGCGGCCGAGTACCAGGAACTCTTCGGGGAACTGCCTTCCCAGACGCGGCGGGTGGTGGCCACCTGGCAGTGACGGGCCCGCGTGGGGGAGGGCGCCCCACGGGGTGCCGATACGGGTTATCGACGCGCGCCGAGCCCTCCTAGACTGCGCTGCATCGCCGCTCCGGAACACCGGACGCCCGGCAACAGTCCGCTCCACTGGCAGTGCTGGCGCTTTGGGGGACTGTCAACGATCCTGGCAACACCAGGCTTTTGGAGATTCTCGAAATGCAAGTCTTGAATGCTATGGCGCAGCCTCGCGGGGATGGCCTGCCGGCTCGGTCGACCGACCTCCGCCGTGCAAGCCTGAGCGCGGGCGTCATCACGCTGCTGGTGATCTCCGCTGCCAGCCCGCTCAGCGTGGTGGCCGGCGGCTTTCCCATCGGCATGATGCTGGGCAACGGCGCGGGTACGCCCGCACTGGTGCTGCTGGCGCTGCTCATCCTGCTGGTCTTCGCGGCCGGTTACACGGCCATGGCCACCTGCGTCACCAACGCCGGCGGCTTCTACGCCATGATCGCGCGCGGCTGGAACGGGCATGCGGGTGGCGCCGCCGCCATGGTGGCGGTGCTGGGCTACGTCACGCTGCAGTTCGGCCTCTACGGCCTGCTGGGCGCGGTGACGTCCGAGGCGCTCGAGGCGCAGTTCGGTCTCGCTGTGCCCTGGTGGGGTTGTTCGCTGGCGGCCATGGCGACTGTGGCCGTGTTTGGCTACCGGCAGATCGACTTCTCTGCCAAGATCCTCGCGGCTTTCGTGGTGGCCGAATACGCGGTCGTGCTGCTGCTGGACGTGCTCATCCTGCATAAGGGGGGCGCACAGGGCATCGACTTGCAATCCTTCGATCCGCAGGCGATCGCGAGCGGCAACCCGTTCATAGGCCTGCTGTTCTGCTTTGCGGCCTTCATCGGCTTCGAATCGACAGCCATCTATAGCGAAGAGGCCAAGGACCCGAAGCGCAGCATTCCGATTGCGACCTATGGCGCGCTGCTGCTGGTGGGCAGCTTCTATTCGTTCTCGCTGTGGTGTCTGGTGCTGGGCGCTGGCAGCGGCGATGTAGTGGCCCGCATCACCGCACTGCACGACCCCACCCAGTTTCTCTACGTGATGTCCGATGGCTATGCCGGTGCCCACTTCACGAGCCTGCTGCGGGGCATGTTCATCGCCAGCATCTATGCCGGGCTGATCGCCTTTCACAACTCCACCGCGCGCTACTTCTACGCCATGGGGCGTGAAGGCCTGCTTCCAGCCTGCCTTGGCTGGACGCATCCGCGCCACAAAAGCCCGCATATGGCTTCGCTGCTGCAGACCGCGCTGTGCGCAGTGGTGGTGATCGGTTTCGCTTTGGTGGGCGCCGACCCGGTGCTGACGCAGTTCGCCTGGCTGAGCAACCTGGCGACGGTCTGCCTGCTGGTGCTGATGATAGGAACGGCGTTCGCGGTGGTGCGGTTCTTCCGAGCCGACGCGCGAGGCTATGGCCGCATGCGCACCCAGGTACTGCCCGTTCTCTCGATCCTGGGCCTTTTGCTGGTGCTGTCGCTCGCTGTGCGCAACTTCCATGTGCTGACCGGAGCCAGCGGCCTCATCTCCGTGGCCTTGGTGGCCTTGGTGCCGCTGGCTGCTGCGTCGGGTTACCTGCTCGCACGGCGTCTGGGCCGGAGCCAGCCCGCTCGTTTTGCCAATCTGGGACAGGACCGGGTCTAGTGAGAGCCGTGATGGCTTGACTCAAACGCCGAGTGAGTGGCGTCGATGTGGGGAGAATTTGAAATCCACCGCAAAAAGCAGCTTATAATCTGAGGCTTAGCAAATTCAAGAATTTGGGTCGCTAGCTCAGTGGTAGAGCACCGCCTTCACACGGCGGGGGTCAGAGGTTCGACCCCTCTGCGACCCACCAAATTCTGTAAGAAAGCCCGCCCTGTGCGGGCTTTTTTGCGTTTTGAGGCCTGCAATAGCACAGCCCCTGCCTTCTTCAGCGACACGCCGCCTAGCGCTTGCGACAACAATCAACGCTTTCCAACGAGATGGCGGAGGCACGGCCATGGATCAGGTGGATAGCGTCGTGGTGGGCGCAGGCGTGGTGGGTCTGGCTGTGGCGAGGGCGCTGGCACTGCAGGGGCGCGAAGTGCTGGTGCTGGAGGGCGCCGGGGCGATCGGCACCGGCACGAGTTCACGCAACAGCGAGGTCATCCACGCTGGCATCTACTACCCGGCAGGATCGCTCAAGGCCCGGCTCTGCGTCGCAGGCCGGGACATGCTTTATGCCTACTGCGCTGAACGCCACCTGCCGCACCGCCGCTGTGGCAAGCTGATCGTGGCCACGTCGGCGGCCCAGATGCCCGCCCTGCAGCAGATCGAGCAGCGGGCCCGCGCCAATGGTGTGACGGATCTGGTCTGGCTGAGCCGCGACCAGGCCAGGGCGCTGGAGCCTCGGCTCGAATGCGTGGCAGCGCTGCTATCTCCGTCCACGGGCATCATCGACAGCCACGCCTTCATGCTCTCGCTGCAAGCCGATCTGGAAAATGGCGGCGGCATGGTGGTGTTACGTTCTTCCGTGGAGTCGATGCGCGTGCTGCAAGCGGGTGGCATGGTGTTGCGTGTGGAAGATGGAACTGAAGTCCAGGCCGGTCTGGTCGTGAATGCCGCAGGATTAAGCGCCCCCGCGCTCGCGCGCCGCTGCCAGGGGCTGACACCCGAAATAGTGCCCCGTGCTCACTACGCCAAGGGTAGCTATTTCGCCCTCGCGGTCGCCTCACCTTTCTCCCGCCTGATCTATCCGGTACCTGAAGCCGCCGGGCTGGGCGTCCACCTGACTCTGGACCTCGCTGGTCAGGCCAAGTTCGGTCCCGACGTCGAATGGGTCGAGGACCCGGACGACCTGCTTGTGGATCCAGGCCGCGCAACGGGCTTCTATGCGGAAGTGCGCCGGTACTGGCCGCAACTGCCCGACGGAGCCTTGTTGCCGGGGTATGCCGGCATACGGCCGAAGATCCACGGCCCCGGCGAACCCCCCGCTGACTTCATGATCCAAGGCCCCGCCAACCACGGAGTCGCGGGCCTGGTGAACCTGTTTGGCATTGAGTCGCCCGGCCTGACCAGCGCATTAGCCATCGGCGAGTGGGTCGCTAGCAAGGCGGTTCTTGCACCTGACTGATCCGGTGCAAAGTTATTGGAATGCCTGGGCTGGCGAAGGGCTGTGAGGAGCGTGCTCGCTCCTGGCTTGGCTAAGATAGGTCATCCGCCTACACCTCCTTGGCAGCCCGCGGATTACCTTTGCAACCTAATACAAGAAAGGGTTTTGTCCATGTCTTCTGCCTCCGAAACCGTCTCTACCGCCCAACGTGAACTGGACAAGCTGGTCACGGATCTGAAGGGTCTGCTGTCCAGCAAGGACCTCGATGGCGTTCCCGAAATCAAGCAACTCCGTCAGCGCTTGGACGATGGCATCCACTCCGTGCGTGACTCCGCTGTGCGCGTCGCGCAGGACGCCACGTACCAAGCCAAGGAAGCCGCTCGCGCTGCTGACCGCTACGCTCACGACGAACCCTGGCGCGTGGCCAGCGCTGCCCTCGCGGTCGGCGCCCTGGTGGGCTTCCTCCTGGCTCGTCGTTGATTGCCCAAGCCGGGCACCCCATCTGACTCGATGGAAACGCTGATGCAGGAGCGCCGCGCATGAACTGGATTGCCCTTCTTGGAATGGAAGGCTGGATCGCGCGCTGGCGCGCCAATGTCATGGAGGCCGCCATTGCCGCTGAAGATCGGCTGGATTTGGCTCGCCTCGAATGGGCCGACCAGAAGCGCCGGCTGGCGATGATGCTGGTGTTTACCGTGGCATTGGGCGGCATCACCGTAGTGGCGTTGACCATGCTGTCCATCGCCGTTCTGGTTCAGTTCTGGGATACGCCTCACCGCATCCTGTCGGCTTGGCTGCTGGCCGCTGGCTGGATCGTGATTTGGGCTGCGGTATTGGCCTGGTTGATTTCTGTGACGCGTAAAGCCGGCAATGCGTTTGCTTTGACGCGCCGCGAGATCGCCACGGACTGGCGACTGATCAAGGAGCGGTTGTGAGTATGGCCCCCTCTGAGAACCAAGTGTTCATCCCCGAGCCTAGCGTGGAGCAGCGCGAGGTGCTGGAACGCATTGAGCGGCAACGCGAGCGACTTCACGCTCGGCGGCTCGCTCAGCGGCAGGCGCTGGCCTTGCGGGAGGAACAGCAATCCATCGACCCCGAAGCGCCCTTGAGCGTCAAGCTCATCGCGTTCGCCCGGCTTCACCCGGTCGCGGTGGCGGTGGCGGCGGCTGCGGCGATCGTTGCAGGGCCATCGCGGCTGGTGCGCTGGGCCGGTATTGCCATGCCGTTGATCAGCAGGCTGCGCCGCTAGGCTGTCATATCTGCACGGGCATGGGTGGTCACCGCAAGCTGGTCACTTCATCCCCGATGAAACACAAAGGGCCGCTGGAAGCGGCCCTTTGTTGTTGGATCTGCCATCAGGGCTGCAGGCACCTGAGCCGGCCGTGCAGGACCGCCTTCACGCGCGGCTGTGCGGCAGAGCTCGGATGGCCTCGGCGCAGCGGGTGACCAGTGCGGGCCCTTCGTAGATGAGCCCAGTGTAGATCTGCACGACGTCGGCGCCCGCTTGGATCTTGCTCACGGCGTCGTCTGCGCTCAGGATGCCGCCCACTCCGACGATGGGAAAGGCAGGCCCAAGGGCTGCACGCAGCTGCGTGATGATTCGGTTGCTGGCTGCGAGCACGGGGGCGCCACTCAGGCCGCCGGTTTCAGTGCCGTGGGGCAGGCCCTGAACTGCGTTCCGGGCGATGGTGGTGTTGGTGGCGATCACGCCGTCCATGCCATGGCGCCGCAGCGTCGCCGCGATCACTTCGACCTGGTTCTCATCCAGGTCCGGCGCGATCTTGACGAAGATCGGCACGCGACGCGATGTGCCGTCTCCTCGCAGATGTCGCTGCGCCAGGGCTTCGCGGCGCTCGGCGATGGCGCCCAGAAGGGCATCCAGCGCTTCGTCGCTCTGCAACGCGCGCAGATTCTGCGTGTTGGGTGAACTGATGTTCACTGTCACGTAATCGGCATGGGCATAAACGCCATGCAGGCACGTGAGGTAGTCGCTCGTTGCCTGCTCAATGGGCGTACTGGCGTTCTTTCCAATATTGAGCCCGAGCAGCATGGGATGGGCCCGCCGCTGTTCACGGAAACGTGCCTGCTGCACGTTGTGCAGGAAAGCATCGAGCCCCTGGTTGTTGAACCCCAAGCGGTTGATGAGGCCGCGCGCCTGTGGCAGCCGGAACATGCGGGGCTTGGGGTTGCCGGGCTGGGGGCGTGGCGTCACGGTACCCACCTCGACGAAGCCGAAACCCATGGCGCAGAGGGCGTCGATGCAGCGCGCGTTTTTGTCCAGTCCTGCGGCCATGCCCACGCGGTTCGGGAAAGTCAGGCCCGCCAGTTGTACCGGATCGTCCACCGCAGGCTGCGCCCAGGCGTGCTGCAGGGGCGTTCGCTGGGCGCGGGCCAGCCAGTCCATCGTCAGGTCGTGCGCGGCCTCGGCGTCCAGGCGGAAAAGAAAGGGGCGGGCGATGGAGTAGGGGATGAGCGACATGGAGATAATTCGGGATTCACTCCCGATTCTCTCCCATGACGACACCTGCATCCCTCACTCAAGACGAACTCAAGACGCTGGTCGGCCAAGCGGCTCTCCAGTATGTGGTGCCCGGCGAAATCGTCGGCGTGGGCACGGGGTCCACTGTCAACAAGTTCATCGATGCGCTCGCATCCGTGAAGGACCGCATCAAGGGCGCGGTCTCCAGTTCCACAGCCAGCACCGAGCGCCTGCAGCAGCTGGGCATCCCCGTGTTCGATGCCAACGAAGTGGACTCCCTCTCGGTCTATATCGACGGCGCCGACGAGATCGACGGCAGCGGCTACATGGTCAAAGGCGGCGGCGCCGCGCTGACGCGGGAGAAGATCGTCGCGGCGCTGGCCAAGCGCTTCGTCTGCATCGCGGATGCGTCCAAGCGCGTCGAGGCGCTGGGAGGCTTTCCACTGCCTGTCGAGGTCATTCCCATGGCCGCCTCGCAGATCCAGCGACGATTCGCAGCGATGGGCGGCGAAGCCACCGTGCGGCTGAAGAACGGCAGCCCGCTGGTGACGGATAACGGTCAGCACATCCTGGACGTTCGGGGCCTCGTGATCCGCGATCCGCTGGCGTTCGAAACGGCTGTGAACCAGTGGCCTGGCGTGGTCACGGTAGGCGTGTTCGCGCATCAGCGCGCCCATGTATGCCTGCTGGGCACGGCGCAAGGCGTCGAGACGCTGACCTACTGACCGGACGAGGGCGGCAGGCTTTTTTCAGCACGACAGCTCGCCGGGTGCGGGGAGCACCCGTCCTGGCACCGATCAGAAGCTGATGCCCGCCGGATTGGACGTAGGGGCCGCAGGCGCGGGCCGCGGCGCCGCGCTGCGGTCACGGGTGGCGGCCTCCGCGGGCACGGCCGGCTTCGCCGGTGCCGGGGCCGGAACCAGCGGCTGCGTCGGCGGCCTGCGGTAGTTTGCCGGGAGTTGCGACTGCTTGGGGTAACCGGCCGCATCCAGATACTGCGTCCACTCCGACGGGGCGAAGCCCGACAGTTGCTGCGCCCCGATGGTGCCGAAAGGCAGGCTGGTGGCGCCACTCATCCGTTTCAGCGCCTCGATGTCATCGTTCGATGTGACTGTGCGCTCTGAAAACGGCACGCCCCGGCCGGTCAACAGGCTCCGCGCGCTGGCGCAGGGGACACAGTCGGCGCTCGTGTAGAGGGTGACGGGAAAGCGCGAAGCCACCTGCCGCAATGCGTACGGCAGGTTGTCGTTGGCAGAGGATGAGGTCTGCCCACCGGTGGTTTCGGCGGTGGCTTGTGATTTCGCCTCCATCGGAGGCCGGTCGGAAAAGGTGATCCGCCCGTCGGGCCCCACCGACCGATAGACCTGCTGTGCGTACACAGCGCTGCCCATGCCGCTCAGCAGCAGCATCAGCGACAGCAGGGCGTTGGATGGAGCGGCGATCTTCATGCAGGGGTGTCCGAGGTTGAGGGCGGGCAGACTGCAGATTCGCTCACGCGGTCTCGGCGTGGGCCGTCATGCCCTGGTGGCGCAGCAGCGCATCCAGGCTGGGCTCGCGGCCGCGGAAGGCCTTGAAGGACTCCATGGCGGGCCGGCTGCCGCCGGCTTCCAGGATGGCTTCGCGGTAGCGGCGGCCCACGGCGGGATCGGTCAGGCCGTCGGGGCCGGTGGCTTCCTCGAAGGCCGCATAGGCGTCCGCGCTCAGCACCTCGGCCCACTTGTAGCTGTAGTAGCCCGCAGCGTAGCCGCCCGCGAAGATGTGGCTGAAGGTGTGCGCCGTGCGGCTGAAGGCCGGCGGCTGCAGCACGGCCACTTCGGCGCGCACTTGGTCGAGCAGGGGCATGAAATCCTGGGAGGGATCGTGCTCGGTATGCAGCAGCATGTCGAACAGGGCGAACTCGATCTGCCGCAGCGTGGCCATGCCGCTCTGGAAGTTCTTCGCGGCGATCATCTTGTCGAACAGCGCGCGGGGCAGCGGCTCGCCGGTCTCCACGTGGGCGGTCATGTGCTTGAGCACGTCCCATTCCCAGCAGAAGTTTTCCATGAACTGGCTGGGCAGCTCCACGGCATCCCATTCGACGCCGCTGATGCCGGACACGTCGCGTTCGTTCACGCGGGTCAGCATGTGGTGCAGGCCGTGGCCGAATTCGTGGAAGAGCGTGATCACGTCGTCATGCGTGAGCAGCGGCGGCTTGCCACCCACGCCTTCGGCGAAGTTGCAGACCAGATGGGCGACCGGCGTCTGCAGCTTGCCGGTGTCGGGGCGCAGCCAGCGGGCGCGCACGTCGTCCATCCAGGCGCCGCCGCGCTTGCCCACGCGGGCAGGCTGGTCCAGATAGAACTGGCCCACCAGCTCGCCGCCGCGCTCGATACGGTAAAACGCGACGGCAGGGTTCCATACTGGGGCCTGGTCACGGCGGATGGCCACGTCGAACAAGGTTTCGATGATCTTGAAGAGGCCGGCGAGCACCTTGGGCGCCGTGAAGTATTCCTTGACCTCCTGCTCGCTGAAGGCATAGCGCGCCTCCTTGAGCTTTTCGGAGATGTAGGGCCAGTCCCAGGACTGGGGCGCCGCGAGGCCCAGGTGCTCGGCAGCGAAGGTACGCAAATCGGCCACGTCCTGCTCCGCGAACGGTCGGGCGCGTTGCGCCAGGTCACGCAGGAAACTGACGACCTGAGTGGGCGATTCGGCCATCTTGGGCACGACGGAGACCTCGCCGAAGCTGCTGTAGCCCAGCAGCTGCGCCTCTTCCTTGCGCAACGCGAGGATCTCGCGGATCAGCGCACTGTTGTCGAAGCGTGCGGCATCTGCGCTGGCCTGGTCGGACGCGCGGGTGACGTAGGCGCGGTACAGCGCTTCGCGCAGAGCGCTGCTGTGGGCGAACTGCATCACCGGCAGGTAGCAGGGCATCTTGAGTGTGAGCTTGTAGCCGTCTTTGCCCTCTGCCTGCGCCGCGGCGCGCGCAGCGTGCTGCACGTCGGCGGGCACGCCGTCGAGTTCATCGGCGCCAGCGTAATAGGCGAACGCATCGGTCGCATCAAGGGCGTTTTCACTGAACTTCTGGCTCAGCTCGGCCTGGCGCTCCTGGATCTGCGCGAAGCGTTCCTTGGCCGCGCCTTGCAGTTCCGCGCCCGAGAGCACGAAGTTGCGCATGGCGTTGTCCCACGCACGGCGCTGCTCGGGGTTGAGCCTGGCGGGGTCGATGGCCTTGTACTTGGCGTAGAGCCGCTCATCGGCGCCCAGGCGGGTCCAGAACTCTGTGACGCGGGGCAGCGCCTCGTTGTAGGCAGCGCGCAACTCGGGCGTGTCGGCCACGCTGTTGAGGTGGCTGACGGCACCCCAGGCACGGCCCAATTCCTCGGTGGCGACGTCCAGCACGCGGGAGATTTCCTTCCAGTTGGCGGGGAAGTCCGGTGCGGTGACCGTTTCCAGCGCCGCTTCGGCGCGCTGCAGCAGCACGTCGATGGCCGGTGCGACATCGGCGGGAGCGATGCGGTCGAAGAGGGGGAGTTCGGAGAAGTCGAGGAGAGGATTGCTCATGCGAAGCATTGTGCGGCCGTGCCGCTGGGTTTCAATGACGTGGCGATAGAACCTGGCAATCGCGGCGATCGGCCGGGCGCTCACGCCGCTCAGGCGCCGCGGGCGGCGCGCTCGGCAGCTTCCATGGTGTTGACCAGCAGCATGGTGATGGTCATGGGGCCCACGCCGCCGGGCACGGGCGTGATCCAGCCGGCGACCTGTTTGACGCCCTCGAAGTCCACGTCGCCGCAGAGCTTGCCCTCGTCGTTGCGGTTCATGCCCACGTCGATCACCACGGCGCCGGGCTTGACCATGTCGGCGGTGAGCACGTTGCGCTTGCCCACGGCGGCGACGATCACGTCGGCCTGCAGCGTCTGCGCCTTGAGGTCGCGCGTGGCGCTGTGGCAGATGGTGACGGTGGCGTTCTGGCCCAGCAGCATCAATGCCATGGGCTTGCCCACGATGTTGCTGCGGCCGATGACCACGGCGTGCTTGCCGCGCAGGTCGTAGCCGATGGATTCCAGCATCTTCATGCAGCCGTAGGGTGTGCAGGGCCAGAAGCCGGGCATGCCGGTCATGAGCGCACCGGCGCTGGCGATGTGGAAGCCATCGACGTCCTTGGCGGGCGAGATGGCCTCGATCACCTTTTGCGCGTCGATGTGCGCGGGCAGCGGCAGCTGCACCAGGATGCCGTGGATGGCGGGGTCGTTGTTCAGCGCTTCGACGCGGGCCAGCAGCTCGGCCTCGGTCATGGAGGCTTCGTACTTCTCCAGCACCGAATGCAGGCCGCTGTCTTCGCAGGCCTTGACCTTGTTGCGCACATAGACTTGGCTGGCCGGGTTGTCGCCCACCAGCACCACCGCCAGGCCCGGCGTGACGCCGCGGGCCTTGAGGGCGGCGGCGCGTTGGGAGACTTCGGTGCGCAGTTGGCGGGAGAGGGCGTTGCCGTCGATCAGTTGAGCGGTCATGGTCGAAAAAGGGTTGGCAGTAAGTAAAAAAGCCGCCTGGCGCTGATGCAGCGTGCGCAGGCAGCTATCAAAAAGTGAGTGGTTTCAACCGGGGCGATCAGACCTTGGCGGCCGTCGGGCCCAGTGCGATCTTGAGCAGGTCGGCCACGGTGTTGGCGCCCAGCTTTTCCATGATGTTGGCGCGGTGCGCCTCCACCGTCTTGATGCTGATGCCCAGGTCGTCGGCGATCTGCTTGTTCAGGCGCCCGGCAACGATGCGTTCGAGCACCTGCGCTTCGCGGCCGGTGAGCTTGGAGAGCAAGGCGTCGCGGCTGGCGGCCTGCTGGTAGCCGGCGAAGGCTTCGCGGGCATGGTCGAGCATGCGTTCGACCAAGCCGACCAATTCTTCTTCGTTGAAGGGCTTCTGGATGAAGTCCAGCGCGCCCTTTTTCATGGTGTTCACGGCCATGGGTACGTCGCCGTGGCCGGTGATGAAGACGATGGGTAGCGGCGACTTGCGCTCGATCAGGCGGTCCTGCAGCTCGAGGCCGGTCATGCCGCCCATGCGGATGTCCACGATCAGGCAGGCCACCTCGCGAGGGTCATAGCGCGAGAGGAAGGACTCGGCCGAATCAAAGCAGCGTACCCGATAGTCCTTGCCCTCCAGCAGCCATTGCAGGGAATCGCGGACGGCTTCGTCGTCATCGACGACATAGACGGTGCCTTTTTTCGGAATCAAGCTCATGCAACGGTCCTTGGGTTGGGCGTGTTTGCTATTGAATTCGTAGTGCCATCCGCAGGCTGGGCCAGCGGTAGCCAGAAGGAGAACCGGCATCCGGTCACCTCCGATCCATTGTAGATGTTCTCGGCCTGCATACGGCCATGGTGCGATTCCACGATGCTGCGGCAGAGGTTGAGCCCGATGCCCATCCCTTCCTGCTTGGTGGAGTAGAACGCTTCAAACAGATGTTCCAGCACCTCGGGCGCGAGGCCCCGGCCCGTGTCCTGCACCGAGAACTCGATCACCTCGCGCCCTTCGACGTTACGCGGGAGCACGCGCAGTTCCACGCTGCGGCGGGCGGGCGGGCGTTGGGCGTTGGCGATGGATTCGGCGCCATTCTTCATCAGGTTGATGAGCACCTGCTCGATGAGGATGGCGTCCGCCATGACCTTGGGCAGCCGCGCGGCCACGTAGTGCGACAGCCGCACATTGTGGCGCCGCAGTTCGATGTCGGCCAGTTCGACGGCTTCGCTCACCATGGCTGGCACCTCGGAGAGGGTGCGGTTGGGCTCGCTGCGTTTCACGAATGCACGGATGCGCTGAATGATCTGGCCGGCCCGCTGGGCTTGATGCGAGGTTTTCTGCAGCGCAGAAAGCAGCGATTCCTCGGTGATCTGGCCGCTCTGAATGCGCGAGACCATGCCGCTGCAGTAGTTGTTGATGGCGGTGAGTGGCTGGTTGAGCTCATGGGCCACGCTGGAGGCCATCTCTCCCATGGTGATAAGCCGGCTGACCGACTGGGCGCGTTCCGCCTGGCGAGCGGCCTGCTCTTCGGCCAGGCGGCGGGGCGTGATGTCGGTGGCGATCACCATCTGAGCCAGCCGTCCGTCCACCCAGTTCAGGTATCGCGAGCGCACCTCCAGCCACTTGCCGAGGTCGGGCAGAAAGATTTCTGCGTTCTCGGATCGGGCGCTGGTCAGCGGGTCGGTGGGCAGACCCATCAGCCCGTCCTCGTCGTCCAGGCCGGTCGCCTGGTAGGCATCGCGGTTTGGCGGTACGCCGGCCTGCGCCACCAGTTGCAGGTGACCCGCTGTCTGCGAGCCGAACCACTGACGGTAGAGCTTGTTGGCGAAGAGCAGCTCTTCGCTGCCCAGCGGGGCGACCGACACCGACGCATCAAGCGACTCCAGCACGATGGTGAAGCGCTCGTGCGAGGCCGAGAGTTGCTCGCGCACGCGATTGGGCTCGGTGATGTCGGTCATCGACGTCATCCATCCGGTTTGCACCCCATGGGCATCGACCAGCGGGGAGACATAGAGACGGGCGTCGAACAGCGTGCCACTGCGGCGCTTGACGCGCACCTGGAAGCCGCCCGCGAAATGCTTGCCCGACATCTCGTCGCGCAGCTTGGCGTGCAGGTTCTCGTGGTCTGATTCGGGCCAGTAGGAGTAGGGCGGCATCTGCCCGACCAGTTCGGCCTCGCTCCAGCCCGTCATCTGGCAGAAAGCGGCGTTCACATAGGTAATGCGGCCGTGCATGTCGAGCGCCCGCATGCCGGTGAGGATGGAGTTCTCCATCGCGCGGCGGAAGTTGGTTTCGGCCACCAGGGCCTGCTGTGCCTGCATGCGGCGGCGGGTATGGCGCCATGTGGCGATGAGCAGCCAGGCCGTCGTGGCGCTCAAAGTTCCCACCATCCAGAAGAGGCCGCTGCCCACCAGGCCGAGGGACGTGCGATAGGCCTGAGCCCGCAACAACAGGCCATTGCCTACGGGGGATACCGGCACTTCGTACTCATTGGCCGGAGCAGGCCAGGGCAGCAGGCCGGCGTTGCGCGGCGTGAGCGGCGTGCCCGCCAGCACTTGGCCGTTGCTGTCGAGCAGGGTGACGGCGTATCGCGCCAGCACCTCGGTGGGCATGCCGTAGCGCAAGAGGCTGTCGATGGAGTATTCGGCCAGCACCACGCCACTGAAGCGGCCTTGGGCCGCGAGGGGTACCTGCAGCTGCAGCAGGGGCGCGCTGTCTCCCGGAGTGGTGGTGGGCTGCGAATAGACGGGCTGCTGCAGGTCGCGGGCCAGGCTGAAGGTGTCGGCCGCGTCGCCGGTCTTCAGTTCTTCGCCTGCCACGCGCAACTGAGCCGTAGGCACCGTGGGGGCTGACTGGCTGGCGCGGATGCGGCGGCGCTCGTCCACCCACGTGATCACCTGCAGCTCGGGGTATTGACTGATGAGCGCCTCCGCACGGCTGTTGAAGTCGGCTCGCTCCAGGTCGTGGTTGGAGATGTCGCGCGCAATGCGCATGATCTGTTCCTGACGTTCCAGCAAGCGCAGGCGCACGCGCTGCTGGGAATATTCCACGTCGCGGCGAAGGGCTTCTTTCTCGCGCTCGACTTCCTCCATGCGCAAGTACCAGAAGGCCGCCACGATGGCTGCAAGGAACATCATCACAGCCGCCAGCGGGGCCACGGCTGCGAGTCGGTCCTGGCGGGTGGGCGACAGGCTGCGCCACCACCCCCTCCAGTAGCGGACGGGCATGTGGATCGCTGTAACGGGGGTGCCGGGCGCGTCAGCAGAGGCGGGTGAATCCATGGTGGGCGAGTGTAGGGCGCCTGCCTTGGGTGGGTATGCAGCAGGTCTGCTTTTCACCTGAAGAAAATATGTGCAGATGCAGCATTATTTTGCAATATGAAAATGAAAAGCACGATTTGAAATCGCATTAATTTATGAGAAACTCCGCGCCGATCGTTTACCGTAGCCGTTATCTAAAGGAGACAAGGCATGTCAGATCAGACCGCGCAGCAGGGTGCTGGTGTCGCTTCGACCCCCACCGACATCGATCAGCAAGAGACTCGTGAGTGGCTGGATGCCCTGTCGGCCGTCATTGACAAAGAAGGTGCCGAGCGGGCGCATTTCCTGATCGAGCAGATGCTCGAACATGCCCGCCAGAGCAGCATCGACATGCCGTTCTCCGCGAACACGGGCTATGTGAACACCATCGAGTCCAGCCAGGAGGCACGTTGCCCCGGCAATCTGGAAATCGAAGGCCGCCTGCGCGCCTACATGCGCTGGAACGCCATGGCCATGGTGGTCAAGGCCAACCGCCACCATCCGCCCGAGGGCGGCGACCTGGGCGGCCACATCGGCTCCTTCGCCTCGCTGGCCAACATGTTCGGCGCGGGCTTCAACCACTTCTGGCACGCCGAGAGCGAAAACCACGGCGGCGATCTGCTGTACATCCAGGGCCACGTTTCGCCCGGCATCTACGCACGCGCCTACCTGGAGGGCCGCCTCTCCGAAGAACAACTGCTGAACTTCCGCCAGGAAGTGGATGGCAAGGGCCTTTCCAGCTATCCGCATCCCAAGCTGATGCCCGAGTTCTGGCAGTTCCCCACGGTCTCGATGGGCCTGGGCCCGCTGATGGCGATCTACCAGGCGCGCTTCCTGAAGTACCTGCACGCCCGTGGCATCGCCAACACCGAGAACCGCAAGGTCTGGGTGTTCTGCGGCGACGGTGAAATGGACGAGGTCGAATCGCTGGGCGCCATCGGCCTGGCCGCGCGCGAGAACCTCGACAACCTGATTTTCGTCATCAACTGCAATCTGCAGCGCCTGGACGGTCCGGTGCGTGGCAACGGCAAGATCATCCAGGAGCTGGAAGGCGAATTCCGCGGCTCCGGCTGGAACGTCATCAAGCTGCTGTGGGGCAAGGGATGGGACGACCTGCTGGCGCGCGACAAGGACGGCGCGCTGCGCAAGATCATGATGGAGTGCAACGACGGTGACTACCAGTCGTTCAAGGCCAACGATGGCGCCTACGTGCGCAAGAACTTCTTCGGCCGCGATCCCCGCACGCTGAAGATGGTCGAGCACATGAGCGACGACGAGATCTGGAACCTGCGCCGCGGCGGCCACGACGCACAGAAGGTCTATGCGGCCTTCTCTGCGGCCAACGCGCACAAGGGCCAGCCCACCGTGCTGCTGGTCAAGACCGTCAAGGGCTTCGGCATGGGCAAGATCGGTGAAGGCAAGAACACCGTCCACCAGACCAAGAAGCTCGGCGACGAGGACATCAAGGCCTTCCGCGACCGCTTCAATATTCCAATTCCGGACAGCCAGATCGCCGATCTGCCGTTCTACAAGCCGGCCGACGACACGCCGGAAATGAAGTACCTGCACGAGCGCCGTAAGGCCCTGGGCGGCTACCTGCCGCACCGCCGCACCAAGGCCGACGAGAGCTTCACCGTGCCCACCCTCGAAACCTTCAAGGCCGTGCTCGACCCCACGCCCGAAGGCCGCGAGATCTCGACCACGCAAGCCTACGTGCGCTTTCTCACGCAGCTGCTGCGCGACCAGGCCCTGGGCCCGCGCGTGGTGCCCATCCTGGTGGACGAGGCCCGTACCTTCGGCATGGAGGGCCTGTTCCGCCAGATCGGCATCTACAACCCGCACGGTCAGCAGTACACCCCGGTCGACAAGGACCAGGTCATGTACTACAAGGAAGACAAGGCCGGCCAGATCCTGCAGGAAGGCATCAACGAAGCCGGCGGCATGAGCAGCTGGATCGCCGCCGCCACGTCGTACTCGACGAACAACCGCATCATGGTGCCGTTCTACGTGTACTACTCGATGTTCGGCTTCCAGCGCATCGGCGACCTGGCCTGGGCCGCGGGCGACATGCAGGCGCGCGGCTTCCTGCTGGGCGGCACCTCGGGCCGCACCACGCTGAACGGCGAAGGCCTGCAGCACGAAGACGGCCACAGCCACATCCTGGCCAACACCATCCCGAACTGCGTGAGCTACGACCCGACCTTCGCGCACGAAGTGGCGGTGATCATGCATGAGGGCCTGAAGCGCATGGTCGAGCGCCAGGAAAACGTCTTCTACTACCTGACGCTGCTCAACGAGAACTACGCCATGCCCGGCCTGCAGCCCGGCACCGAGGCGCAGATCATCAAGGGCATGTATCTTTGCAAGCAGGCTCCCGCGCTGCCGCAGGGCGCGCCCGCCGTGCAGCTGCTGGGCAGCGGCACCATCCTGCGCGAATCGTTCTTCGCCCAGGAACTGCTGGAAAAGGACTGGGGCGTGGCCGCTTCCGTGTGGAGCTGCCCGAGCTTCAACGAGCTGACCCGCGACGGCCAGGAAGCCGAACGCTGGAACCTGCTGCACCCGACCGAGACGGCGCGCGTGTCGTATGTCGAAGAGCAGCTGTCTAAGACGGCCGGCCCGGTCGTGGCCTCCACCGACTACATGAAGGCCTACGCCGAGCAGATCCGCCCCTTCGTCCCCAAGGGCCGCACCTACAAGGTGCTGGGTACCGACGGCTTCGGCCGCAGCGACTTCCGCAGCAAGCTGCGCGAGCACTTCGAGATCAACCGCCACTACATCGTCGTGGCGGCCCTCAAGGGCCTGGCGGAAGACGGCGTCGTGCCCGCATCCAAGGTGGCGGAAGCCATTCAGAAGTACGGCATCAACACCGACAAGATCAACCCCCTGTACGCATAAGCCGCACCGGAGACGCATATGGCACTGGTAGATATCAAGGTCCCGGACATCGGGGACTTCGACGAAGTGGGCGTGATCGAACTGCTGGTCAAGCCCGGCGACACGGTCAAGGCCGAGCAATCGCTGATCACGGTGGAGTCCGACAAGGCCTCGATGGAGATCCCGTCGAGCCACGCCGGCACCATCAAGGAACTGAAGGTCGCGCTGGGCGACAAGGTCAAGCAAGGCTCCGTCATCGTGGTGCTGGAAGCTGCCGATGCCGGCGCTTCCGCCCCCGCTGCAGCGCCCGCAGCCGCAGCGCCTGCTGCGAGCCCCGCCGCAGCACCCGCTCGCGCGCCAGCCGCGGCGGCGCCTGCCCCGGCGCCCGCCGCCGCAGCGGGCCCGATCGAAGTGCGCGTGCCCGACATCGGCGACTTCAAGGATGTGGCCGTCATCGAGCTGCTGGTGAAGGTGGGCGACACGGTCAAGGAAGAGCAGTCGCTCTTCACCGTCGAGTCCGACAAGGCCTCGATGGAGATTCCTTCGCCCGCCGCCGGCGTGGTCAAGGAACTGAAGATCAAGGTGGGCGATACGGTCAACGTGGGCGATTTCGTGGCCGTGCTGGAAGGCTCCGCGCCCGCTGCAGCTGCCACTGCCGCTGCACCGGCCCCTGTATCCGCTCCGGCGGCTGCTGCCCCCGCGCCTGCGGCCCAGGCCGCTGCGCCGGCACCGGCTGCCGCCGCTGCTGCGCCTGCCGCATCGGCTGCTGCGGCGCCCGCGCCGCACGCCCCGGGCGCTGCGCCCATCGGCCTGCCGCACGCATCGCCCTCGGTGCGCAAGTTCGCCCGCGAACTCGGCGTGCCGCTGGAAGAAGTGAAGGGCTCCGGCCCCAAGGGCCGCATCACCGAAGCGGACGTTCAGGCCTTCACCAAGCAGGTGATGTCCGGCGGCCTGCAGACCAAGGCCCAGGCCGCCAAGGCGCCCGCTGCCAGCGGCGGTTCCGGTGCGGGTCTGGACCTGCTGCCCTGGCCCAAGGTGGACTTCGCCAAGTTCGGCGCCGTGGAACGCAAGGACCTGTCGCGGATCAAGAAGATCAGCGGCGCGAACCTGCACCGCAACTGGGTGATGATTCCCCACGTCACCAACAACGACGAGGCCGACATCACCGAGCTGGAAGCCTTCCGCGTGTCCACCAACAAGGAGAACGAGAAGTCCGGCGTCAAGGTGACCATGCTGGCCTTCGTCATCAAGGCCCTGGTCGCGGCCCTGAAGAAGTTCCCCGAGTTCAACACCAGCCTGGACGGCGACACGCTCGTCTACAAGCAGTACTTCCACATCGGCTTCGCGGCGGACACGCCCAACGGCCTCGTGGTGCCGGTGCTCAAAGATGCCGACAAGAAGGGCATCATGCAGATCAGCCAGGAAATGGGCGAGCTCGCCAAGAAGGCCCGCGACGGCAAGCTCGGCGCGGCCGACATGCAGGGCGGCTGCATGTCGATCTCGTCCCTGGGCGGCATCGGCGGCACGCACTTCACTCCCATCGTCAACGCACCCGAAGTGGCCATCCTCGGCCTCTCCAAGGGCCAGATGAAACCGGTCTGGGACGGCAGTCAGTTCGTGCCGCGCCTGATGCTGCCGCTGTCGCTGTCGTACGACCACCGCGTGATCGACGGTGCTTCTGCTGCGCGCTTCAACGCCTATCTGGGCCAGGT